>JAILYB010000260.1:0-360617 GCA_021437785.1 Rhodomyrtus psidioides | reverse complement strand
AGTGTGATTTTGATGTGGAGCTTCCTCGTTCATACTTTTGGCGTGGACGTGACCCTTTTTTTTTTTTTAATAAAGATTAAGATGGTACTAAGATCAGCCAACATAATATATCTAACAATTATATTTCGAGCGTTGCACTGGATTGGGGCTGCGGCAACGAGCTCGTACTTGTATGAAGTATTTATGCCTCAAATAGGGCATCGTGTAACAATCGTGTGACTTCTGTACCTCAAATTGCCAATATGGGTCATTCAATCGCACACTCCTCACTTATAAAAAAAAAAAAAAAAATCTCTATCAACGGATTGTGCTCTTGTCGTGCACAATCAATATTTCGAAAATTAAAGTTATTTTAAGTAATGTACTTTTTTTTGGGGGGGTTGACACGGATAATATACTTCACAAGTGTTTCGAGAGCATTCGTTAACAGGACCTAGAAAAAGAAAAAACACGGTGAATATTCTAAACCGAAAATCTGCAACAAGAGTTTGGAAATAAACAGTTAACCAAACCGACTATGAAACTCTATCCTTCCTCTCCTTCACACATTTCCGAGTTCGACTCTTTAATCTACCAAACGAGTTTTTGAGAGCTCATATTCTGTATAGACAGTCTGACAGTACTGTTATTATTTTTTATCCCACGATTTTTCCATTAATGAGAGCTTTTTACAAAAAAATACGGTGATAGTGTGTGAGACCTACGATCAGAAATATCTGACAAGTACTGTCAGACTATCAGTGAGGCATTTTCTTGATTTTTTTTTGCCTTTTTTGGAGACTTTTTGTCTCCACTCTTAAATGACTATTGACCAAGTGGTTGAATTGACACCCTCTATATAAGGCACACCTTGACATTGGACTGACTTCATTCACATTATACCCGCTCTTTTCTGTTTTCCATGTAAGGAAGGCTCATAGAGAGAGCGAAGAAGACCCGTCATGGGGGCGCTTCCAAACCTGCATCTCCTCCTGCCAATCTTGGCAATGCTCTCCTTTCCCATGGCCCAACTCAAGCCTGCGGCTGCTCAGCGACTCTACGCGGATTCCCGGTGGATCGTTGATGGGGCCGGGAGGCGGGTGAAGCTCGCGTGCGTAAACTGGCCGGCGCACCTCCAGCCGCTGCTGGCCGAGGGGCTGAGCGAGCGACCGGCCGACGCGATCGCCAAGAAGATTAGGGAAATGGGTTTCAACTGCGTGAGGCTCACGTGGGCCCTCGAGTTGCCTATGAACGAGACTCTCGCTTCTCTTACCGTGGCGCAATCGTTCCAGAACCTCGGACTGTCGGGAGCTCTCGCCGGCATTAAGTCCAGAAACCCTTCGCTTGTTAATCTTCCTCTAATGGAAGCCTACAAGGTAACACTAGCTTCTGTCTCTGCTATTTGTAAAGACTAACACATTACTTAATTTGCGTCCCACGGATATGAAATTTTTACTATGATATGAGATGAGTAACAGTTGCTTGAGCTTTTTAAGTCTTGTCATAAGCAACTCAATGGCACTAGGATTCGGCGAAGAAATTGCCGAATTTTTATTATTGTTCTAGTGATTACATTCATTACTATCAAAGCGATTATGCATTAATATATGTCCTTCTCCGAAATCTCTTGTCACAGGCCGTGATGACGAGCCTTAGAAACAACAAAGTGATGGTGATACTCGACAATCATATAACCATGCCGGGCTGGTGCTGCAGTGCGGACGATGGCAATGGCTTTTTCGGCGATAAGTACTTCGACCCAGAAGTTTGGATCCAAGGTCTGCATAAGATGGCGACGATGGCCACCGGTTTTAGCAATGTGATTGGCATGAGCTTGAGGAACGAGCTTCGGGGTCCTAGACAAAATGTGGATGATTGGTACAAGTATGTCGCATCACTCTTAATTATATGCTCGAATCGGAAGTGTTTTTTCAGAAAGCTATTTGATTGACATTGGTTGGTAAGAAGTCGGTGTGCTCATAAATCTCAAGACGTACAATAGTAACTACTAACACTGCATCTATAGGTATATGCAAAGAGGTGCAGAAACCGTGCACGCGGCAAACCCTAACGTCCTTGTCATCCTCTCCGGCCTCAACTACGACAAAGAACTTTCCTTTCTCCGGAACAGGCCGGTCAGCCTCTCATTCACGAAGAAGCTGGTGTTCGAGATGCACTGGTACGGGTTCACCAACGGGGAGGCGTGGCAATCCCGAAACCTGAACGACATGTGTGGAGCTGTATCGAACGAGGTGATGAGCCAGTCCGTGTTCTTGCTGGAACAAGGGTATCCTTTGTTTGTGAGCGAGTTCGGCATCGACGAAAGAGGAGCCAATGTGAATGACAACAGGTACTTCAATTGCTTCATGGCCATGGCTGCTGAATTCGACTGGGACTCTGCATTGTGGTGCCTTCAAGGGAGTTACTACTTGAGGCAGGGAGTGGTAGGGATGGAGGAGTACTACGGATTGTTCAACTACCATTGGTCCGGCGTCCGAAACTCGAGCTACCTTCATCGAATATCGGTTCTTCAATTACCCTTCCAAGGTATAAAAATCTTTCATCTACCTATATACATATTCTAGTTTCTGAAAATCTTCTTCTGTTGCAGGACCAGGAGGGAAACCAACAGTTGCTCACAAGGTCATATTCCACCCCTTGACCGGCCTCTGCATACTGAGGCGATCGCGGTCCTCGCAGCTAGTATTGGGTCCGTGCAAATACTCGGAGCCGTGGAGCTACACGTCGCAGAATGCGCTGCAGCTCGTGGGAAAGCGTCTGTACCTGCGAGCCGTTGAGTTGGGGAGGCCGGCGAGCCTGGGAATCACCCTGACAGACCCAGGCACGAAGTGGGAGATGATATCGGCCCTCTAGGATGCACCTGTCGTCCAAGGCCAGAGATGGGAGCACCGTTTGCTTGGGCGTAGGCGCTCGCAACACCGTGGTGGTCGAGGCCTGCAAGTGCCTGAGCGGTGACAGCTCCTGTGATCCGGCGAGCCAGTGGTTCAAGCTGGTGGACAGAACCCGGCTCTGAAAAAAAAAAAATAATCCCAAATTTGGATAATTTTACTGTGCAAGAAGAATAGAATTCTGCTGGTTTTCTTTTCTTTTTGTTCAATAATCTATGTGTCGGTTCCTGCTTTACCCGGACCTTGAGGCTTGAACATTTTTTAAAGAGTATGCTGGTTGGTGGGAGTTAGTGACTTGAGGCTGTCCCATTCTGAATTTCAACCGGGACGGCTCCGGATAGAGATAGCAAAATGAGTCTAAAATTTTTGTTTGACCCATTAAGTGAGTCATAAATAGATTCTATGAATATTTTCATACAAAATTCAGAAATTTCTTTTAAATTTATAAAAATTTATTATATATATATATATCTAAACTGGATTTTATTATTTTGAAGTATTTTAGAAATATGAGTCTGGTCGAGTATGGGTCGCTAGATTTCTATAACATGAAAATGAATCAAAACGGATTAAATTTGTCAATATGGGTTAGATCGTTTTTGACTCAACCCAACTTATCCATTTGATAGCTCTACTTCTAGGCTTTGCAGTTACGAAGTACCCAGATATTACTGTTGAGGCTGGTTTCACCTATCTCCCAAAAAGCGAGCAGCAAATCTCGAAAATTATATATCTAATGTCGCTCCGAGGCCTACGTTGAAGGCCCCCAAATCCCTACCAATCTATTTTTTCTTTCTTTGATAGGTGGAAAATACCAAAAAGACTTATGGAAATGCCCAGGTCTGGTTATTCCCATGGTAGTTAGAGACATAATTTGTCATCTGTCTAAACATCGATTTTCATTGCTTTTAACCCAATTCAAAGGAAGATTCCTTCATACATTGTAGTTCAGGTTAGTAGTAGTTGCAACTGGATTCCTTTCCCCAGTGTTTACATAGTAAGAAAAAGACCACAATAAAGCATGAGTCTAAATGGGTCACTGTGTATTTTACTTGTGTTTGAAGGCTGAATTGGTCCTAGTTACTATTCGGGATGGAGTGGTATGAACAGGTCATCAAATTATAGATCATAAGTTAATGCGATGCCTTAATGTGTTACAAAAAAAAAAAAATCACTTAAGACAATCTTCTAGAGAATGGGAAGATATAGGATAGGCAGCCAATGATAGTACAAGATTTAGTTTTGTTCAAATGACAAGTTTGCTATGGTATCAGACTTATTTTCGGAGAAAGAGGGATATTCACCACCAATTACACACAACACCAAGAACGAGATCATACTCATATTTAATAAAGAGAATTGACTATGCAACAGTCTTTGTGTGACTGTTATCCTAACATTTTTTTTGCTTAAAAAATAAATATCAATTAATTAAAAATTTATTATGAAGCCTACTATTTTAAAAATATGTGACTCACAACGTACCGTTATTCTCTCCGTCACTTAATTTTTTTTTCCCTCATGATTGCTCCTCTTCCTATATGAATAAGGTCAAATCTTCGTTTTCTAAATGAGAATTAGCATGATGCGGGAAATATCTCAGGCTAGGCCTTGCAACCTGATTCGAGAAAGCATAGGAGGGAGTGCAGCAAACATAAGTGCCTTTTGGTTTGCCTTAGTCTATTGTTGTCGGAAGCACCCCTGATCTAGAATCCACTGCTCTTTGTTTCAAATTAAATGGTATTAAGGCTCATTTTATTTCGTGAGATATGAATGATTTGAAAAATATATTTTTAAAAAATATTAATTATATCGCTTGCAAAAATTAAACACTTGAGATTTTTTAGTTATCGACAACAATTTATATCTAACAATTTTCATTGATTATAAGCGATATAAGTTGTCGTTTATGGGAAAATATTTTTCAGATCGTTTATTTTGTGCAAAACCAAGCTTTAAGCATAGTTAATAATAAATGTTTTATTTGCCAAAATATTGATTGCACACCTATGTAGCACCGATACGACATGACACGCCGATACGGTAATTATCAAAAAATAAAGAATTCCGACACGCTGGGACATGCACGCGCGCGCCCGCACGCGCGCGCGCGCGCGCGCGCACACACACACACACATATATATATAATCATTTTTATAAACTCCAAACATCACTATGTCTAAATGTCATAACTATTTCATTTCATAAGATCACATCATATTTCAAAAGATATATATATTTTTTACCAACCGGACGTGTCGGAACATGTCCCGTACGTGTCGGAATAGATGATTGTACAAATGCGGGACTTTGTACCGCCAAATTGCCAATGTTGAATAGATGATTTGCCCAATCTTCGCTTAACAAAAAAGGAAAAAGAAAAAAAGAAAAGGTTCTATCAACGAGTGTCCTAGGGACACTTTGTGGTTTTCATACACTGATTGTGCTCTTTTCATGCACAATCAACATTCCGAAAATTAAGTTATTATTCTCAACAACATACTTAACAAGTGTTTCGAGAACGTTTATTAAGGACACCCAGAAAAAGAAAAGACTGTTAATATTCTAAACCGAAAATGTGCAACAAAGAGTCTGGAAATAAATGGTCAAAGCATGTGAAATTTTGTAAGCTGGTAAATGAATGTGTGGTTTAACATCTATACATTCTAACACTCCTCCCTCACGCTTAGTGAGATCTATTTGCCTAGTACTAGGCGACCTCCTGCTCTGATAACATGTAAGATTTTGTGGGATATTTATCAACTGTTCTAAAAGCTTAAGCTAGTAGAAAAATACACAGCTTAATATTTATATTTTCTAACAAAGGTAACCAACTATGAAACTCTATCCCAAAACTCTATCCCTATCCAAACCAACTATCAAACTCTATCCCACTTTTAAATTGCATTAATGATTAGTGACCGAGTGGATGAAGGACGCCCTCTATATAACCACACCTTGGCATTGAACTGACTTCATTCACATTATACACACTCTATCCCAAAACTCTATCTCAATTTTCCCCTGTAAGGAAGTTTCAGAGAGCGCAAAGATCCACCATGGGAACGCTTCCAAAGCTGCATCTCCTCCTCCTAATCTTGACAATGCTCTTCTTTTCCGTAGCCCAGTTCAAGCCCGTGGCTGCTCAGCAACTCTATGCCAATTCCCGGTGGATCGTTGATGGGGCGGGGAGCCGAGTGAAGCTCGCGTGTGTGAACTGGCCGGCGCACCTCCAGCCGCTGCTGGCCGAGGGGCTGAGCAAGCGACCAGCCGACGCGATCGCCAACAAAATTAGAGAAGTGGGGTTCAACTGCGTGAGGCTCACATGGGCCCTCGAATTGCCTATGAATGAGACAATCGCATCTCTTACCGTGGCTCAATCGTTCCAGAACCTTGGACTGTCGGAAGCTCTCGCCGGCATCAAGTCCAACAACCCTTCCCTGGTTAACCTTCCTGTAATGGAAGCCTACAAGGTAACGTTACTTTGTTTTTTTCCGTGGTCTTTCCTAATTGTAAGGACAAACACATTACTCTGATAGGAGATGAGAAATAGTTGCTAGAACATATAAGTCTTGTCATAAGTAATTCAATAGCACTAGGATTCGAGGAAGGGATTGTCGAATTTTTATTATGGTACTAGTAATTACGTTCATTGCTATCAAAGTTATTACGCATTAACGTATGTCCTTTTTGGAAATTTCTTGTTTCAGTCCGTGATGACGAGCCTTAGAAACAACAAAATGATGGTGATACTCGATAATCACATAACCACGCCGGGTTGGTGCTGTAGTGACAACGACGGAAATGGCTTTTTCGGTGATAAGTACTTCGACCCAGAAGTTTGGATCCAAGGTTTGCATAAGATGGCGACGGTGGCTACTGGTTTTAGCAATGTGATTGGCATGAGCTTGAGGAACGAGCTTCGTGGTCATAGACAAAATGTGGATGATTGGTACAAGTATGTCGCATCACTCTTATTTAGATGTCAAATTGGAAATGATTTTGCAGAAACCTATTGATTGGCATCGTTTGGCAAGAAGTCAATGTGCTCATAAATCTTAAGATGTACAATAACAACTGCTAATGCTGCATCCATAGGTATATGCAAAGGGCCGCGGAAACCGTGCACGCGGCAAACCCTAATGTCCTCGTCATCCTCTCCGGTCTCAACTACGACAAGGATCTTTCGTTTCTCTGGAAAAGGCCGGTCAGCCTCTCTTTCACGAAGAAACTGGTGTTCGAGATGCACTGGTACGGGTTCCACAATGGCCAGGCGTGGCAATCCGGGAACCCGAACGATGTGTGCGGAGCAGTGTCCAAGGATGTGATGAGCCAGTCCGTATTCTTGCTGGAAAAAGGGTATCCTTTGTTCGTGAGCGAGTTCGGCATCGACCAAAGAGGAACCAATGTAAACGATAATAGGTACTTCAATTGCTTCATGGCCATGGCCGCTGAATTTGACTGGGACTCTTCATTGTGGAGCCTTCAAGGGAGTTACTACCTGAGGGAAGGAGGGGGCGGGTTGGAGGAGTACTACGGATTGCTCAACTATGATTGGTCCAGCATCCGAAACTGGAGCTACCTCCGACGAATATCTGCCATTCAATTACCCTTCCAAGGTGTAAAAATCTTTCAAACTACCTGTCTAAATATTCCTGATGATTTTGCTTCTGGTTTCTGAAAATCTTTGCTCTATTAGTAAAGTGCTAACGTTTTCAATAAGGACGTTTTAAGCTTTTCTAAGAACATAGACCATTGCAGGACCAGGAGGGCGACCAACAGTTGCTCACAAGGTCATATTCCACCCCTTGACCGGTCTCTGCATACTGAGGGGATCGCCGTCCTCGCCGCTCGTGTTGGGTCCATGCACACAATCGGAGCCATGGAGCTACACGCCGCAGAACGTGCTGTCACTCGTGGGGAAGGGTCTGTTCTTGCAAGCGGTCCAGCTTGGGAGGCCAGCGAGTCTGGGCACAAGCCCGACAGACCCAGGCACGAAGTGGGAGATGATATCGGCCTCCAGGATGCACCTGTCGTCCAAGGCCAAAGATGGAAACACCGTTTGCTTGGGCGTGGATGCTCGAAATGCGGTGGTGGTCGAGGCCTGCAAGTGCTTGAGCCACCAGAGCTCCTGCGATCCGGCAAGCCAGTGGTTCAAGCTCGTGGACAGAACCCGGCTCTGAGAAAAACAAAAAACAAGTTCCAAATGTTGGTTAATTTTACGGTGCAAGAATAATAGCATTTCTGTTGGTTCCTGCTTTATGTTACATTAAACAATTTCAAAGAACATTGTAGTTGGTGGGAGTTAGTGACCCGAGGTAGTCCCATTAGATCCGGATCCCTGCCTTAGTTTTTCTAAGGCCGGAGATCCCCACCCTTGATATAGGGGGAAAAATTTAGGGTTAATACCGCGAAAAATCTCAAACTGGTACATTTGTGACAAATTTACCCCAATTTTTTTTACCATAAAAAATCCTAAACTGGTACGCATATGACAAATTTATCATTTATTAATTTTTGTTAAATTGAGTTAATACCATGAAAAATTTCAAATTTATACACCTATAGCAAACATAGGGTAACGTGTACACCCGACAATAGCCACGTGTCACCCAAATTAGCAATTTGACGGTAAAATTTAACGAAAACTAACGGAGGGTAAATTTATCACGGATGTACTAGTTTGAGGTAAATTTGTCACAGATGTACTAGTTTGTGGTTTTTCATGGTCAAAAAATAATTTATGGTAAAATTGTCACAGGTGTACCAGTTTGGGGTTTTTGGTGGTATTAACCCAAATTTTTATTCCTATATCAAGGGTGGGGATTTGCTGCCTTAGAAAAACTAAGGCAGCAGATCCCTTTCCAATCCCATTCTAAACTTTTTTTTTGGTCGAACCATTCTAAACTTTAACACACAAGTTTTATTTATTTTGCGAAAAATAACTGATTTAAAAAAATATTCTTAAACAATAATCATCCTTAGTTTACATTTTTTTTCCAAGTTTATTGGAACCTTTTTTTATATGTTTATTACATATATAAAGTAGTGAATAAGCAAAAAAAATATGTTGGCGTATGAAGGCAAAATATATCATTAAAAGCTTTTTTATTTTTTGTCCTTTCTTTTGCTTCTAGGTTAAAAGTTTTACCTCTTATATAAGATATGTAAAGGTAGTAGCCATCAGATGAGAGCAGATAAAAACACAAAGTAGCGAATAGAAAGAAAAAGAAGAGAGGCCGTGATGGCGTAGTTGAGAGTTCTTGATTTCTTTTTTGCCCTGATCTTGTGAGAAGCACATGTTAGCACCTAAATTTTAATTTTAGGAAAATGTATTGATTAAACAGAAAATGAGAATTAACCTTGATTCTCGAAATTAATTAATTTAATTAGTTAATTAAGCCCGATTTTCAGTCCAGAATTATGCAGATAAGCCCATTAAAATGAGAATTTCGACCAAGCCCATGGCCTTTCTCTTATGGGCGAAATTTTGATTATCCTAGCCCAACGGGATTAGAAATTTCGATCCGACGATCATTCTTTTTTAAAATCTGACGGTCAAAATTAAACCCTAGAATATTCTCTATATATACGTGGTTATGCCTAGGGTTACGGGGGGACGACATAATTTTTTTGCACACTCTCTCTCATTCTCGCCACTCTCTCTCTCTCTCTCTCTCTCTCTCTCTCTCTCTCTCTCTCTCTCTCTCTCTCTCTCTCTCGGCACTCCCCTCTCGCCCACCTTTCACTCTCTCGGTCCCTCTCTCGTTCTCGCTCTCTCGCCGCTCCCTCCTGCTTGCTTCCCGCCGCTGCTGCTTCGCGTCACTACCGCCCGTCTAGCTCCAAAAACAGAATCAGCGTTCTGTTGTGTCCGGTTCTCCTCACTTCGTCACCGCCGTGCCTGCCGTGCGCCACCGAGACATTTCTAGCCTTGTTCCGGTGAAAATCGATCACTGCTTGGTGTATAAATCTGTAGCTATTCGGTGCAAAATCTGCGGCTGTTCGGAGATAATCGATCTGCTGTTCGGAGCCGTGCCACCCGCCGCACGTCCCGACGTCTCGCGCGACGTCTTCGGCCATCCCGCGACTCCTTCGCTCATCCCCGACGGCCAGCAGTTTCCTCGGAGCCCTGACGTCCTCGGTGTTTTCTGCACCATACCCCGACGGTCTCTGGAGTTCCCTCTCACGCCTCTACCGTGCACCACCGTGAGCCATTGCCCATTGCCAGCTTGACGTCAGTCTCGGCCGGTCGTCCATCGCCATCATCCTCGGCCTCGGCGACTTTCTGTTATCATTTTCTTGTTTCCGCAGGATATCAAATCGGTCTTGGGGGTACTTAACTCGAAGAGGGAAAGGGAGCTCGGCTTAGGTATAATTCCAATCTCGATTTTGGTTGATCATTGATCGATAATTGGTTGATTTGTCATGGCCTTTTGATTTTAGTTTTAGCTGAATTTAGCCGCCTTTGCGTGCATTGCGAATCTCCACCAAAATCAAAAGCCATTTTCGTTAAATAAAAAATCAAGTTACGGCTGGTTCCGCCCGTTACCTCGTGGGCGCGATTTGCCGGGCTTGATAAAAAAAATGCTAAATCGGCAAGGCTGAATTTTTGGAAATAAAGATTTGATTTTTTCGGAGTTTTGAATTCTTGCCATGTCGGTGCGATTGCTTGCCTAATCGATAGAAATTGATTGCATTTGATTTTCTAATTGAAATCCTATGGTTGCCTTATCTAGGTTTAGTTTCCCGTTTCAAGTCGATCTCATTCGGTAAGGAAAAATTCGAATTAGGAAATTTTGAATCCGCTCGCATATTTAAAAAGGAAGGCGCGTTTAATAGATGGCAATCCCGATTTCCAAATATGGAAGGCGTGCGAATATCTTTGAAAGTGATTGGCGGTAAATCCTAGATTGATTTTCAAATTTAATAGGAATATGGACACAATTTTCGAAAAATAAAATAAAAAAAATTTAAAAAAAAAAATAAAAAAAATGAATAAAAAATGGCGAGTTCGATTTTTGCTTAGCAAATTTCGAATTTCTAAAAAAAATGACCAATTCATTCCGCATATTGCCATGTCATCTCGCATGTCATCCCATGTTTCCCATGTCATTTTATTTGTAATGTAATTTTCGATTTTTAGGATTAGATGGACTAGGAAAAGCCCAATGTTGTAGGCCCAATAGAGTTGGGTCATAGGGAAGTTAGAAATATTGATGGGACCATCGCGATCAACAATTTTCATAGGAGGATCAGGAAGATGCGACGGGCTATCAGAACCGCTCCAAAGTGTAGGGGTGTCAGAACCGAACTAATAACTGAACCAAGAACTGAACCGAACCGAACTGAACTGAAAATGAATAAAATTTCAGTTCGGTTCGGTTCGTAGTTCGGATAGTAGAAAGAACCACAATTTATTTTTTGGTTCAGTTCTTTTCGGTTCAGTTCAGTTAACTAAACCGAACCATAAAAATAAAAACTTAAGCTCACAGTTGCCATGGAAGATGACATCGTGGACTTGCTTCCGGGCTTTAGATTCCAGCCAATGGACGAGGAGATCGTCACTCACTACCTCGCCAAGAAAGTTCTCAACCCCAATTTCGCCGCTCGTTCCATTTTAAGTCTCCATCATTTCCGATCTCTCTTCCATTCCATCGAAACGAAAGCGTGATCAGCAAATCTGGCTAAGATGAATACATGGCCTAAGTAATGAACCAATCCTTTGTTGTTTCTTCAAGCCCAAGCCCTCAAGATTAAACCCCACCAGAAAACCCTTGCGATTTTGCAGTTCAAAGGACGTTCATTCCAACTGCAGATTCACAAGCTCAGAGACACAGAAATGACTACACCTCCTTGTTTCACCTCCTCAAGTGGGCATTTTCCACCTCCCTGCAAGCCAGCGACTCGGTCACCACCCTCAAATCAGCTCGCGATTTCCTCTACAAGGAGCACAGCTTGAAGCGCCTGGTCGCACAGTTCAAGAAGTCGTCGGAAAATTTTTGGGGGTTCTTGGCATGTATGAGCTGAAGATGAGGATGAAGCATAAACGGGAAGAAGAAGAAGAAGAAGGAGAGTGGGGATTAAGATTCGATTGGGATTGGCGACGAACATAGTGGCAGATTTGATTCGGTCGAGTCGAAAAATTTTTGGTCTGGTTCTTACGAAATAGGGGTTCTTTGAAGAAGAAGAAGGAGGGGGAGGAGGTGGGTTTCCGATGGGGGAGAGAGAAATAGCAGGTGGCTTGGGATACAGCTGGGTAGGGGTATTTGGGAAAGGAAAGGATCTGAACTACATCAAAAACCATGAACCGAACCAAACTGAACCGAACCGAACTGAATTTTTTAGTTCAGCTCGGTTCGGTTCAAGACGAGTTTTAGTTCAGTTCAAGCATATTCTCTAATGGTTCAGTTTGGTTCGGTTTTTCAAAAAACCGAACCGAACTGAACCATTGACACCCCTACCAAAGTGTGGGCCTTGCAAGAAGGGTGACGTCCAGGATCAGACGGCGGCCCAAGCCCAGCAGGATCAAGATGACGAGAGCGTCGGGGAAAATTTCGCTTAGTTTTTTTTAGGATTTTCGGAATTATCAAAGTGTTATTTTCGAATTTTTTTTTTCGAATTTCGAGTCAGTTGATCCTTTATTTGTAATTTTCGAGTATTTGAAGTTTTGTATCCTTTAACAATTCGTCGTATGTCATATAGTTTTAGGTCATGCATTGCATTAGTAATTTATCTTTCTTTTATTCGAAATAAATAAAAAAACGACAATTTTTTTTTAAATGAAGAAGCAAAAGCCTTGATCCGAGTTGTCATTTTTCTCAAGAAAAATCCAAAAAAAAAAGGAGAATCTAGGTACCGAAAGGGCGTTAGTCTAAGTCGATTAGCGTAACCAAATCCCCGGATCCAAAATCTCTGGTTCGCAGCGGTGAATTAGTTCTCCCACTAGTTTACCTAGGTTTCTAATCGACCTACCTCGAACGATTAGTGGCGGCTCCTCATTTGTTCTAATTTGTCATCTGTCTAAACATCGATTTTCATTGCTTTTAACCCAATTCAAAGGAAGATTCCTTCATACATTGTAGTTCAGGTTAGTAGTAGTTGCAACTGGATTCCTTTCCCCAGTGTTTACATAGTAAGAAAAAGACCACAATAAAGCATGAGTCTAAATGGGTCACTGTGTATTTTACTTGTGTTTGAAGGCTGAATTGGTCCTAGTTACTATTCGGGATGGAGTGGTATGAACAGGTCATCAAATTATAGATCATAAGTTAATGCGATGCCTTAATGTGTTACAAAAAAAAAAAAATCACTTAAGACAATCTTCTAGAGAATGGGAAGATATAGGATAGGCAGCCAATGATAGTACAAGATTTAGTTTTGTTCAAATGACAAGTTTGCTATGGTATCAGACTTATTTTCGGAGAAAGAGGGATATTCACCACCAATTACACACAACACCAAGAACGAGATCATACTCATATTTAATAAAGAGAATTGACTATGCAACAGTCTTTGTGTGACTGTTATCCTAACATTTTTTTTGCTTAAAAAATAAATATCAATTAATTAAAAATTTATTATGAAGCCTACTATTTTAAAAATATGTGACTCACAACGTACCGTTATTCTCTCCGTCACTTAATTTTTTTTTCCCTCATGATTGCTCCTCTTCCTATATGAATAAGGTCAAATCTTCGTTTTCTAAATGAGAATTAGCATGATGCGGGAAATATCTCAGGCTAGGCCTTGCAACCTGATTCGAGAAAGCATAGGAGGGAGTGCAGCAAACATAAGTGCCTTTTGGTTTGCCTTAGTCTATTGTTGTCGGAAGCACCCCTGATCTAGAATCCACTGCTCTTTGTTTCAAATTAAATGGTATTAAGGCTCATTTTATTTCGTGAGATATGAATGATTTGAAAAATATATTTTTAAAAAATATTAATTATATCGCTTGCAAAAATTAAACACTTGAGATTTTTTAGTTATCGACAACAATTTATATCTAACAATTTTCATTGATTATAAGCGATATAAGTTGTCGTTTATGGGAAAATATTTTTCAGATCGTTTATTTTGTGCAAAACCAAGCTTTAAGCATAGTTAATAATAAATGTTTTATTTGCCAAAATATTGATTGCACACCTATGTAGCACCGATACGACATGACACGCCGATACGGTAATTATCAAAAAATAAAGAATTCCGACACGCTGGGACATGCACGCGCGCGCCCGCACGCGCGCGCGCGCGCGCGCGCACACACACACACACATATATATATAATCATTTTTATAAACTCCAAACATCACTATGTCTAAATGTCATAACTATTTCATTTCATAAGATCACATCATATTTCAAAAGATATATATATTTTTTACCAACCGGACGTGTCGGAACATGTCCCGTACGTGTCGGAATAGATGATTGTACAAATGCGGGACTTTGTACCGCCAAATTGCCAATGTTGAATAGATGATTTGCCCAATCTTCGCTTAACAAAAAAGGAAAAAGAAAA
The DNA here is from genome assembly GCA_021437785.1 of Rhodomyrtus psidioides. Lineage (NCBI taxonomy): Eukaryota > Viridiplantae > Streptophyta > Magnoliopsida > Myrtales > Myrtaceae > Rhodomyrtus > Rhodomyrtus psidioides. Next base: position 346,211 of record JAILYB010000260.1, on the reverse strand, counting down.
AAAGAAAAGGTTCTATCAACGAGTGTCCTAGGGACACTTTGTGGTTTTCATACACTGATTGTGCTCTTTTCATGCACAATCAACATTCCGAAAATTAAGTTATTATTCTCAACAACATACTTAACAAGTGTTTCGAGAACGTTTATTAAGGACACCCAGAAAAAGAAAAGACTGTTAATATTCTAAACCGAAAATGTGCAACAAAGAGTCTGGAAATAAATGGTCAAAGCATGTGAAATTTTGTAAGCTGGTAAATGAATGTGTGGTTTAACATCTATACATTCTAACACTCCTCCCTCACGCTTAGTGAGATCTATTTGCCTAGTACTAGGCGACCTCCTGCTCTGATAACATGTAAGATTTTGTGGGATATTTATCAACTGTTCTAAAAGCTTAAGCTAGTAGAAAAATACACAGCTTAATATTTATATTTTCTAACAAAGGTAACCAACTATGAAACTCTATCCCAAAACTCTATCCCTATCCAAACCAACTATCAAACTCTATCCCACTTTTAAATTGCATTAATGATTAGTGACCGAGTGGATGAAGGACGCCCTCTATATAACCACACCTTGGCATTGAACTGACTTCATTCACATTATACACACTCTATCCCAAAACTCTATCTCAATTTTCCCCTGTAAGGAAGTTTCAGAGAGCGCAAAGATCCACCATGGGAACGCTTCCAAAGCTGCATCTCCTCCTCCTAATCTTGACAATGCTCTTCTTTTCCGTAGCCCAGTTCAAGCCCGTGGCTGCTCAGCAACTCTATGCCAATTCCCGGTGGATCGTTGATGGGGCGGGGAGCCGAGTGAAGCTCGCGTGTGTGAACTGGCCGGCGCACCTCCAGCCGCTGCTGGCCGAGGGGCTGAGCAAGCGACCAGCCGACGCGATCGCCAACAAAATTAGAGAAGTGGGGTTCAACTGCGTGAGGCTCACATGGGCCCTCGAATTGCCTATGAATGAGACAATCGCATCTCTTACCGTGGCTCAATCGTTCCAGAACCTTGGACTGTCGGAAGCTCTCGCCGGCATCAAGTCCAACAACCCTTCCCTGGTTAACCTTCCTGTAATGGAAGCCTACAAGGTAACGTTACTTTGTTTTTTTCCGTGGTCTTTCCTAATTGTAAGGACAAACACATTACTCTGATAGGAGATGAGAAATAGTTGCTAGAACATATAAGTCTTGTCATAAGTAATTCAATAGCACTAGGATTCGAGGAAGGGATTGTCGAATTTTTATTATGGTACTAGTAATTACGTTCATTGCTATCAAAGTTATTACGCATTAACGTATGTCCTTTTTGGAAATTTCTTGTTTCAGTCCGTGATGACGAGCCTTAGAAACAACAAAATGATGGTGATACTCGATAATCACATAACCACGCCGGGTTGGTGCTGTAGTGACAACGACGGAAATGGCTTTTTCGGTGATAAGTACTTCGACCCAGAAGTTTGGATCCAAGGTTTGCATAAGATGGCGACGGTGGCTACTGGTTTTAGCAATGTGATTGGCATGAGCTTGAGGAACGAGCTTCGTGGTCATAGACAAAATGTGGATGATTGGTACAAGTATGTCGCATCACTCTTATTTAGATGTCAAATTGGAAATGATTTTGCAGAAACCTATTGATTGGCATCGTTTGGCAAGAAGTCAATGTGCTCATAAATCTTAAGATGTACAATAACAACTGCTAATGCTGCATCCATAGGTATATGCAAAGGGCCGCGGAAACCGTGCACGCGGCAAACCCTAATGTCCTCGTCATCCTCTCCGGTCTCAACTACGACAAGGATCTTTCGTTTCTCTGGAAAAGGCCGGTCAGCCTCTCTTTCACGAAGAAACTGGTGTTCGAGATGCACTGGTACGGGTTCCACAATGGCCAGGCGTGGCAATCCGGGAACCCGAACGATGTGTGCGGAGCAGTGTCCAAGGATGTGATGAGCCAGTCCGTATTCTTGCTGGAAAAAGGGTATCCTTTGTTCGTGAGCGAGTTCGGCATCGACCAAAGAGGAACCAATGTAAACGATAATAGGTACTTCAATTGCTTCATGGCCATGGCCGCTGAATTTGACTGGGACTCTTCATTGTGGAGCCTTCAAGGGAGTTACTACCTGAGGGAAGGAGGGGGCGGGTTGGAGGAGTACTACGGATTGCTCAACTATGATTGGTCCAGCATCCGAAACTGGAGCTACCTCCGACGAATATCTGCCATTCAATTACCCTTCCAAGGTGTAAAAATCTTTCAAACTACCTGTCTAAATATTCCTGATGATTTTGCTTCTGGTTTCTGAAAATCTTTGCTCTATTAGTAAAGTGCTAACGTTTTCAATAAGGACGTTTTAAGCTTTTCTAAGAACATAGACCATTGCAGGACCAGGAGGGCGACCAACAGTTGCTCACAAGGTCATATTCCACCCCTTGACCGGTCTCTGCATACTGAGGGGATCGCCGTCCTCGCCGCTCGTGTTGGGTCCATGCACACAATCGGAGCCATGGAGCTACACGCCGCAGAACGTGCTGTCACTCGTGGGGAAGGGTCTGTTCTTGCAAGCGGTCCAGCTTGGGAGGCCAGCGAGTCTGGGCACAAGCCCGACAGACCCAGGCACGAAGTGGGAGATGATATCGGCCTCCAGGATGCACCTGTCGTCCAAGGCCAAAGATGGAAACACCGTTTGCTTGGGCGTGGATGCTCGAAATGCGGTGGTGGTCGAGGCCTGCAAGTGCTTGAGCCACCAGAGCTCCTGCGATCCGGCAAGCCAGTGGTTCAAGCTCGTGGACAGAACCCGGCTCTGAGAAAAACAAAAAACAAGTTCCAAATGTTGGTTAATTTTACGGTGCAAGAATAATAGCATTTCTGTTGGTTCCTGCTTTATGTTACATTAAACAATTTCAAAGAACATTGTAGTTGGTGGGAGTTAGTGACCCGAGGTAGTCCCATTAGATCCGGATCCCTGCCTTAGTTTTTCTAAGGCCGGAGATCCCCACCCTTGATATAGGGGGAAAAATTTAGGGTTAATACCGCGAAAAATCTCAAACTGGTACATTTGTGACAAATTTACCCCAATTTTTTTTACCATAAAAAATCCTAAACTGGTACGCATATGACAAATTTATCATTTATTAATTTTTGTTAAATTGAGTTAATACCATGAAAAATTTCAAATTTATACACCTATAGCAAACATAGGGTAACGTGTACACCCGACAATAGCCACGTGTCACCCAAATTAGCAATTTGACGGTAAAATTTAACGAAAACTAACGGAGGGTAAATTTATCACGGATGTACTAGTTTGAGGTAAATTTGTCACAGATGTACTAGTTTGTGGTTTTTCATGGTCAAAAAATAATTTATGGTAAAATTGTCACAGGTGTACCAGTTTGGGGTTTTTGGTGGTATTAACCCAAATTTTTATTCCTATATCAAGGGTGGGGATTTGCTGCCTTAGAAAAACTAAGGCAGCAGATCCCTTTCCAATCCCATTCTAAACTTTTTTTTTGGTCGAACCATTCTAAACTTTAACACACAAGTTTTATTTATTTTGCGAAAAATAACTGATTTAAAAAAATATTCTTAAACAATAATCATCCTTAGTTTACATTTTTTTTCCAAGTTTATTGGAACCTTTTTTTATATGTTTATTACATATATAAAGTAGTGAATAAGCAAAAAAAATATGTTGGCGTATGAAGGCAAAATATATCATTAAAAGCTTTTTTATTTTTTGTCCTTTCTTTTGCTTCTAGGTTAAAAGTTTTACCTCTTATATAAGATATGTAAAGGTAGTAGCCATCAGATGAGAGCAGATAAAAACACAAAGTAGCGAATAGAAAGAAAAAGAAGAGAGGCCGTGATGGCGTAGTTGAGAGTTCTTGATTTCTTTTTTGCCCTGATCTTGTGAGAAGCACATGTTAGCACCTAAATTTTAATTTTAGGAAAATGTATTGATTAAACAGAAAATGAGAATTAACCTTGATTCTCGAAATTAATTAATTTAATTAGTTAATTAAGCCCGATTTTCAGTCCAGAATTATGCAGATAAGCCCATTAAAATGAGAATTTCGACCAAGCCCATGGCCTTTCTCTTATGGGCGAAATTTTGATTATCCTAGCCCAACGGGATTAGAAATTTCGATCCGACGATCATTCTTTTTTAAAATCTGACGGTCAAAATTAAACCCTAGAATATTCTCTATATATACGTGGTTATGCCTAGGGTTACGGGGGGACGACATAATTTTTTTGCACACTCTCTCTCATTCTCGCCACTCTCTCTCTCTCTCTCTCTCTCTCTCTCTCTCTCTCTCTCTCTCTCTCTCGGCACTCCCCTCTCGCCCACCTTTCACTCTCTCGGTCCCTCTCTCGTTCTCGCTCTCTCGCCGCTCCCTCCTGCTTGCTTCCCGCCGCTGCTGCTTCGCGTCACTACCGCCCGTCTAGCTCCAAAAACAGAATCAGCGTTCTGTTGTGTCCGGTTCTCCTCACTTCGTCACCGCCGTGCCTGCCGTGCGCCACCGAGACATTTCTAGCCTTGTTCCGGTGAAAATCGATCACTGCTTGGTGTATAAATCTGTAGCTATTCGGTGCAAAATCTGCGGCTGTTCGGAGATAATCGATCTGCTGTTCGGAGCCGTGCCACCCGCCGCACGTCCCGACGTCTCGCGCGACGTCTTCGGCCATCCCGCGACTCCTTCGCTCATCCCCGACGGCCAGCAGTTTCCTCGGAGCCCTGACGTCCTCGGTGTTTTCTGCACCATACCCCGACGGTCTCTGGAGTTCCCTCTCACGCCTCTACCGTGCACCACCGTGAGCCATTGCCCATTGCCAGCTTGACGTCAGTCTCGGCCGGTCGTCCATCGCCATCATCCTCGGCCTCGGCGACTTTCTGTTATCATTTTCTTGTTTCCGCAGGATATCAAATCGGTCTTGGGGGTACTTAACTCGAAGAGGGAAAGGGAGCTCGGCTTAGGTATAATTCCAATCTCGATTTTGGTTGATCATTGATCGATAATTGGTTGATTTGTCATGGCCTTTTGATTTTAGTTTTAGCTGAATTTAGCCGCCTTTGCGTGCATTGCGAATCTCCACCAAAATCAAAAGCCATTTTCGTTAAATAAAAAATCAAGTTACGGCTGGTTCCGCCCGTTACCTCGTGGGCGCGATTTGCCGGGCTTGATAAAAAAAATGCTAAATCGGCAAGGCTGAATTTTTGGAAATAAAGATTTGATTTTTTCGGAGTTTTGAATTCTTGCCATGTCGGTGCGATTGCTTGCCTAATCGATAGAAATTGATTGCATTTGATTTTCTAATTGAAATCCTATGGTTGCCTTATCTAGGTTTAGTTTCCCGTTTCAAGTCGATCTCATTCGGTAAGGAAAAATTCGAATTAGGAAATTTTGAATCCGCTCGCATATTTAAAAAGGAAGGCGCGTTTAATAGATGGCAATCCCGATTTCCAAATATGGAAGGCGTTCGAATATCTTTGAAAGTGATTGGCGGTAAATCCTAGATTGATTTTCAAATTTAATAGGAATATGGACACAATTTTCGAAAAATAAAATAAAAAAAATTTAAAAAAAAAATAAAAAAAATGAATAAAAAATGGCGAGTTCGATTTTTGCTTAGCAAATTTCGAATTTCTAAAAAAAATGACCAATTCATTCCGCATATTGCCATGTCATCTCGCATGTCATCCCATGTTTCCCATGTCATTTTATTTGTAATGTAATTTTCGATTTTTAGGATTAGATGGACTAGGAAAAGCCCAATGTTGTAGGCCCAATAGAGTTGGGTCATAGGGAAGTTAGAAATATTGATGGGACCATCGCGATCAACAATTTTCATAGGAGGATCAGGAAGATGCGACGGGCTATCAGAACCGCTCCAAAGTGTAGGGGTGTCAGAACCGAACTAATAACTGAACCAAGAACTGAACCGAACCGAACTGAACTGAAAATGAATAAAATTTCAGTTCGGTTCGGTTCGTAGTTCGGATAGTAGAAAGAACCACAATTTATTTTTTGGTTCAGTTCTTTTCGGTTCAGTTCAGTTAACTAAACCGAACCATAAAAATAAAAACTTAAGCTCACAGTTGCCATGGAAGATGACATCGTGGACTTGCTTCCGGGCTTTAGATTCCAGCCAATGGACGAGGAGATCGTCACTCACTACCTCGCCAAGAAAGTTCTCAACCCCAATTTCGCCGCTCGTTCCATTTTAAGTCTCCATCATTTCCGATCTCTCTTCCATTCCATCGAAACGAAAGCGTGATCAGCAAATCTGGCTAAGATGAATACATGGCCTAAGTAATGAACCAATCCTTTGTTGTTTCTTCAAGCCCAAGCCCTCAAGATTAAACCCCACCAGAAAACCCTTGCGATTTTGCAGTTCAAAGGACGTTCATTCCAACTGCAGATTCACAAGCTCAGAGACACAGAAATGACTACACCTCCTTGTTTCACCTCCTCAAGTGGGCATTTTCCACCTCCCTGCAAGCCAGCGACTCGGTCACCACCCTCAAATCAGCTCGCGATTTCCTCTACAAGGAGCACAGCTTGAAGCGCCTGGTCGCACAGTTCAAGAAGTCGTCGGAAAATTTTTGGGGGTTCTTGGCATGTATGAGCTGAAGATGAGGATGAAGCATAAACGGGAAGAAGAAGAAGAAGAAGGAGAGTGGGGATTAAGATTCGATTGGGATTGGCGACGAACATAGTGGCAGATTTGATTCGGTCGAGTCGAAAAATTTTTGGTCTGGTTCTTACGAAATAGGGGTTCTTTGAAGAAGAAGAAGGAGGGGGAGGAGGTGGGTTTCCGATGGGGGAGAGAGAAATAGCAGGTGGCTTGGGATACAGCTGGGTAGGGGTATTTGGGAAAGGAAAGGATCTGAACTACATCAAAAACCATGAACCGAACCAAACTGAACCGAACCGAACTGAATTTTTTAGTTCAGCTCGGTTCGGTTCAAGACGAGTTTTAGTTCAGTTCAAGCATATTCTCTAATGGTTCAGTTTGGTTCGGTTTTTCAAAAAACCGAACCGAACTGAACCATTGACACCCCTACCAAAGTGTGGGCCTTGCAAGAAGGGTGACGTCCAGGATCAGACGGCGGCCCAAGCCCAGCAGGATCAAGATGACGAGAGCGTCGGGGAAAATTTCGCTTAGTTTTTTTTAGGATTTTCGGAATTATCAAAGTGTTATTTTCGAATTTTTTTTTTCGAATTTCGAGTCAGTTGATCCTTTATTTGTAATTTTCGAGTATTTGAAGTTTTGTATCCTTTAACAATTCGTCGTATGTCATATAGTTTTAGGTCATGCATTGCATTAGTAATTTATCTTTCTTTTATTCGAAATAAATAAAAAAACGACAATTTTTTTTTAAATGAAGAAGCAAAAGCCTTGATCCGAGTTGTCATTTTTCTCAAGAAAAATCCAAAAAAAAAAGGAGAATCTAGGTACCGAAAGGGCGTTAGTCTAAGTCGATTAGCGTAACCAAATCCCCGGATCCAAAATCTCTGGTTCGCAGCGGTGAATTAGTTCTCCCACTAGTTTACCTAGGTTTCTAATCGACCTACCTCGAACGATTAGTGGCGGCTCCTCATTTGTTCTAATTTTTCCGTGTTGCGATTCGGTGGGGTTTGGGAGGGTCCACATTAGGTTAGTTCTCGATAACTTGCTTGATAATCCGATTAACCTCATTTATTTTAGGTCGCGATAGCTTGGCGACTCCGCTGGGGACTTACTTTTTATTTTCTGAGAAATATGAATGCTTAACTAGGTTATCTGAACCTTTCGGAAAATTTAAAAGTTGTAGAGGATTTAGGCCGTTTAGATTCCTTGGATGTCTTGAGTGGATTGATTGAATCTCACCTTCGTGTGTTAAATATTTTTGCAGGGTTGGACTGATAAGGGGAGGTGTTTGTTAACCCTTTTTGTGCAGGCTAGGAGTTATAAGGGCCGAGTGTTTGCTGACCTTTGTTTTGCAGTTTGAAAGAGTTTATGTATATGAGTTTATATAGAAGCGTTGTCTTGATATAACCTGCTATGCTTGCCTCAGTTGGATAGACACTACACCTTGCACACACAACCTGCCGTTGGACCTGAATGGCTAGGCATAGGATGATGCTTGGTTATGGACACTTCGGCCATTACCCTGTGGCCCGAGTCGTTCTTTTCAAGTCTCGAACCTTTCTAAATCGGTGCCGAGAGCGAATACCCTCGTCACTTACCCTGGTGATGCGGGTCTTCACTTGGCTGAGCCGGATGTCTACGGGGGATCTCGATCCAGCCGCAAACCCCAGTTGGCTTGGTCCGAGTATCCTTAGGGCTCCACCTTTGAAGCCTATTAGTTAGTAAACCTCACGGTCTCATCTGTATGTCTATGTGATTGTTTGTTTCGATTCTCTAAAGGCGGTATTATCTGAACTTTACCTTTCTCTCTATTTATGCTTTTCGGGTTGATCCATGATAGCTAGGGCGAGTCAGAGTCTCGAATTATAGATCATGGGGGAAGGAGATATCCGGTGTATTGAGCCAACCAAGGAAAAGTTGAAGGGATGGTGGAATTTTCTAGGCGAGGATACCCGAGAGATAATCAGATTTTACATTGGTCGGATGCTTCCTTTGATCCATATCCGTATTCAGTTTGGTCTCGTTCATGCTCTGGTTCAGTTTTAGAGTCCACAGACTACCACCTTCATCTTTGGTAAGCATGAGCTAACTCCCACCTTGGAAGAGTATAATATTCTTGTTGGAAAGTCACTGGGCCGGGTTTTGGTCGCTCCTCCACTTGGTAAAGATCCAGTCTTAGTCTTGTTTGAGTTTTTAAATGTCATTATGGATGAAGTGGCTAAGATTTTGAAACAAGAAAGGGGGAGTTGCCCCATCTCATTCCTAGATAGTTGTCTTAGGGTTAATCCTTCTAGATTTGGCAGAGCTAGAATTTTCATGATGATATTCTTTGGGTCAATCGTTTTTCCACATAAGCCAAATCACGTCGATCCTTTGATGTCATTTTTTGTCGACGAAGTATTAGATGGTAGAAATTTCGTCGATGCAATTTTGGCAGAAACTTTCCTTTCACTTAATAGATTTAAGGCAAAACAAGATAAGACACTCCGTTTTTCTCCAGAAATTCTGCAAGTTTGGTTTCTTTCTCACTATGTTCAGTTTGGAAAATACCTCGAAATACCCTTGATTTCAGAACTTGAACACCCTTTCTCGAAATTTAAAAATGAATAAAGTCGACTTCATGACTTTCACTTTACCAAGCTTTTAGCCCTATTATCAAACCCCAGTCCAGTGATTTTCCTATGGAGTGTTATGTGGTTTAAGGTGGAGGAAGCAAGGATCACGGGTCCAGACGGAGCGCCTATTCCTCTCTTGGGACTTTCAGGCATGTTAGAATATCATCCTACAAGGATAGTCCGTCAGTATGGTGTCCTACAGGAATTCCATCAAAGTCAAGGGAAGGCGAGATCTGCATCTACTTTGAAGGAAACGACCGGAGGTTTGAGGAACATGCCGCCCTGTCGTGTTCTATGTGGGAACGTTATCAGCCAGTAAAGCTTGTATTTCTGAAGGAATTCCTCAAGGCAAGGGTCAAGATGTACTGCGCATCTCTCAAATATATCAAGGAGCATGATATACCAAAGGAGTGGCTCCTAGTGGTTCCCGCCATTCCAGTTCAGGAAACCATGCGTCTCAAAATCCGTTTACTCAAGAAGAAGTATGCCAAAGCTAAGGAGAGGGCCCGTATCTTTAAGGAAAAGTACAAGAAGCTTAAGGCCCAGAAGATCCCCCCGGGATCTATGGCTCAAGATGTTTAGTCTTTTTGAGTGCTTTTAGTCTTTCTAGAGATTTGTTTAAGGATTTCTTTCTTGCAATTAGACTTTGTCAGAATTTATTTCCTGAGGTTATTTAATTTTGATTGAATGGAAAATTTCAGATCTTTATTTGTTTAAATATCAGATTGCCATGAATGATTTTCTTAATTGAATCAAAATGCTTGCAATGGCAAAGGTTTTTCTCTATCAAACGCAAACAAAGTTGGGATCTTAGGAAGTCCGTAAGTTAGAGTGTGTCATGGATCAGCCCGGTATGCTTGAAACATGTTACTAATCATGGGTTATTTCTTCGGCTTAGGAAGCATATCACGGATCCCCCTCAGCATCCATATAACACTCGCTCCAAAGCCAGGCAAATGGCCAATCCAACTGAATCAGTTGCCCAAATGGAGGAGAGAATGAGGTAGGAAATGAGAAGGGAAAGGGAGGAGCAAGCCAAGGTCTTCAATGATCAACTGGCCGAGCTGAAGCCTATGATATCCTAGTTTTCTTTGGGCCAACAACCACCTTCTGCTACACCCGTGCGTTCCAACCCTTTGTTTCAGTCGAATGGGTTATACGTAGACCTACGACAGGAGGATGAGGAAGAAGAAAATGAGGAAGACATGCCTGGAGTTGTAGCCTCACTTGCCGCGGCCAAGGCAAAAGCTAAATGCGTTGCCAAAGCCTCATGGCATGTTGGCCAATTATCGGCCCAAGTTTCGTCTGTCCCGCTGGTGAACTATTCTCTGCCTGAAGCTATTATTCCACAAAAGGATGATAATGCGAAGATGCTGGCCAAGATAGACCGGAGGCTCAAAGAGGTTGAGGGTGCACGACATGTCTTAAGATTGACCGTTCGTCCTTTTCAAGAACAATCTATCCGGACAAGTTCAAAGTCCCAGATTTTGAAAAGTATGATGGCACGACAGATCCTGTGCAGCACATCCAGACTTACTTGGCTAGAATGGGTAAGTATGCTTCAAATGATGCCCCCATGGTCCATACATTTCAGGCCAGTTTGAAAGGAGCCGCCATGAGATGGTACATTGCTTATGAGGTTTATACCAAAGAAGATTGGGACGAGGTGGCCAATGATTTCGTGCGGCATTTCAGTTTCAATATTGATGTGGCCATCACAACACAAGATCTGGAGAGGGCCAAAATGAAAAAAGGTGAGTCGATTAAGGAGTACGGCACCAGATGGAGGAGTTTCGCCTCACAGTTGAAATCGGTACCTCCTGAACGGGAACTGATGAGACTATTCGTCTCTACCCTGCCACAGAACGTACGAGCGCATGTGTTCATATCAGCGGTCGCATCTTTCTCTGACCTTATTTCCTTTGCTGAGGAGGTGGAAAGCAACTGGAAGAGAGGTTGGTATGGAGACAGCGGAACAGGTCCAAAGCGTTTTGCACCAAAGAAGGAAGCAGCAGCCACACATGTTAACTTGGCGTACACGCAGAGACCGGTGGTTCAAAGTCCCGTCATTCAACTCCTTGACGAATGGAGGGCTAGTAGTAGCTAGAGAAGGGATACGTGGAAGAACCAGCAGTTCAGCCCACTCCCGGGGACCTTGACATAGATTTGGGCCATCCTACAGAAGAAATGGCTCTTAACTACAGAGCCAATGAGAGCGAACACGTCAAATGCAAAATGGTATGACCCGAGTAAGAAGTGTGATTATCATCGTGGGGAAGTAGGCCACGACACAAACAATTGTTTCATCCTGAAAAATCGTATTCAGGATCTGATTGAGACTGGGGCAATCTCGCTACCCAACAAGCAGCCAAACGTGTAGAAGAATCCCCTACCTGAGCATTCCGGGGCCATCAATGATGTTTTAGGAGAGAAAATTAGCACAACAGGTCCATTTAAGGTTAAGGCTGCTGAAGCTCTTGAAGCCCTAATCAGGGCGGGTTATTGTCAAACAGGAGAAGTGGTCACCTCAACTCAGCTGGAGGAGATGTTTACTAAGTTGATCAGAGATGGCTTGGTGGTTCGGATGAACCAGTTTGGATTGATAGCTACCATCTCTAGGATGGTTATTGACTGGGAACATGAGTTGGCGGCATTGGCTATATCCCCACCTGAAGTAGCGGTTCTCATCGAGGAGATTGAAATAGAAGCTCAAGTAGATCCGGAGTTAGCAGATACGCCCCATCTACAAGACGCGTCAGATGATGATCTGGGGCTGGTGGTGAACGAGAACCTGATGATTACCACCCCACAACCTTTCCCATATTCAGATGGTCGGGCAGTTCCATGGTCCTATGACTTAGCTCTTATAACTAGGTCAGGACGGACCTACAATGAAGACAAGTTGGCTAAACCGGTCGAAGAGAAGGAAGCTAAGGAGTTTCTCGTGGTCATAAAGACTAGCGAATACAACATTGTAGATCAACTGAGGAAGGCGCCAGCTCAAGTCTCTCTACTCGAATTGTTGCAAACCTCGCCTAAGCATCAGAAGGCGTTAAAGAAGGTCTTGGGGCAGGTTCACGTCCCTGAGGACATCGAACAAAAGAAGCTGGAAGGATTTGTTGGGGCGGTCCTGTTGAAGGATCAAGTAGCTTTCGCGGACGATGAGATTCATGCAGAAGGTCGGGGCCATAACAAAGCCCTGCATATTACCGTGAAGCACAAACATACCTTTGTGTCTCGAGCCCTCATTGATAACGGTTCGGCATTGAATATATGTCCATTGGCCACCTTGAATCGATTGGGAGTGGACTTGGCTAGAATGCAGTCGGCAAATGCCCCTGTCAAAGCCTTTGACGGGATGAAGAAAGACGTTCTGGGACAGATAAATCTGGACATCCTCATCGGACCGTCGACATTTGACATTTTGTTTCAAGTCTTGGATATCCCCTCTGCATTCAATCTTCTACTTGGACGGCCTTGGATCCACAATGCAGGCGCCGTACCTTCGAGCCTCCATCAGAAGATTAAATTTGTGGTCGAGAAGAAGCTGGTGACGGTGTTTGGTGAGGAAGACCATCAGATCTATAACGAGACGGCCATTCCCTACGTGGAGCCGACCGAAAATGAAGAGAGCTCATATCAAGCGTTTGAGCTAATACAAACCATACATGCCTCTCCCGAGAGTCCTTTAACAATTCTCGAGGTGTTGGTCGCTTCTGTTATGGTGGCCAAAGTAATGGTAGGGAATGGCTATCAACCAGGCATGGGACTGGGAAGACATGGCCAAGAAATCCGCACCCCTGTTGACCTTAAAGGTCAAAATCATAAGGCAGGCCTTGGTTATCCGGGACAGAGACATGGCAAGCGGGTAGTGAAAGGACTTGGCAAGCAAGAAGATAGTTCTCAGCCACATCCCCTATACGTCACTTTCCGATCTGGTGGGGTGGTTGGATGATATGATGAGTTGTCCAAGTATGAGGACGATTTGGGGATTGTATTTCACGTTCCTGTGAAGGAGCAGGTCGCCGAAGTAGAGCTCATGGAACTGGATGTAGAGGGTGGGACACCTAACCTGGCTGAATGGTTTGGTGACATGACCGTGGGAGCTGTGCTTGGAGACCTTATGCAGATAGATGGGACCCCTGAACAAGACCCCTACCTGGAATGCAGACCACCGAGGCCTTCGAACAGTGTTCACTCTGAAGATAATCAATTGGAGGATATTTCTTCAAAGATTCTCGTCTCAAAATTTTTGTAAAATAAATTTTTCAGAAAGAAAAACAGAAAAAGCCAAGAAGAAGCATTTTCCAAGAAAAAATCGCATCCGAAAATGATAGGGCATACATATTTAAACCCTGTTTATTTTTCTGAATTCCCTACTTTATGTTTCAGGGATGTAGAGGGAGATCTAATGGATTCTGGAGTTTATGACCTCGATGAATTCGACCTCGAATACGAAGAAATACGTCGGGAATTCGAGGAACAAGAAACAATCAAGCCGTTGACCGGAGATGAGACCCTATCTATCAATCTAGGAAATGAAGAAAACCTTAAGGAAGTCAAGATTGGGGCAAACCTTCCTGAGGACACAGCTAGACGGTTGATTCAACTCCTGAAGGATTACCAAGATATCATTGCATGGTCCTACGCAAATATGCCAGGGCTCGATCGCTCGATTGTTGAACACTGTCTTCCGCTCAATCCATCTTGTGATCTAGTAGCACAGAAGAAACGAAGAGCTAGACCGGAGTTGGAAAATAAGATCAAAGAGGAGGTTATGAAACTCCTAGACGTGGGATTCATTGAGACTTCTCAATACCAAGACTGGATTGCCAACATCGTTCCAGTGATGAAGAAGGATGGTTGAGTTCGAGTTTGTGTAGACTACCGGGACTTGAATAAGGCCAGCCCGAAGGATAATTTTCCCCTCCCACATATCGATATTCTAGTGGACAGCACAGCTGGATTCGAGCTATTTTCTTTCATGGATGGCTTCTCAGGGTACAACCAGATTCTGATGAACGAAAATGATAAGAAGAAAACCACTTTCACTACCCCATGGGGATTATTTCAGTACATGGCGATGCCTTTTGGATTGAAGAACGCCGGGGCAACATAGCAACGGGCCATGGTGACATTATTTCATGATATGATTCATAATGAGTTAGAGGTATATGTGGATGATATGATTGCCAAGACCCGGAAAGGGGAAGACCACGTCCAGACTCTGATTAAGCTATTTGAGCGGCTTAGGAAGTTCAAATTGCGCCTCAACCCAGCGAAGTGTGTTTTTGGGGCTAGCAGTGGCAAATTTCTTGGTTTCATTATCAGCAACCGAGGTATCGAGATTGATCCATCGAAGGCTAAGGCAATCTGCGAATTGAAACCACCGACCATGGCGAAGGAGGTTAGGAGTCTCATGGGAAGATTGAACTATATTTCCCGATTCATCTCTAAGTTGACAGAGACCGCCAAACCCTTTCTCAAGTTCCTGAAAAAGAATGCACTTATTAGATGGGATGAAGAATGTGAGGAAGCGTTTGAGAAGTTGAAGCAACATCTTATGAATCCACATGTCCTTGTGCCACCCACACCGGGGCAACCGTTGATTCTCTACCTCACAATAAACAGTGAGTCACTTGGAGCCATGCTAGCCCAAGAAAATCAAGGAGATGCTAAAGAACGGGCCATCTATTATTTGAGCAAGAAATTCACGGGCTCCGAATTAAATTATTCAGAGGCTGAAAAGACGTGCGTAACATTGGTATGGGTGTTACACAAGCTGCGACAATACACTCTGCATTACCAAATCTTTTTGGTGACGGAGTGTGATCCCATTAAATATCTCCTGAATCAGCCTGCATTGGTTGGCAAACTTTCCAAGTGGCAAATTCTCATTTCCGAGTTTGACATTCGATATTTACCTCAGAAATCGATGAAAGGAAGAGTTATAGCGGATGTTCTAGCAGAAAATCAGAGGCAAGGTGATGATCTTTATCGACCTGAAGATCGAATTATGGCGGTCGAAGATTATGTTTGGACAATGTACTTTGATGGAGCCGTAAACTTGTCAGGGTCCGGCACGGGAGCAGTCTTGATATCTCCTAGAGGTCAACATTATCCAGTAGCAGCAAAATTGGTGTTCCCTTGCACTAATAACATCGCCGAATACGAAGCTTGTATTCTTGGTCTACAAGCGGCGATAGAAATGGCAATATCCAAGCTCAAGGTGTTTGGAGACCCAGCCTTAATTATTCTCCAGACGGTTGGTAAATGGAAGACGCGAGATTCAAAGCTGCTGCCCTATCATGAGTATTTAGACGAATTGATGGAAATTTTTACGAATATCACGTTTGAATATTTATCTAGAACTCAAAATCAATTTGCAGATGCTTTGGCCACTCTGGCATCAATGTTGCATGTCACTGAGGGATTAGAAGTCGAACCACTAAAGTTCGAAGTCTAAAGACAGCCGGCCTACTGCATGGTTGTGGTGGATGAGCTAGATAACAAACCCTGGTATCAGGATATCAAGATGTATATCCAGGAGCAGAAGTTTCCTGAGAATAGTACAGTTTCAGACCAGAAGTATATAAGGAAGATGGCTTCAAAGTTCTTCCTGAGCGAAGAAAATCTTTATAAAAGGTCTTTCGATTCGGTCCTGCTGAGGTGTGTTGATGCGACTGAAGAGATTCGTTTAATGGCAGAAATACATGAAGGGGTCTGTGGCCCTCACATGAACGGCCATATGCTAGCAAGGAAGATCATGAGGCTGGGCTATTATTGGCTCACCTTAGAAAATGATTGTATACAGCATGTCAGAAGTTGCCATAAATGCCAGATTCACGGTGACAAGATCAATGTCCCTCCAAACGAGTTGCATCAATTATCCGAGCCTTGGCCATTTTCCATGTGGGGAATAGATGTGATTGGCCAGATCAACCCTAAAGCTTCCAATGGACATCGGTTCATTCTGGTGGCAATTGATTATTTTTTCAAGTGGATTGAGGCGACATCATATTCAACGGCCACGTCCCGAAATATGGTAAAGTTCATCGGACGTGATTTGATTGCTCGATATGGAGCCCTTGAGGTTATAATCACAAATAATGGTGCGAATCTGAATAGCAAACAGGTGGAAGAACTGCTCAAAACATTTAAGATCAAACACTTGCATTCTTCTCCATATCGCCCTCAGATGAACGGGGCGATTGAGGCAGCGAACAAGAACATCAAGAAGATCTTGTCTAAGACGGCTGAGAATTATCGAGATTGGCACGACAGGTTGCCGTTCGCACTTATGGCATACCAGACTTCAGTCCGGACATCAATCGGGGCAACCCCATACTCCTTGGTATATGGTATGGAGGCAGTATTACCGGCCGAAGTGGAGATTCCTTCTCTGCGTATTTTGTCCCCGATAAAACTGACTGAAGCAGATTGGATCAAACAGAGGATAGATCAGCTGAACTTGATTGATGAGAAGCGGCTCAGAGCCTTATGCCATGGCCAATGTTATCAGCAGAGAGTGGCCCGAACTTTTAACAAGAAGGTGCGACCTCGACATTTTTAGGAGGGAGACCTTGTGCTGCGGAAGCTTCTGCCCATCATCCCACAGCCAGAAGGGAAGTTTGCTCTAAATTATGGCGGACCCTACATAGTGAAGAAAACCCTTCCATGCGGCGCTTTGATCTTGGCAGAGATGGATGGACGTGTCTTCACTAATCCTGTCAATGCTGATTCAGTCAAGAAATATTATACCTGAGATGTTGTAATGTTTTTGCAAATCTTAATGCTTATGCACATTTTGTCTGCTTTCTGATTGTATTATAAATCTTCACTGAATTTTTCAATCAGGAGATTTGTTTGGTCAATTGATTTTGATCATTTTGAATGAGGAATGACAGGATGATGAAAGGCAAGTCATTTCCATGCACATCCTGTAATATACACTCCAGTGAGACATGAGAGAAATTTTCATGTTGGCAAGGTAAAGGGTTATCTCGCGAAAAGTATGATGACCAAGATGACGGGGGGCATTTCTTTCCTCTATCCAAACACTGCAGGTTCCCATTGAATAACCTCTTTGAGCGACGGTTGCACTTCATACCCCTGTCAGGAATAACCCCACATCGGGGCAGCTTTTCCAGAAATTCGATAAATGGATAGAATTTGCTTGCTTGCACTTATATCAATCTTTGAGTTTACTCGTTGCATATAAGTCTTATGTTAGCTCAAATGCCTTAGATATGATGAAGAGCAGTTCATTTCTATACCAACAAACACTTGACCCATTGCTTGAACCAATTTGAGCCTTGAATTCATTTCTTGAACCCAAACGATGGTCAGCTTGGACGAGAACATTTTGAGAATATCTTGGGGCAAATTCAAAATTGTAAATCAGAAGAAATTCCTCGTTCCAAAAAGAAAGATCCAAAAAAGATGGGAGTAGGGAGTAAAAAAAGCAAAGCTCACTAGAAACAAGAAAAAAAAAAAGGGTCCACTCCCATCGAGAAGAATGTTCTTAGAGAAAACGTTTCAGAAAAAGCTTCAGACAATAAGAAGGATGATCACCAGACTTATCTCTCATACAGCCCTTGTTGAAAATATGCCAATTCTTTCAAAGCCTACCCAGAACCTATGTTACAACATATACCAGAAGTCTCTTCAGATTAGGGCACTTGGTCTAACATAGGATTTCAAATGCATGTCGCTCGAAGGAGTCCGAGCAAGCTTATGCTATCTCATCTTGTAGGATTCCTGACTTGTAAACCTAAATGCTTCAGATGAAGATTTTTCTTTCATGGCCAAAATGACTCGCATGAATTCCCCTTTTGAGAAAGCCATTGACCAAGCCTGAATTACGGTCCCTGCTAAAGACCTCTCAGATTGGTCTGATCATGCTGATTGCGAGAATACTCAGACCTTTGTCAAGCATAATGATGGTAAGATTGAGTGATCTCATACCCACATTAATGGTTGGGTTTTCATGAATTTCTTGAGAGTGAGAGAAAAGTTTTTATTTGACTGAAATTCCTCATTCAACATGATCAGGGTTGTCAAAAGATCAAACATATGTTCTTATTGACAAAATCCCCAGTGGAGCTTTACAATGCAAGTAGAAGCTCACAAATTGTTGCATTTGCATTAAGGTTCATGCAAAACATTATTTTCTTATGAACTGAACAGGTTGAGCACGCCAATTCAGCAAATCCTAAAAGCCGGGTTTCAGTCAACTCAGGTAAGTTTTCTGATTCTTTTTCAGACTTGGATGACCGTATCTTCAATGTTGCAGGTATCAAGCTAAGCACGGTGATCTAGACAAAAGATCCCAAAAGACAATTAGGCCCGCTCGATCCATAACTCGAGCACCCCATTCGGATTTGATCTTTCGGCCGAGGTTTCATGTGACGTGAAGATCATCATGAATCGGAAGCCATTTCAGATTGCGATACCAACATTTCGCAATTCTGTTCGCTGTTTCATGTAAAGGATGAACATGATTCAAATTTTCTCATATTGCGATACCGGCATTTCGCAATTCTGTTCGCTGTTTCATGTAAAGGATGAACATGATTCAGATTTTCTTAGATTGCTATACCAGCATTTCGCAAATCTGTTCACTGTTTCACATAAAGGATGAATGTGATTCAGATTTTCTCGGATTGCGATACCAGCATTTCACAAATTCGGCCCGCAGCTAATGCTTCACGTGATGAGCTGATGATCGTGATGCAGAAGCACTATTCACTACCAACGTTCCACATGACAAGAAGATGATCGTGGTTCGAAAGCTTTACTCGCAGCTAATGCTTCACGTGATGAGCGGATGATCGTGATGCAGAAGCATCTCTCAGCTGACATTCCATAGGACGAGAAAATAATTGTGGTTTGAAAGGTTTATTCTTTACCGACGTTTCACATGACGAGAAGGTGATTGCGACTTAGAAGCTTCAACCTCTGTTGATGTTTCACGTGATGAGCGGATGATCGTGGTACAGAAGCATTACCGATTTGCGATCCAGAACTCGCAAATTCGGCCTAGAGACATCTTGCGTCGTCCCAAGTCTGGAAGAAAGAAATTCCTGAGGACGGGTGGGCCCAGTACCTTAAGATCCTCATAGCGCTGGTGATTAAGGGAATCCTCAGCGTATAAGGTATTTGCAGAAACAGATACCCCTTAAGCGATCCATGCGCAAGTTCTTTGAAAAAAGAAGTTAGACGCATGTTATTTTCAATCTTGCATTGCATCACTTCAAAAAAAAATCGATTTAGATGAAAATTTAGGTGCCACTTTTGATCTTTGAGCGAAACCTCTCTGAGTCTCCACTCAAAGAGGGGCAAGCTGTTAGCACCTAAATTTTAATTTTAGGAAAATGCATTGATTAAACAGAAAATGAGAATTAATCTTGATTCTCGAAATTAATTAATTTAATTAGTTAATTAAGCCCGACTTTCAGTCCAAAATTATGCAGATATGCCCATTAAAATGAGAATTTCGACCAAGCCCATGACTTTCTCTTATGGGCGAAATTTTGATTATCCTAGTCCGACGGGATTAGAAATTTCGATCCGACGATCATTCTTTTCTAAAATCTGACGGTCAAGATTAAACCCTAGAATATTCTCTATATATACGTGGTTATGCCTAGGGTTACGGGGGGACGACATAATTTTTCTGCACACTCTCTCTCATTCTCGCCACTCTCTCTCTCTCTCTCTCTCTCTCTCTCTCTCTCTCTCTCTCTCTCTCTCTCTCTCTCTCGGCACTCCCCTCTTGCCCGTCTTTCTCTCTCTCGGTCCATCTCTCGTTCTCGCTCTCTCGCCGCTCCCTCCTGCTTGCTTCCCGCCGCTGCTGCTTCGCGTCACTACCGCCCGTCTAGCTCCAAAAACAGAATCAGCGTTCTGTTGTGTCCGGTTCTCCTCACTTCGTCACCGCCGTGCCTGCCGTGCGCCACCGAGACATTTCTAGCCTTGTTCCGGTGAAAATCGATCACTGCTTGGTGTATAAATCTGTAGCTATTCGGTGCAAAATCTGCGGCTGTTCGGAGATAATCGATCTGCTGTTCGGAGCCGTGCCACCCGCCGCACGTCCCGACGTCTCGCGCGACGTCTCCGGCCATCCCGCAACTCCTTCGCTCATCCCCGACGGCCAGCAGTTTCCTCGGAGTCCTGACGTCCTCGGTGTTTTCTGCACCACACCTCGACGGTCTCCGGAGTTCCCTTTCACACCTCTACCGTGCACCACCGTGAGCCGTCAGTCTCGGCCGGTCGTCCATCGCCAGCTCGACGTCAGTCTCGGCCGGTCGTCCACCGCCATCATCCTCGGCCTTGGCGACTTTCTGTTATTGTTTTCTTGTTTCCGTAGGATATCGAATCGGTCTTAGGGGTACTTAACTCGAAGAGGGAAAGGAAGCTCGGCTTAGGTATAATTCCAATCTCGATTTTGGTTGATCATTGATCGATAATTGGTTGATTTGTTATGGCCTTTTGATTTTAGTTTTAGCTGAATTTAGTCGCCTTTGCGTGCACCGCGAATCTCCACCAAAATCAAAAGTCATTTTCACAAAATAAAAATTCAAGTTACGGCTGGTTCCGCCCATTACCTCGTGGGCGCGATTTGCCGGGCTTGACAAAAAAAATGCTAAATCGGTAAGGCTAAATTTTTGGAAATAAAGATTTGATTTTTTCGGAGTTTTGAATTCTTGCCATGTCGGTGCGATTGCTTACCTAATCGATAGAAATTGATTGGATTTGATTTTCTGATTGAAATCCTGTCGTTGCCTTATCTAGGTTTAGTTTCCCGTTTCAAGTCGATCTCGTTCGGTAAGAAAAAATTCGAATTAG
The DNA here is from genome assembly GCA_021437785.1 of Rhodomyrtus psidioides. Taxonomy (NCBI): domain Eukaryota; kingdom Viridiplantae; phylum Streptophyta; class Magnoliopsida; order Myrtales; family Myrtaceae; genus Rhodomyrtus; species Rhodomyrtus psidioides. Next base: position 325,117 of record JAILYB010000260.1, on the reverse strand, counting down.
GAAATTTTGAATCCGCTCGCATATTTAAAAAGGAAGGCACGTTTAATAGATGGCAATCCCGATTTCCAAATATGGAAGGCGTGCGAATATCTTTGAAAGTGATTGGCGGTAAATCCTAGATTGATTTTCGAATTTAATAGGAATATGGACACAATTTTCGAAAAAAAAATAAAAATAATTTAAAAAAATGAATAAAAAATGGCGAGTTCGGTTTTTCCTTAGCAAATTTCGAATTTCTAAAAAAAATGACCAATTCATTCCGCATATTGCCATGTCATCTCGCATGTCATCCCATGTTTCCCATGTCATTTTATTTGTAATGTAATTTTCGGTTCTTAGGATTAGATGGACCAGGAAAAGCTCAATGTTGTGGGCCCAATAGAGTTGGGTCATAGGGAAGTTAGAAATATTGATGGGATCGTCGCGATCAACAATTTTCATAGGAGGATCAGGAAGATGCGACGGGTTATCAGAACCACTCCAAAGTGTGGGCCTTGCAAGAAGGGTGACGTCCAGGATCAGACGGCGGCCCAAGCCCAGTAGGATCAAGATGACGAGTGCGTCGGGGAAAATTTCGCTTAGTTTTTTTTAGGATTTTCGGAATTATCAAAGTGTTATTTTTGAATTTGTTTGTTTTTTCGAACTTCGAGTCAGTTGATCCTTTATTTGTAATTTTCAAGTATTTGAAGTTTTGTATCCTTTAACAATTCGTCGTATGTCATATAGTTTTAGGTCATGCATTGCATTAGTAATTTATCTTTCTTTTATTCGAAATAAATAAATAAAAAACGACAAATTTTTAAAAAAAAAATTGAAGAAGCAAAAGCCTTGAGTTGATTTCCGAGTTGTCATTTTTCTCAAGAAAAATCCAAAAAAAAAAAGGAGAATCAAGGTAACGAAAGGGCGTTAGTCTAAGTCGATTAGCGTAACCAAATCCATGAATCCAAAATCTCTGGTTCGCAGCGTTGAATTAGTTCTCCCACTAGTTTACCTAGGTTTCTAATCGACCTACCTTGAACGATTAGTGGCGGCTCCTCATTTGTTCTAATTTTTTTTCATCTTGCGATTCAGTAGGGTTTGGGAGGGTCCGCATTAGGTTAGTTCTCGATAACTTGCCCGATAATCCGATTAACCTCATTTATTTTAGGTCGCGACAGATCATCAATTGTATTCCTACTTTTCTCGAAAATTAGTGGATTCGCAGAGTGCTTCTGCGCGGAGACGTAGTCCAGGTTTGGATGAATTTCGATAACAAATTCTCTGGTGTGTTCTTCTGATGTTGTTGTTGTAATATAACATGAAAACTAACTAGGATCTTGCAAATACGTCAATGCGAAAACCCAGAGAAAATAACAAGAACGATAAAAGACATATATAACATTAGATATATCGTGGTTCGGTCCAAATGTCGGTACTTACATCCATGGGGAGAGTCAGCAAGAACAATCCATTATAATTGGAGAATCGAAATTACAATCGCTCAATACGCTCGTGTTTCCCGCACCTAAATTATACCCAAACCCAAAGTGTTTACAGATAAAACAATTCAATTGGTATAATAAGCACTAAACTCATGGAGCACAAAACTTTTCGTATTCTGTCGCTCATGTTCGTGGCGAAGAAACCTAGAAGAATGGCGCATTCTTCTATTTTCTTTGCCTTCGCGGATGGGGTGGGGATTCTGTGCCTTACTTTTTTCTAAGGCAGCAGATCCCCACCCTTGATATAGCTTTCCCCCTATATCAAGGGTGGGGATCCCCCTGCCTTAAAAAAAGTAAGGCAGTGGATCCGGGTCCTCGTGAATGACCTCTGCTGTGTGGCTCTTGTCTCGGTTAGGGAACGAAACCCCAAAAGTCTTCCACCTTTTGTTGTGTACAGTTTTTGCAAGGGTCAAAGTAAACCCTTCCTTTTTTTTATTCATCCATGGGCCCCACAATTTTATATAATAAAATTGAGCCCATCCTTTTTGTCCTGTAGCGCCAGTGTACATCTTGCATAGAATTCGTCCAAAGAACGAATTGAATCTTTTCCAACGGAAACAAATCTCCACGCATATAAATTCTAATCCCAATTAGAATTCTCAGATTTATTTCTTGACAGATTCGGATCGGTTCCATAAACGGTTTAAAACTCAAGACATAATTTAATAGTTCTTTTATTGTTATATTCTACTAGTGCGTATTGTTTGCTTGGGTCATTTTTTCTGAAATTGGGGCACGATTCCTATTAACTAGTATAAGAGCCTAGGTTCGCTAATCGAAAACATCGAGGATTTTTCGGTGACATTCGATTGAAAGAAAACAGTATGCAAGAAGATAAAATTAGAATCGATAAGTTCGATGGACATGATTTCGGATAGTTAAAACTCCAAATAGAGGACTATCTTTATCAGAAAGATCTCTATGAACCACTTGAGGGTTGAAAACCTGAACTCGTAGAAGTAGATCGAACAATAGAATCAGAATGGAAAATTCTTGATCGAAAGGCGTGAGGTGCGATTCGTCTAGGTTTGACAAAAAAGACGGGGGATCACATCCGAAAGCAAAGACTGCAAAAGAAGCTATGAATATTTTAATGAATATCTATGAGAAACCGTCCACATCGAATCATATATTTTTGTTAAAGAAGTTGGTTAATATGAAATTATCTGATAGAGGTTCTGTTGCAAAGTATATTAGTTTCACGCAGGTTACTGGTCAGTTAGAATTCGCAGGCATAAATCTGGATGTGAAGATATAAGCTTTATTATTTTTATGTTCTCTTCCAGAAAGCTACAACACAGCGGTGCAAAGAATTTCGAGCACCATGAAGGATGATTTGACTCTAGATGATGCTGTGAGCAGTATCATAGACGAAGAGATGCAAAGAAAAGTCTTAGGGGGAGATAAGCTTTCAGCATCTGCATCTTTAACAGCACTAGCAGTGGAGAACAGTAGAAGAAGTAAAAATAGAGGAAAATTCAACGGACGGGGTAGGTCCCAATCCAGGGGGAAGATAGAGGTTACAAAAGATAAGTGCTGATTTTGTCACCAGACGGGACATCGTAGATTTCAATATGAAGCCTACAAAAAGAAGCTGCAAGATGAGAATCAATGAGCTAATGTGGTAAGCGATGAACCTTTGTTAAAGAACTTGTGTTTATCTGTAGGGTTTGACTCGATTACAAATAAGTGGTTTCTTGACTCTAGTGCTTCTTTTCATTGTACCTCGCAAAGAAATATATTTGTTGATTATGCCAATGAATATTTTGGGCAAGTGGTTGTGGGAAACGGCCACATGTGTCCGATTGTAAAAAAAGGAATTGTGGTTTTGAACATCTCAGATGGTGGACGTCTAATTTTACGTGAAATCAGACATTTTTTCTAGTTGATGAAAAATATGATTTCAACTAGTAAACTTGATCAAGAAGGCGTGGTAAAAACTTTTGGATGCGAAGAGCGGAAGATAACCTCAAGAGCAAGAGTAGTAGCAAAGGGAAAACATACTGGTACACTTTACCTTCTCCATGGAGATAATATGAGTGATATGGTTGCAACTACTGTGGCTATAGGTAATTTATCTACTCTTTGGCATTACCATTTGGGACATCTTGGTAAAAAAAGTTTCAAGCAGTTACTTTCAAGAAAATTACTTCCAGACTTACAAAAAATTGAGTTAGATTTTTGCGAAAGTTGCATTTATGAAAAATAAAAAACAGTTAGTTTTCAATTGAATGAGCGACAAAATAAAAGACAGAAATTAGAGTTGGTTTATACTGATGTGTGGGGACCAGGTCAGGAACTCTCTTTTGGTGGTAAGAGATATTTTGTCACTTTCATTGATGATTTAACAAGAAAAACTTGCGTTTATGCTCTTAGAGAAAAATCAGAAGTATTCATAATTTTCCAAATATGGAAAATCATGGTAAAAAATAAATAAGTTATCAGATTAAAGCTCTAAAATCTGATATTGGTAGTGAATACACGAGTAATGAATTTACAGAATATTTGAGTCGAGAAGGCATACACGGTCGAAGATTGTTCCTAGAATTCCTCAATAGAATGGTGTGACTGAGAGAATGAACAAGATCATTTAGGAGCATGCAAGATACATGAGAATACATGCAAATCTCCCACTATATTTATGGGCTACTACAGTTGATGCAATTGTATATTTGATTAACAGGAGTCCATCTAATGTACTGGATGGAGGAGTGCCGCAAAAGTAGTGGTTAGATAAAAATGCCAATTATTCATATCTAAATTTTTTTTTGTATTACATATGCTTTAATTGATAGAAGAGACAAGAAAAATTTGATGCTAAATACCAAAAGTGCGTCTTTATTGGATATGGCGGCGATGAATATGAATATAGGCTTTGGGATTATGAGAATAACAAAGTCATTCGCAGTCGAAATATGGTGTTCCATGAAGAAACGATGTACAAAGATCGTCAAATAGAGCATGAAATTGCAGTAGAATCAGAATATATTGAGTTGGACACTATTCATATGAAGATAACTCCAGCAGATCAAAGTGCACCTGAAGGGGAGGTTCGAGATGAATATATTACTAATGAGCAAGCAATTCAAGAGGAATGCGGTGATCTGGAACAAGCTCGTAACCCTGAAGTACCTATTTTAAAGAGATCTACACATGTGAGAAAGCCAAAGGTAATTTTTTATCCTTCAGCTAATACTGTTTAGAGCCATGTCTTATATACAGATTCGAGAAAGCCGGAGACTTATGATGAGACAAATAAAGACACATCTCACATGCAGTGGGGGTGCTATGAAAGACGAGATAAACTCGTTACTGCAGAACAAAACTTGGGAGTTGAACAAGTTGCCCACTGGTAAAAAAAGCTTTGTTAAACAAGTGGGTGTACATGATAGAAAATGAAGCTGATGGTAGTATCGGATACAAGGTGAGACTTATAGTAAATGACTTTTCTAAAAAAGAAGGGATAAACTACTCCGAGATATTTTCACCAGTAGTAAATATGACATCAATCAGAGAGTTATTGAGTATAGTTGTGGTGGATGAATTTCATCTCGAACAGTTAGATGTAAAAACAGCTTTTTTTGCATGGTGATCTAGGTAAAGAGTTATACATGGGGCAACTTAAAGGTTTTGAGGTCAAAGGTAAAGAGCACATAGTGTGTTGCTTGAAGAAAAGCTTGTATGGCTTGAAGCAAGCTCCGCAACAATGATACTTAAAATTTGATGGCTTTATGGAAGAGAAAGGATTTGCACACTGTGAGATTGATCATTGTGTTTATTTTCAAAAGTATAGCGATGGTGATATTGTATATATTTTTTTATATGTTGATGACATGCTAGTGGCTAGTTCTATTATAAAGAGAATCACAGACGTAAAGACGATGTTAGCATCGCCGTTTGCTATGAAAGACTTGGAAGAGGCTAAGAAGATTTTAGGCATGAAAATCATCAATGATAGGAAAAATAAGAAATTATGGTTGTCGCAAGAAAACTATGTGAACAAGGTGTTGAAAAGATTCAACATGGACAAGGCAAAATCGGTCGTGAATCCTCTAGTGGGCAATTTCAAACTTTCCAAGGATATGTGTCAGAGTACTCAAGCTTTGAAAGATGAGATGGTGGCAGTGCCGTATGCATTAGCAATTGAAAGTTTGATGTATGCTATGGTAAGCACAAGACCAGACATTACATAGGCAGTGGAGTTGTGAGTCTATATTTGTAGAACCCGGGCAAATAGCATTGGATTACAATAAAATAGATATTGAGATATCTAGCATGTGTATCAAATTACTCTCTTTGCTATGGAGGTACATCTATAGAATTGCAGGGTTATGTGGATGCAGATCACTTGGGCGATCGAGATAATGGTCAGAGCACCGCTGGATTTGTCTTTACAGTTGCAGGTACAACAGTAAGTTGGGTATCTCAACTACAAAAAATAGTGATTTTATCAACGATAGGAACAAAGTACGTGGCGGGCACATAAACTTCTAAGGAAATCATGTGGTTACAAGATTACTTGGAGGAGCTACATCGAAAACATCTAGTAAGTACATTGTAGAGTGATAGTCGAAGTGCAATGCACTTAGCAAAGAATGCAGCTTATCAATCAAGGACTAGACGTATCAAAAAGCGTTATCACTTCATCAGGTCAGCATTGAAAAATAACGAGTTAAAGTTGCAGAAGATTGAAGGTCAAAGAATCCAGCAGACATGTTTATCAAGGTAGTAGACAGAGAGAAGCATACTTGATGTACTACTACTATTGGCATTACTCTATGTTAATTGATGAAGAATGTCGCAGAGGCGCAAGTTCCAGTTGCTAGTTTTTGAAGAGGATGGATGTAAAGTTGCTTAGTGCATCAGATATATTTATCTTAAAGTGGGAGATTGTTGGTTTGTGAAGCCAAAATATATCATTAAGGATTTTTTTGTCTTTTGTCTTTTCTTTTGCTTCTAGGTTAGAAGCTATACCTCTTATATAAGATATGTAAACGTAGTAGCCGTCAGATGGGACCATATAGAAACGCAAAGTAGTGAGAGAAAAAGAAGAAGAGAGGCCACGACGGCGTTATTAAAAGTTCTCAATTTATTTTTTGCCCTGATCTTGTGATAAGATCATCAATTGTATTCCTATTTTTCTCGAAAACGAGTGGATTCGTAGAGTGCCTCTACCTGGAGATGTAGCCCAGGTTTGGGTGAACTTCTTTAACAAATTCTCTAGTGTGTTCTTTCGATTTTGTTCTCTTATTGTTATATTCTGCTAATGTGTATTGTTTGCTTGGGTCATTTTTTTCTAAAATTGGAGCACGATTCCTATCAAAATAGAGGTCAATTTTTTTTAATAAAATAGAAATTATTCTAATGAACTTAGAAAAAAAATCAACTTTGATGAGATACTAAAAGAAAACTCTTCTAATTTCGATTTGACTAAAAAATATAGCCATTTGTGGGTTCAATGCGAAAATAATCATGGATTAAGTTATAAGAAACTTTTGAGTATATATACATATATATAGGCAACGAGCTTGTACTTCTGGGAAGTACTTATGCCTGGAATAGTGGAATGGAACATCATGTAACAAACATTAGGCTTCCGTACCTCAAATTGCCAATATGGGTAGTTAATTTGTCCCCTCTTCGCTCACCGAATAAATAAATAAATAAATAAAAGAGAGATTCCATCAACGGGTGTCATGTGGTGGAAAGAGATCGCCTAACATTTCCTCAGAAGTTTAGGCATTGTTCTTGGGATCCAGGCCGTCCGTGTTATGAATGGATGTCCTAGATTATTACTAACAAATATATATATATATATATATATATATATATAAAATTCAAAAATTTACCCCCTAAAAATAAGAAACCTAAGCCGTCCGTCAAAAAACGAACGGTTCGAATTCTAAGAACAGACGCCTAACCTTCTGTGATGGACACGTTATAGTTTTCGGTGTTTGGATCCCCTACCATCATAGATACGCGAGCCCTTGGATCTTCCCCTCTATAAAGGGGGGCGATCCAAGGCCCCCTTTCAATGATCCCCTACTTAGTTTTCGATGGGTTGATTGTGCTCTTGTCATGCACATTTTGAAAATTAAGTTATTTCTCGATAATATAATTAACAACTGCTTCGAGAACATTTGTTAAGGACACCTCGAAAAAAAGAAAAAGACTGTTAATATTCTAAACCGAAAATGTGCAAAAAAGAGTTCGGAAATAAGACAGTTAAACCAAACCAAACTATCAAACTCTTTCCCAGTTTCAAATTGCATTAATGACTACTGACCGAAGGGGATGAAGGACGCCCTCTATATAACCACACCTCGGCATTGAGCTGACTTCATTCAGACAGAGCGAAGACCCATCATGGGAACGCTTCCAAAGCTGCATCTCCTCCTCCCAATCTTGACAATGCTCTCCTTTCCCGTGGCCCAACTCAAGCCTGTGGCTGCTCAGCGGCTCCACGCCGATTCCCGGTGGATCGTCAACGAGGCCAGGCAACGGGTGAAGCTCGCATGCGTGAACTGGCCGGCGCACCTCCAGCCGCCGCTGGCCGAGGGGCTGAGTGAGCGACCGGCCGACGTGATCTCCAACAAGATTAGGGAAATGGGGTTCAACTGCGTGAGGCTTACATGGGCCCTCGAATTGCATACAAACGAGACGCTCGCTTCTCTCACAGTGGGCGATCGTTCCAGAACCTCGGACTGTCGGAAGCTCTCGCCGGCATTAAGACCAACAACCCTTCCCTTGTTAATCTTACTGTAATGGAAGCCTACAAGGTAACGTTACCTTTTTTTTTTGCCTCTTCTAATTGTAAGGACAAACACATTGCTCAATATGCGTCCTGGATATGAAATTTTACTATCATGGGAGATGAGCAATTCAATAGCACTAGGATTCAGGGAAGAAATTGTCGAATTTTTATTATGGTACTAACTATCAATGCCGTTATGTATTTAATGTATGTTCTTTTCGGAAATCGCTTGTTTCAGTCCGTGATGACGAGCCTTAGCAACAACAAAGTGATGGTGATACTCGACAACCATATAACCAAGCCGGGTTGGTGCTGCAGTGACAACGACGGCAATGGCTTTTTCGGTGATAAGTACTTCGACCCGCAAGTTTGGATCCAAGGTTTGCAAAAGATGGCGACGATGGCTACCGGTTTTAGCAATGTGATTGGCATGAGCTTGAGGAACGAGCTTCGCGGTCCTAGACAAAATGTGGATGACTGGTACAAGTACGTCGCATAACTCTTCATTATATGTTCAAATGGAAAATGATTTTGCAGAAACCTAATGATTGGCATTGTTTGGTAAGAAGTCAATGTGCACATAAATCTTATGACGTACAATAACAGCTGTTAATACTGCATCTATAGGTATATGCAAAGGGCTGCGGAAACCGTGCACGCGGCAAACCCTAACGTCCTCGTCATCCTCTCCGGCCTCAACTACGACAAAGACCTTTCGTTTCTCCAGAAGAGACCTGTCAACCTCTCTTTCACGAAGAAACTGGTGTTCGAGATGCACTGGTACGGGTTCCACAACAGCCAGGGGTGGCAATCCAAGAACCCAAACGACATGTGCGGAGCAGTGTCCAAAGAAGTGATAAGCCAGTCCGTGTTCTTGCTGGAACAAGGATATCCTTTGTTTGTGAGCGAGTTTGGCATCGATGAAAGAGGAATCAATGTAAATGACAATAGGTACTTCAATTGCTTAATGGCCATGGCCGCTGAATTCGATTGGGACTCTGCACCGTGGGGCCTTCAAGGGAGTTACTACTTGAGGGAAGCAGTGGCAGGAGTGGAGGAGTTCTACGGACTGTTCAACTATGATTGGTCCGGCATTCGGAACTCGAGCTACCTTCGTCGAATATCGGCCCTTCAATTACCCTTCCAAGGTATAAAAATCTGTCAAACTGCCTGTACACTTGTTCCTTATTTGTTCACGGACTTCTGGTTTCTGAAAATCTTCTTCTGTTGCAGGACCAGGAGGGAAACCAACAGTTGCTCACAAGGTCATATTCCACCCCTTGACCGGCCTCTGCATACTGAAGCCATCGCCGTCCTCGCCGCTCGTGTTGGGTCCGTGCACACAATCGGAGCCATGGAGCGACACGCCACAGAACGCGCTGTCACTGGTGGGGAAGGGTCTGTACCTGCAAGCCGTCGAGCTGGGGAGGCCGGCGAGACTGGGCACAAGCCCGACAGACCCCGGCACGAAGTGGGAGATGATATCGGCCTCCAGGATGCACCTGTCGTCCAAGGCCAAAGATGGAAGCACCGTCTGCTTGGGCGTGGATGCTGGCAACGCGGTGGTGGTCGAGGCCTGCAAGTGTTTGAGCAAAGACAGCTCCTGCGATCCGGCGAGCCAGTGGTTCAAGCTGGTGGACAGAACCCGGCTCTGAAAAGAAAAATTCCAAATTCGGTTAATATGACTGTGCAAGAAGAATAGAATTCTGTTGGTTTTCTTTTCTTTTTGTTCAGTAATCTATGGGGTGGTTCCTGCTTTACGTGGACCGTGAACATTTTTATGGAAAATCCGGGTTGGTGGCGTAGTGACTTACCGAATTTCGAAGACTTCATAGTCGGGCGACTCATTTTAGATTCTGTGGCTGCGAAGTGCCCAGAAATCACCGCAACTTGAGGCTGATTTTGCCTTTCTCCCAACGGAGCGGGCTGCAAATCTTGAGAATTATTTAATGTCGGTCCGTGGGCCGATCCTCAAGCCCCCAGTTCTTACTAAATTACTTTTTCTTTCTCTGTTAAAAGGGGAATGCCATGAAGATTTACAAAAACTTAACTTCTAACTTTCCGTTAAGCCTTTTAAAGACATGCCCGGGCCTGATTATTCCCATGGTAGGTCACAGACATGATTTGTCATCTGCTTAAGCATTGATTTTCCTCTTTTTGACCCTATTGGGAAAAGTACTAAAAAAGTCATAAATCTATTGCATTGATATAAATTCAGTCTTAAACTTTTCAATTGGACTAATTTAGTCCTAAATCTTTTTGGATTGGTACCAATTTAGTCAATCCAACCAATTTTGGCCGAAAATCGTTGATGTGGACGCTGTCAATGCAACGTACGACGATTGGCGCTGATGTAGATATTATTTAATAATATATATAATTATTTGTTAATTATTATTTTTCCACTTTTTGCTGAAACTTCTCGAGATCTTGAAGAAACAACCAGACACATCGCCTTCTTCAACCTCCGGATCCGATTCGGGTCAACGAAGCATAGGAGGAATACCCGAAAACGTAAACCCATGTATTAATCTTTCTCGGACTTCGCCCATTCTCGTGTGGTCCACAAGTGATCAAACGAGCATCATCCCAACAAGCTTCCAATCGAGCTCTTGCGCGCGCTCTCTCTCTCTCTCTCTCTCTCTCTCTCTCTCTCTCTCTCTCTCTCTCTCTCTCTCTCTCTCCAAACCCAGTCCTTCGCATTCCTTCCTTTAGAAGGGCAGGCGCCTGCCCTTGGGATCCGGACCGTCCGTTTTTAGACAGACGGCCCAAATCTCCTATTTGTGAGGGTAATATTTTGGGTTTTTTGTTTTTTATTTTTTAGTAATAATCTGAGTCGTCCATTCATAACACGGACGGCTTAGATTTCAAAGGCAGTGCTTGCCCTTCTGAGGAAATGGCAGACGATCCCTTCACCCTTCGCATGACGCTAATTCAGAGGATGATCTATGAAGAAGAGGTAATCACAGAAAAAGAAGAAGAAGGTCTCAATTTGAACAACTCGAAAAGCTCGGAGTTCTCGCGTAGAAAGAAGGGCCGAATGGGAGGAAGAGCAAAGAGAAGGGACTTGAGCAGCAGTTCGAGAAGCTTAAAGGGTTCATGTATCTGGGTTCGTCCTCTCGGAGGAGGACAGAGTCGACTCTAGCTTGGTCTGCATCGTTCCTGGGCTACAGAGATTGGGATGGGATATGCATTCTCGGGGAAGAAATGCCGCGAATGTATCTAAAATTATGCTTGAATGTAGAATATTTTATCAAGATATCAAACAATTCTCTTCATAATACCTTATCATGGATCATGAGATGTCCATTATTTCTTGTTAAAACAAAAGATAGACATTAAATAGTTTTGAAAAAAAAAAATCCATAGAAAAGAAAACTAAATTACTTGGAATTGAATAATGATTTTGAAGAAATCACCTCCAACTCTCTATGCACAAAGTAGAGCAAATGCCAAAAGGCATGTGGTCCTGCTCGTAAATAGATTGGAGGGTGGGGATGCTAGTATCATAGGTGGCGGGTTCGACTCTCGCGCTCTGCAAAGCGATTGAGCAAAAGTCAGAGAGATGAGAGTTATAAATAGTAAACTCTAACAAAAAGTTTTATTGATTTAATTTTCAATATACTACTATATTTTTCTTTTGGGATTAATTCACCTCGAAATTTTAGATTGTATAACATATATAATATTAGAATCGAGCAAGGAAAAAGTAACAATTCAGTCTTAAACCTATTGTATGGATATGAATTTCATCCTAAAAGTAACCTTAAATCTTTGGGTGGAATTCTAAGTAGCCATTATTATTGCTGGAAACTTGCAAATTTGGCGAACCATAACAGATGTTGCTTTCAAATAAAGTTGTCCAAGTAAGCGTGCCAAGTCGGATCACAGGCAATGGCGAACGATGAAGTTTTCACGTAAAGGCTTAGGACTGCATTATCAAAATTGATAAATTTAGGATTGAATTAACATCGGTCCAATACATTCACGACTGATCTGGTAATTGATACTTCCAGGTGATTAAAAAAATTCACATCGACAACATAAGCATCTGACCAGGGGGGAGCTTCGTCTGGATACTCTTCTTCTCTCTTTCTTTTCCGAGTAATTCTGGCGATGGTTTTGAGGCGCAAAACGTGCTTTGTGCGACCTTGACCTCTATGTTTAGAGAATGTCAATTCATGCGAAATTACCATTTACTTTGTTTCCGCAAAGGTCGTTTCATTACTTGGTTTGTCTTCTTCTGTTCCAACCTTTGATCCGATTTTTCCAACCCCTTGACGCAGTCCTTTTCATGTGATATGGCCACCGAGCAGTACAGATTTCACCGAAATCTTTTTACTAATGTACCATGTTCGAAAATGAATAGCACTAAGCTGAAATCTGAACAATTTTGAAGCACATTTTCAAGACGACACACTTGGTTTCGTGCACTAATTTTAGTGGTTTCCCTCTATTTCGTTGTGTTTCAAAGTACGTCCTTTGAGTCCTCGCAAGTTAGGATGCAATTAAAGAGATCTAGCCATCACCATGACACGTGCCTCCGGCTTGTGTTTCATCGCTCTCCGGGCTCTGATGGCCTCCCGACACGCCGAGCCCGCGAGGGTTTCATGGCGTCTTCACACCGATTCGAGATGGATCGTCGATAGTCACGGGCATCGAGTGAAGCTGGCGTGCGTCAACTGGGCATCCCACCTCGAGCCCATGGTCGCAGAAGGGCTCGACAAGCAACCCGTCAACTGGATCTCGAAGCAGATCGCCTCGATGGGATTCAACTGCGTTAGGCTCACGTGGCCGCTCTTCATGGTCACCAACGGCTCGCTGGGTTCGATGTCGTTGAGGCAATCGTTCTGGAATCTTGGGTTGGTTGAATATATCAGAGGCATTCGACGGAACAACCCGACACTTCTGGATGTCTCTCTTCTTGCTGCTTTCCGGGTAAGAATTTGTTCTTCGCATTTTTCGCAATTGATCATAAAACAGTTAACACCAGTCAGCGAGTAAAATTAGTTTACTTGTTACAGGCGGTTGTTTCAAGCCTCGGAGACAATAATGTGATGGTCATACTTGACAATCACATCAGCAAGCCCGGATGGTGTTGTAGCAGCCTCGATGGTAACGGGTTCTTTGGCGACCAGTACTTCAACCCGAACCTTTGGATTATTGGCCTCGCTCGGATGGCCACAATGTTCCGCCGCGTCCGTAACGTGGTCGGTGATGCCGAAATACGATAGAAAGAAGGCGATGAAGAACAAAATCGATATAATGAGGAATAATCAATGTTCACTCAAAACGATATCAAATCGTGATATTCTCAATATTCAATAATCTACTCTCAAAACCCTAAAGAAGACCTTTTATAAGATGTCAACTCTAATGACAAAAGATAACGCAAAAATTACAAAAATACCATTAAATTATAAAATTGCCTAAAAATAGAAAAATAATCGGAAATCCATCTAAACGACCCCGAATTGCAAAAATACAACGCCAACGGCGTCGAGTATTAATCAGACGGCCGTTTCGCTTCAACTGACCGAATTTGAGCCCAATCCGATCTCGTTGACTGATGAGTCTGCCAGTCCTAGGTGCATCATCCTCCCCTGCTAGAAAAAAGATTCGCCCTCGAATCTGCTTCATCTCCACTGGCATCAATCTCTTCAGGTTCTTCCTCAGCAGTGTGGTAATGAGATAAATCCGCTACATTAAAAGTTCCGGATACATTATACTTACCCGGCAGCTCAACCTTATAGGCATTATCACTAATTCGCTCCAGAACTCTGAATGGTCCGTCAGCTCTAGGCTACAACTTGCTAAACCTGCCAGCCAGAAATCGCTCTTTTCGGAGATGAATCCATACTAGATCACCTTCTTTGAAGACGACCCTTTTTCTGCGTCTGTCCACCCGTTGCTTATACTTCATATTCTGCTTGTCTATCTGGATATGAATATGTGAATGCGGCTCTTTGATCTGTTTAGCATGCTCATCAGCATCTGAACTGAACTGTTTGTCCACCGGTAATGGCGTGAGATCCAGGGGAGTAATTGGATTACGTCCATAAACTATCTCGAAAGGACTTTTGCCTGTAATTCGATTATGCGATGGATTGTAGGCAAATTCTGCTTGAGGCAACACCAAGTCCCACTGCTTTGGACTATCTCCAACCCAGCTTCGTAGTAAATTTCCCAAGCTTCGATTGACAACCTCAGTCTGCCCATCGGTCTGGGGATGATGAGAGGAACTAAATTGCAATCGGGTTCCCATATGCCTCCAAAGAGTGCGCCAAAAGTAACTCACAAATTTCACATCACGATATGAGGTTATGGATTTAGGAACTCCATGCAGCTTAACAACCTCCTGCAGATACAATCGCGCGACCTGTGAAACATCAAAAGTCTTGTTAGAGGGAATAAAGTGCGCCATTTTCGAAAACCTGTTGACAACTACCATTATGGAATCTTTATTCCGTTGCATTCTTGGTAATCCCAAGACAAAATCTAGACGGACGTCCTCCCATGGTGCATCTAGAATAGGTAGAGGCATATACAACCCAGCATTAGTACCTTTGGTTTTCGCCACATGACATACCCTGCATCTCTCTATAAATCGAGTCATGCCATGCTCCATTCGTGGCCAATAAAAAATGCTCACATAGCAATGTCATCGTCTTATCCATGCCAAAGTGCCCAGCAAGACCTCCTGCATGACTCTCGATAATAATTGACTCCATCAAAGAACACTGAGGAATACATAGCATGTTACCTTTAAAAAGGTAGCCCTCCACAATCTGAAATTGCTGAAAAGGCTCCGCTTTGCACTTCTTCCATATATCGCCAAAATAAGGATCGTCAATACACAAATCCTTAAAAGAATCAAAACCCAGAACTTTCACCTGCATTGTGGACATCAACGAATGTTTTCTGCTCAAGGCATCAACAACTCTATTTAGCACGCCCGCCTTATGTTTAATAGAAAAACTGAAAGCTTGAAGAAACTCCACCCACTTCGCATGCCTAGCGTTCAGTTTATGTTGCCCATTGATATACTTCAGGGCTTCATGATCAGAATACAAAACAAATTCCTTCGAAATAAGATAATGTCGCCAATGCTCCAAACTCCTCACAATAGCATAAAATTCTTTGTCATAAGTCGAATACTTTTTTTTTTCACTTCGTTCAACTGTTCACTGAAGAACGCTATTGGCTTATTCTTTTGACTCAGGACACCCCCAATTCCAACGCCCGATGCATCGCAATGCACCTTGAAAATCCCACTAAAGTCAGGAAGCACTAACACATGGGCTTCAGTCACCTTCTTCTTCAGTAATTGGACTGCAATTTTCGCCTCTTTGGTCCACACAAATCTACCTCCTTTTAGACAATCCGTAAGAGGCGCAATAATAGAACTGAAATCCCGCACAAACCTCCGATAAAAAGACGCTAGCCCATGAAAGCTACGTACCTCATGAATATTTTTCTGAATCTCCCAATTAGTGATAGCCTCAATCTTAGTTGGATCCATCCGAATGCCTTCCTTGGACATGATATATCCCAAAAAGGTCACATGATCAGCCCAAAAAAGACACTTCTTAGTGTTAGCATATAGTTTCTGCTCCCTCAAGGCTTTAAATACCTTTCTCAGATGCTGCGAGTGTTGCTTAGTTGAAGCACTATAAACCAAAATATCATCGAAATAAACGACAACAAATTGACCAATAAAAGGGCGAAAAAGGATCCCACGTGATGTGTCGATACGGGACTTCTTCCTCTCTGATTGGGAGCCTTCGCCTTTATTGGATGCCTTACTAGCTTTCATAGGACCGAGTCCTACTTTCATACATACTAGAGAAGATAAGTTCAGATGGAGAAACCATAACTCTGGGGAATTCACTGTCTCATCTGCCTGGGATCACATTAGACACAAAAGGAGACATGTTCAGTGGCACTCCTTCATATGGGACATTGCAATTGCTCCCCGACATGCATTTATTATGTGGCTGGCTTCTCATCACCGGCTACCCACTCAGGTTCGGCTACAACAATATGGCAGGATCGATAATGAAACTTGTGCCTTTTGCCATACCGAACTTGATTCACTTAATCATCTTTTTTTTCGGGTGTTCCATCACTGGAAACCTTGCAGCAGTTTGGGCAGTGCGGTGTGGTTTGAATTGGCGAAATCGATCGTGGGACAACCTTATTTGCTGGGCAAAACAAAACATCGGAGGCCGGTCCTTTTGCCACCGCATTGCTAGATTTTCCCTAGGGGCGTTATGCCATATCATATGGACGGAAAGGAATGAGATTCTGTTTCTTCATAAGAAATTCTTTCAGCCAACAATTTTATTACACCTTACTAAGTTGGTCAAGGACAAAGCTATTGCATTGGGTAGTGTGGGTGACCATCCTCGTAATAGGAGACTTCAAAGAAACTGGGGCCTCTCTCCTACCATTTTTGAAGAGGGCCGTCAGAATGAGTAACCTGAATACTTATGGCACTTAAAAAGCTTACTCTTGTTCCTCAGTTTTTGGAATGCAAAGGGTTTCACTTGCTGATAGGGTGGAGCCGAGTGGTGACATGTTTCACATGCTGCTTGCTGTCCTCATGTCTAGATTCTTTACTTCTTGTAGGGTGTGCTGGCCGAGACACCACTTGGAGGTTTTCTCCCTTCTTTCTGGTTGAAGTTAGTTCACATCTTGCATTTCTGTGTTGGCTGGTCATCCTACTGCCGTGCTTCTGTTCTCTTTCCTGGCCTGATTGTTTGAAACACATCATGGCATGTATCCCTGTTACTGTGGCTGATGTGCTATTGTTTGGGGGTTTTTTTTTGCTGTTGGTGCTTCTTTCTTACACTGGCGCTCCCAGGATTTCTACGAGCTGATGACTCAGTTCTCTGGATGTCTATTATTTCGTGGGGGCAATCTTACTTGCCTCTATACGATTGTTATTGTGGTTCTCCTTCATCTGCCGTAGACCTGTTGCTGTGCGCCTTTTCTCTTCTTATTTTTTTTCCTCTTTTCTTGTTTACTTTGTATTCTAGCACTCTCTTTTGGGGTTGTAGGTTTTTCCTTTCTTCCTTGTTTTTGAGACTGGCTCTTAGGCCTTCTCTTTGTTGCTTCTCTGTTGCTTTTCTACTTGTTAAGCCTTTCTTTGGTGATGGAGGATTTTGGGTACTTTTGGGCTGCGTTTATCACCAGTCAAGGGGTCCTACTGTCCATACCTTCTTCTTCCATGGCTGCTCGCTGCTCTACCTTGTAAAGATCACGGCTCCATCTCATTCTTGGTGGGGAGAACTGGACTTACTGCTCCTCCAAGAGTTCCTGCTGCTGCCCTTACTGAACTGGAATTTTATTTGCCGTTGGACTTTGCAATTTTTCTGGCCAATCACTCGGCCTATTTTCTACTTCTTCTTAACAGTTTCTTGGGGGTGTCATTACCCGCACCTTCTGCTGGCTTGGCTTCCTCCAGGTTGGTTGCTGTTGTTACTTCTACAAAGACTACAACCGACATATGCTGGAGCCTCCTGGTCTGATGCTGCTCCTTCAACGACTTCATTGCTGGCTCCCAGGAGAACACTGATCTGCGACCTTACTCTTGTTGTACTAAGACTTGGCGGTGATCCTTATCTTTTTGTAGGGCATTTGTTAGTTTGTGAAGGGCTCTTGTCCGACTCTTTAGCCCACCTGTTTGGCCGTTTTTGTTATATTTTCCTCTCATCCCCCATTATGTTCTACTGATGCCGGTTCCTTGGTCCCTTTATAACGCTGTCCGTGTCTTGGCATCTAGGTTGACACGCTTGTCGTGACGTTTATTTTGCAACCGGTCACCATTGAACTCGTCTTGGCACTGCGATGCCAATATCGATTCATGGTTTTTGTGTCTGGTCTTTACTTGTACCTAGCATCTTGAAAAGTATATACAAACTTACCTTACTGTCGCGACCCTCTCGAGGTTGCATGTGTGCTCTCGAGGGCTAATGGGCCGTCCAGTCTGGTCGGACGCGGGCCTCTCCCAAGGCCCGTTACCCAAATCGCAACGGAGGTATGCGTAATCGACCTTCAGTGCGGTCTGGTGATATGTGCTAAGTGTGCATGCCATGGAGTCGCCACCAATCATTTTTTGGAGGGTATGATTGGACCACCCTATTGAATAGTCGGGAGTTTCTATTCAATTCTGCGATAACCAGAGAAATGGGTTCGGGGACTTAGTTACGTCAACTGTCAGAGTTGACGCCCTTTCGGTACCTAAGTTGACTGAATTTTCTAACCTAAGATTTCATGCAGATGAATGGAGTACGAATCCTAAATCTAGGAATTCATGCAAATAGGAATGACTATCCTAGCAATCACAATCAATAATAAAATGCGCAAATCAATGAATCCAAATATGTAAAATAATCACATCAAATCAACATGACACTCCTAATAAGGCTCTATTAGCCTAAATAAGTATCAATCAAGCTTAGGAATGATTTAGACATGATTTTACCCATCAGGGGTAAAGTCGTAATTTTGAGACAAAAGAGACGATTTGCCTAAAAAGGGAAAAATCGTCATTTCGGAATGAATCCGGAGTAAAACAATGTCAAAAATAGGTTTGGTCACTCAATTGATATTTTTGGTCAAAATGGTTCATTTAGCTTGGCCAAGGTCACCAAAATTGATTTTTTAATTTTTCAACTTTTTATAGATTTTCTATGAATTTTTTAAATAAAGGAAAAAAGGTTGATCAAAATTTAGGTGTCAACACTTACACAAAAAAAATGGACTAAAAACCTGATTCATCAACCTCAAAAAGGTGCTCGGCGCGTTAGACAATTCGAATGGCATCACCATCCATTCATACAGACCATCCCTAGTCTTAAATGCTGTCTTCCATTCATCTCCAGGTCGCACCTAATCTGATGATATCCACTCCTCAAGTCTATCTTTGAAAATATAGTCGCCCCAAATAACTAATCAATCAAATCATCAAATCGCGGAATAAGAAAGCGATACCTTATTGTGATTTTATTGGCAGCTCTGCTATCTATGCACATTCTCCACGACCCATCTTTCATAGGGACCAACAAAGCTGGTACGGCACAAGGACTCATACTCTCATGAACTGCACCCTTTTCTAACAGCTCCTGCACTTGCCTTTGCATCTCCTCATGTTCTTTAGGATTCATCCTGTAAGCTGCCTTATTAGGGATAACAGCTCCTGGAATGAAATCGATACAATGCTGAATGTCCCTCATAGGTGGTAACCCAGGTGGCATCTCTTCTCGTGCTACATCGGTAAACTCCTTTAGTAGAGGCAAAACTGGTGCAGGAATTTCTAGACTGTCAGAATTCTGCTCTCAAAACCCTAAAGACGACTTTTTATAATGTGGCAACCCTAATGATAAAAGATAACGCAAAAATTACAAAAATACCATTAAAATATAAAATTGCCTAAAAATAGAAAAATGCTTGAAAATCCATCTAAACGACCCCGAATTGCCAAAATACAACGCCAACGGCATCGAGTATTGATCAGACGGCCGTTTCGCTTCAACCGACCGAATTTGAGCCCAATCTGATGTCGTTGACTGATGAGTCTGCCAGTCCTAGGTGCATTAGTCGGGATGAGCTTGAGGAACGAGCTCTGAGGTCCTAGAGAAAATCTGCGAGACTGGTTCAGGTACTCCATGTAAATTTGTAGGAAAGAATTTGTGGATTTAGCCTTAGTAAGGAAGTTCTTTTCTTCTGAACTGACTCTGTTGCTATTACAGTAGGTCATTGTTCAGTTAAAGGACACATGTTGAGCGTTGCAAAATGAGGCAAAATATGAGATACCTAAGGGGATAAGTTGATAAACTATCTCGACTTATTATTTTAGGGTTTCCGATCACCGAGGGGTATTCGACCTAATATGGTCGTCCCATTTGACCTTAGATTTCGGTCCTGAAATGAACTCCAGGTACATGGAGAGAGGAGCGGAAGTGGTGAATTCGGCGAACCGGCACGGGCTCGTTATAGCCTCCGGCCTCTATTACGACACCGACCTATGGTTCCTGGGCCGCATACCAATGAAGGTGAGCTTCACAAGAAAGCTAGTGTTCGAGCTGCATTGGTACGCATCCTCGAGCGGGGCGATCTGGGAGGACGGCAATGCCAACGAGCTGTGCAAGGACACGACGGACCAGGTGATGAGCAAGGCGGGGTTCATATTGAACCAGGGAATGCCGCTCTTCGTGAGCGAATTCGGAGGAGAACTGGGTGGACAAAATGTGAACAATGATCGGTACTTCAATTGCTTCTTCGCAGCCGCGGCCAGGCTCTGTTAGAATATTCCGTTTTAATATTCAATTGTGAGCTTTATTAATTGTTACTGTAATTATTATTTGGTCCAATAAGAAAGAGATATATTATTTCCTAATTCAAGTAGGATATGGTGCTGGATAGTATGGGCCGAGATATCCTTATCCTTGATTAGGGGGTATGGTTCATTCTCTATAAATAGTGCTTAAGTACCTCCTCTAAACCCTAATGTCCACATAACCTCACATATAGAAATCGTCAGAAACGACAGTGAGGGGCCGTCTCATTGAAGCCAGTGATCAAGGGGGTTCATAGAGGAGAAGCTCTAAAGCGTTGGATTCTCGCAATTCCGCATCAAGAACGATGAATCCAAAACAAGGTGTGTTAATTCTTTAACTCTATGGAACAGGGATTTGTGTATCTGTACGTGTGTATTTTGGGTTGCTGCATACGGATTGAATACGCAGTCGACATGTGGTATCAGAGCCTGCGCGTATTAGGTCACGAATCACGTTCCCGGTATTTTTTCAAAATTTTATTTTTATCAAAATTCAAAGAAAATTATATATTCTGAAAGGGCTCGACGAGACGAGCAAAACCATATAAAGATCGCGGCCAGAAAACACTGGACGCGCCGCCACTCGCCGGTGGCTATCGGGCGCGTGGCTGCCAGGAGCCCTACGCGCCATCACGCGCGGACCCAGGCCCGCACGTGCGTGACACGTGCTGGATGACGTCATCTGACGTCGTTCGGCCGGGTGCAGACCTGACCCGACCCGAATCCGACCCGATCCGTTGCCCCGACTCGGAAAGGTTGACCGTTGACTCGGACCTTCCGGTCGGACCGATCGTTGACCGGTTCGACCGGATCGCCTCGACCGGGTTCGCCAAACCGGTTCATGGTAGCGGTCGGACCGGTCGAGCCGGTCGGACCGGTTTCAGAACCGGCTGAACATACAGAACATGTGCGCGGCACGTGTCTGCGCGTGAGCCTCACACGCCGAAGCTTCAGGCGGCGCGTGAGGGCGCGTGCAGGCTCCGATGGAGGTGTTCCAGGTACCGGCGTACTCGTATGCTCATGCTCTACAGGATGGTACATTTATTTTTCATGTTTGGTATTTTCATGAATGGAAATACGTACGGAACGCCAAATACGAGGGTATTTTGGGGTATTTTTGAGGTATTTTTTTGTATTTATGTAAGAATTTGTGAAGTACAGGTACATGCTTACATGAAAGTATCACGTGGAATTATGTGGAAATTTTTTGATCAATTTCATGTTTATGGTTTGACATGAATTATTGAGGTATCGATGTAAATTAGCGGCGTGTAATTTTGTGGATGATTGCCCCTAATTTCTGAAATTACATGCATACGGTAAATGTGAAATATAAAGTTATATCCCAATTTCAGGTAAATTCAGTTGGGTTGTGACAGCCAAAACAGCACATTTAGTTGAGTTTAATAAAGTACATTTTACATAGTATTGGGATGTCTTCTGTTTTAATGCGTAGTTATACTCCCAAAGGAGGTAATTGCGTATTTTTGCATGGAGGGTTACATGTACAGCATATGGTTGAGGATTGATTAGTCTAAGTGATGTCATACACCCAAAGGTGGTGATTAACGAAGATTGAAATAAGTTCTCATAGCCGCTGTAATGTAGGGAGTATACAACTGCATGTCATGTTTTCTGCCCAAATGTGATTATGTGATGATGTATGTATCTCTCAAGGTGAAATTTCGCATTATGCTAATTAAAAATATTGATTATTTTTAGTCACCGTTTCTGTGAACGGCAACTCTGTTAGAATTAAGACTTATTGAGAACTGAATGAGGATTATCTGTTTACAAAGAACTAGCAAATACTTATATTACTCTTGTCAAGAAAGACCCGTAGTTCTCACCTTCATTGGTGAGAACTTTCAAGAGCATTATGTACTTATTGGGTAAAGAGTGATCGGATTCGCTTATTTGATATGAAGCGGTCCACTAAAGAACACTTGAAAAATATTTTCTACTAGTTAACTGCACTGCTAAGTAAGTAAAGGAAGCCTTGAAGGCTTTGAAATTATATCTCATTTATTATTAAGAGTGGTAAATATCTGCAATGACTCCTCAACATCAAGTGTAATGGTTCTATTAAGATTAAGGATTACGTCTTAAAATTGATGAAATTATATTTTGAACAGTTCTAAAATCATACTCATAAAGTATTATATTAAACCACCGGTCATTCTGATGATTTGGATCCATGAAAAGCATCCTTTGAAAAGGATGGTGATTGCTACTTCTTTTATAAGAAGAAAGATCACATAAAGAAAGACTACAGTTAATACAAAGACTTGGTTATCTAAGTATGGGTATAAAGTAATGATTTTTTGGTATTGATTTGTGAATTCATTCTATCTTAGGCATCATCTGGTTATGTGATGGCTAGATAGTAGTGCAGCATATTGTGTTGCATTTACCATATAGGAATTCATAAACTGAAAGGTACCAAATTTAGGTTGAATCAAGCTCATTATGGAAACAATTATAAAGTTGACGCTAAATTGATGGGAATGTCATTCCGGATTCTGGTTTTATTGTGACATTATGAAACATATTTTATGTACTCTTCTTAAAGACAGAATTTATTTTCCGTATCAAGTATGGACATGTGTAGTTACTCCTTTTTTGAGATTTCAAATAAAATAATTACTATTTCTTTTAAAATAAAGTTGGTTACTACTCTATGTCCAATGTAATGTACAGATTATGTTTATCTCCCAATGAATTATACGTAACTTATACAGCTGAAAAGTTGTTTACAAAATTTATCTGCCTAAGGAACAATCATGCGTATTATGGAATAAATTTCTTGGTCACATCAGTAAAGAAAGAGTGAAAAGACAGATAAAGGCAAGCATTCTGCTCACTCATAAAAGTGACCTAGACACATGCGTAGATTGAAGAAGATATAAGATAACCAAGATAAATGGTGAAACTGTAGTCGATAGTTATGATCTATTGAAGGTCATTTATACTAGTATAAGTGGATCTTATATGGTAATATTGTGTAGAGTTTTTATCACATTTAAATGATGATTTTTCTCTATATGTTTTTCATACTTGGTTAAAGAAAATGTTTATTTCCGTGACAAGTTCAACATATTTTTGACTATAGTCGATAAATTTATTATAAAAAAATGTCATTTTTTACTAAGGTGGTGAGTATCATGGTTGGCATGGCAATGCTGGATAGCTTAAAGAGCCATTTGCCAAATATTTGAGAGAATTCTGGGTTGTTATTTTGTGCCCGATACTCCTCAATAGAAAGGTGTGACTGAAAGGCAAGATCACACCATACGGATATGATGACGAGTATGATATGTAAAATCAATTTATATATTTTTTTTCTGTGGGGTAAAACTTTAAAAAATAACACATTATGTTTTTATCAAAATATTTCATTGACTTCTTTTGAGTCATGGATTGGACGTTAATATAGTTTGAACCATATTAAAGTTTGAGGTGTTCATGCAGAAATAAAGTTACATAATCCAACATTAGATAAGTTGGACTCCAGAACCACTCGGTTTTACTTCTTGCCTTACCCATATCATCTAAAGGGGTATTGATTTATCATCCCAAAAAATGAACAAGAATTGTGGAATTACAGATAGCTAAATTGCTGCAGCTTGATATAGCCGAATAATGGTAGTTGCTCACAGACTATTAAAGGTAACAGTATGGTAGGGACAATTGTATCATTTTTCTCTGTCTATATAGATGATCATGGAGCATTCTACATTATAGTATGATTCTGTTGGGGTTCAGGTTCTTGTTATTAAGATAATACCTGATGAAGTTTATCAAACCCTACAAGCGCAGAATAAAGGTTAAAGTAGCTCTACCTAAAAGATCTATCAGGTAGAGACAATCAGTTGTATCAAGTCACATTGTATAGTCTATTCGGAAGAGCATGACTACAAAATCGACTATGTAAATAATCTAGTAATTTATACAGTTGCTATTTCTTATTTTTAATTATAATTGTGATTGGGTGCATGGCAGATGAGATATAGACTATAAAACATGCGGTGTTTGAAAGCTTATTAGTATGCCTCAAGGTCACAAGTCCATCTGCTGCAATTGGGTGTGCATAACTTAAGGGACTCCAGATGAAAGTTTTTTGTCTACTTTATTATATCAAATTATATTTTGATCAATGTTTTTATTTAAGAAGTTTAAAGACAGATTGGTAGCGAAATTTTTCATTCATAAAGAATGTGCAGACTTAAAATAATTTTTATTCAGTCTCTCATAAAGAGTTTTTCAGAGTGATTAAGGAATTAATAGCTCATATTGTAAGGAGTTTTATCATACAGATATTAAAACTTCTTTTTTTATTGGAGTTCTTAATATAAAAGTTTTTTTTTATGTAACCCGAAGGTTATACAGCAGATGATTCAGATAAACTTGTGCGTAAAGATAGAGGAATATCATATAAATATCATGGAATAAAGTTTGATCATATTTATGGAGATTCTAGACTGAAAAGTCTATTTTGTGGGATCAAGTAAGCTTTTAGACAATTGTGGCTTGAAGTTTCATAGTATTGTAGCTTTATCATGTTTTGTCAAGAACAAAGTAAATTAGTATATATACTACAAGATCAGTGGGAGGAATTTATTTTCCTTCTGTTCTATGCAGACGATATCTTGCTTGAAAGGAATTTTCTTGAATTATTGCATAAGATGAAGCAGATATTGTCGAAGCATTTTTTACGTGATTGATCTTGATATAGAGGGTTTTGTCCTAGTCATTGAGATTCGTATGGATCATTCTTGTAATGAATTGGTTAAATCCAGGACACATTCACTAGGTGATTACTAAGAAAGTTTTGAGGTACTTAAAGAGGACAAAATACTGTATGCTAATTTACAGACATATTCAGGACCTGCAGCTAATAAGGCATTCGGATTTTAGCTTTGTTAGTTGTTAGGATGATGTGAAGTTGACAACTACAGACATTTATATGTCTACAGAAAAGTGCAGTATTACAAAAAAAAAAAACGTAAACAGAAATCTATGTAATCCTCAATCAAGAAAGCGGAGTTTGTAGTATGCTTGTCAGCTGCTATTCAGGTTATTTGGCTCCGGAATCTCATTAAAGAGTTGACCGTATTTACTTTGTGGATAGACCCATACAGTTGTATTGTGACTATAATTCTGCAGTGTTGTTCATTAACAACAGCATGAGTCTCAAGGGGTCTAAATATCTAGCGGTCAAGTTTTTGACCATAAAGGTAACAGATGAAATGGTGACACTACAGTAGAGCTTATTACACAGATGATAAGGCTGCAGACTCACTAACTTAAAGTCTCTTCCCATACACATTTAGATGACATGTCGCAAATATAAAAGCATCGTGGAATGCTATGACGTGTTAATTGATGGGTTGAGTAAGCATCATGAGATGCTGTTGTTCAGTGGGAGCTGCATTCGATATTTGCTCTAATAAAGTTTACATTTGTGTTTGTTACATTTTGTAACATCTAAATATGCATTAACTCCATTGCATGCAATAAAGTTATAATGATTAAGAGGAGTTGAATACATATATCAGTTGAAAATCTCAAGGCGTTGTGTAAACCTTGAGTGATGGCTGGGGCATTTATTTTAGCCAAAAGACATATGTCTTGTTACACGTAAAGCATAGTTAACTGTAAAGGTAAGACATATGTTGATTCGTTGGAACCGTAAAGATGTTCTCTCGTGACACATCTGGTTTTGTGACACATAAAGTGAGAGAATGGTGACTGACAAGGAGGATAACATATAAGGTGTCTCTATCATTTGAGATGTTGTCCGATTGCCATACTACCATATCAAATCCATATCAGTAGAGTTAAGAGCATCTGTGATCGTGGATGGCTCTGTGTCTTCTGATGCAGTTACTGGCATGGTCCAGTGCTTAAGCCTTTATGGGATCGGATTGACTGTTGGGAATTATCTCTAGACCAATATAAAGATGGGCATATATAGTACAGTTTCAATTAATTTAGCCCAAGTGGGAGAATGTTAGAATATTCCGTTTTAATATTCAATTGTGGGCTTTATTAATTGTTACTGTAATTATTATTTGGTCTAATAAGAAAGAGATATATTATTTCCTAATTCAAGTAGGATATGGTGCTGGATAGTATGGGCCGAGATATCCTTATCCTTGATGAGGGGGTAGGGTTCATTCTCTATAAATAGTGCTTAAGTCCCTCCTCTAAACCCTAATGTCCACATAACCTCACATATAGAAATCGTCAGAAACGACAGTGAGGGGCCGTCTCATTGAAGCCAGTGATCAAGGGGGTTCATAGAGGAGAAGCTCTTAAGCGTTGGATTCTCGCAATTCCGCATCAAGAACGATGAATCCAAAACAAGGTGTGTTAATTCTTTAACTCTATGGAACAAGGATTTGTGTATCTGTACGTGTGTATTTTGGGTTGCTGCATACGGATTGAATACGCAGCCGACAGGCTCCACTTCGACTGGGCCCTGATCGTGGGCAGGTATTACTAGCGAAAAGGGATCGTAGGGATGGACGAGCCGTTTGGGGTGCTGGACAAGGACTTCTCCGGGCCTAGAAATACTAGCTTCTTGCAAAGGATCTCTGCCCTTCAAGTCCGTTTCCAAGGTATAGAAACACTGCATACTCCTAGATTTGTTTAGCTAATTTTCACAATTAGGCACAAAGATATCATCCTCCACTTCAATACCCAGGATTTTATTAGTTGAAAATTGAGAGATCGAATCAAAACTCGAGTCCCTCTTCAAATGGGAACTCGACTGATCGACTCTTCGATCACATCGTAAACCACGCTGCTTTTGCATTACCTATCTTTCTCATGTCCATGACATTGCAGGTGCAACTTCATCAGAGCCTACGCACAGAATTCTTTTTCATCCTCTCACGGGTCTCTGCGTCCAGAGGAAGCAAGATCAGGGACAACTGCAGCTGGGGCCATGCAGAGAACCCGAAGCTTGGACCCACACGCGCCACCGCACAGTCCGAGTAAGAGACTTCAGTACTAAGACCATCATCACAAGTCCGCAGGAACTGATTTGTGCATGCGAGCGGATCAGCTGGCGAAGCCCGTGAGACTCGACGAGGATTGCGCGGACCACAGGTCTGAATGGAAGACCGTTTCGGAGTCCAAAATGCAGTTCTCCTCCAACATTGTTGGTAGTAATATCACGGTTTGCCTGGACATAGACTTCAGTACTAAGACCATCATCACAAGTCCTTGCAAATGCTTGAGAGAAGATACTTCCTGCGACCCAGCAAGCCAGTGGTTCCAGTTGGTAAACACAACGCGTTAAACGCCGGCAAGACGGTGACCTTCCCCCCCCCCCCCCCCCCCCCCCCCCCCTCTTTTTTTTTTCCCTAGGAGCTCTCAGTTTGCCAGGGTTCATCGTCTTCTACTCGATGTAGCAGAAAAGGAAGCTTTGAGTCTCAGATCATTCTGGCATTTTTAGGTGCAAATGAATAAACATTCATTTTTCGCGAAAGAAATGAAGTCTTACACATCATAAAAATAAGTAGATGACACCAAACAGAAATTTGATAGGGACAACAAATTGTGTTTTGGCTTAAACATAAGGAAATAGGTACATAAGGGTAAAACGGGAAATACAAAAGCAAGGGGAAAATGTTGTTTTGGTTTAAACGGTACGTGCGCTTCGCAAATGAGTTTGACTATGTGTAGTGTAGGTTTTATGTATAAAAGGTATTGGGCACGACACTATTCCGACGGTTTTACAATATTAACCTTTGGAAAAAATAATAATTGATGAGAAAACGAAAATTAATGTTGTTACCAAATATACAGCAAATAATGAGAAATTTCCTCATCATGAGCACTCTCACATAGCTAAACTTTCCAAGAGCAGTTCTTCATATGGGAAAGAAACTATGAGTCTCTTCACGATTAACACTCCTTAAATATGTTGCTAATTTTGTCTAATCCTATGCTACCATGTTTGGTGGTACGTGAAAAAAAGTATACTTAATGTGTCCATCATCTCAACGGCTCTCCTACACTAACCTAAAAGTGATGACATCTTAATTAATCGAGTTGTATTTACGGTTGAGTTTAGGTAGGTCTAATTAACTTGTGTATCAACCGAACCTAACAAACCCAAAATAACCTAAGTAACGTTAAGTATAGAGCACAAATGCACCGGCTTTATACTCTTCAAAATGACCCAAAATTTGTCTTACAACATAAATTATTTCACGACATTGACGTCTCGATCGATTCCCAACTATTGATACGTGAAAACAAGAAGCTACGAGATATATTGGCGCATCAATAAAATAATCGTGTGGGTTGAAGGGTTCTCAACTACTGGATATATGGTATCTTCATAACAAATTTTGACGGGGCTTAATTTCACCGACATAGATCCTCTGCTTCACACGAACTCCAATAGGTGGCTCATCCTATCTCTACCATTGGTGTATATTTACCTACATCGATGCTTGAAAAATGATTAAGATATCAAGGGAAGCATTATGCGAGGCAAAGGATCTCCCTTCGAAATGTACCATATTGCAATAATTCCTCATGTTCTACTTCATTTTGAGATAGCCAAGTGATTTTGCCGACCAAAAGAATGATATGATTTGGACTGATGTTATGTCTATCGTCGGCGGAATAAGCTATTTGTATAAGAGATGTCAAAGTTGTCATGTGTAGGTTTTGCACATTTTTCCCCCTTAAAGGATTGATAAAATAAATAATCATGTAATATATCATGACACACCATACACACACACACACAAATACGAAAACACTTCTTGAAAGATTTCTTTGCCACTCTTTTCTACTATTTTTTCAGGACCTGAGTAGATAGTAATCAATGAACCATGACTTGAGAAGTGTTTCTTCCCCGCCACAAGCACTCACCGGAATAGTTACTCATAACTTCCTGGCCATCGCCACCCTCGGCAGGAGAGTCACTGGCAGCCCGTACTTCATGTAGAGTGTGGTGGTGAGCTTGGGCACCGCCCTGTGGCCCTCTGCCACCACCACTGAGTACCTCCACAGCACTGATGCCGCTACCATCCTCATCTGCATGAACGCGAACTTCTTCCCCACGCACAGCCTTGGGCCAGCGTTGAACACCGCATATTTGAACTGGTTCTCGCTCACCATCCGCTGTCCGTCGTCCCTCAACCACCTC
Source organism: Rhodomyrtus psidioides (assembly GCA_021437785.1). NCBI lineage: Eukaryota > Viridiplantae > Streptophyta > Magnoliopsida > Myrtales > Myrtaceae > Rhodomyrtus > Rhodomyrtus psidioides. The sequence continues at coordinate 295,364 of JAILYB010000260.1, read as the reverse complement.
TCTGGCCTGAACTCCTTGCAATCCCTCCCCCACAGCGCCTCCATACGCGCCATCGAGAATATGCAGTATAAGACTCGGTCCCCCTGTTTCAGCTCCGTGCCGTCGGGAAGCACGTCGTCCTCTTGGGCCTCCTTCATCTCCATTGGCACTGACGGGTACAGCCTCAGGGACTCTGATAGTGCGGCTTGCAAATACACCATGTCGGTCAACTCCTCCGGTGTGAATGCCACATCCTGATGCGCATCTCCACCCACCAGAGGGCATCGCCGTAGAATAATCTGGTGGATCTCGCTGAGGACTTTGGCTTCTACTTCCGGGTGCTTGTATATCAACCAGAAGAACCACACCAACGCGACAGAGCTTGTGTCACGGCCGGCTAAGATGAAACTGACGCAGAAATCCCTGAGGAACTTGTTAGAGAAGTTGTGGTTCTTGTCCTCCATGAGCCGGGACAGGAGGTCGGACCGGTCAATCAACCTGCCAAGCTTGGTCAGCTCCGTCCGGCGGTCTGACACCATCTTGTCGGCGAACTTGTGGACGATCCTTACGGCTTCCTTGAGCCTTCTCTCGTGCCCGAGCGAGAGAAACCTCATGGGTTTCCAGACGAAAGGTGGCACCAAGAACCTGAACAGAGAATACTTTCTTGTATCAGTTACATCATGGAGAAATAAATCAAAAAGTGATGCAACTGTTATATAAGATAAGTCTCAACCTGAGCAGCGTAAACTCGGTGGCCTCCTCGAACGCCCTGGCAAAGAGCACCTCGGGCAGATCAACGGTCAGGCAGCCCGGATCAATTCCAAAGGCGGCGGTGCAGATGTTGTCGAACGTGAATCGGAGGAGGACGTCCTGGAGGTCAAGCGGCGGCTTATCGTCTCCTGGGGGGGCGGCCCTTGCCTCCAGAACCTTGAGGAGTTTGTGGTGGACGAGCTCCCGCACGGTGTCGTACGAGTGCCGCACGAAGCGCGAGGAGTGCATCTCCGACGTAGCGAGCCGCCGCTGCTCCCTCCATTCGGCGTCGTCCGCGTTGAAGATCCCGCCGCCAAGCAAGTCGCGGAACCTCTCCCGGTAATACTTGCCCTTTGGGTAATTACCGAAGCGGGTCCGCGCCACGTGCTCGATGTTGGCGGGGTCCACCGTGATGATCCCCCGGGCGCCGCCAAAGGCCACGCCGCGGTACCAGAACGTGCCCCCGGCCTTCGCCAGGGCCCGCGTCGCCCAGTCGTAGATCTCGTCCTGACCGAACGGAACGGAAGGGATGATACCGAGGAGCGGCCACAGCATGGGTCCGTTCTTGTTCGTCAGCCTCTCGACGATGCATGACGAGATGAAGTAACCCAAGACAGCGATGGTCACGTCCCAAAGAGATACGTGATCCGCATGGGATCGGAGCCACTCCATTGCGGAGCAAATGAGTGTACATGCGGTCATCTTCGGATGTTATTCGATACACCTTTTTGCCGGCACTTTGCCCTCGGCGATCATTTATGCAATTGGACTGCGGATTCGAATTTAATAGAGGGGTTGGAGTTGGACCTCAAAACGAAATCTCGGAAGAAGAAGAAGAAGAAGAAAATGGAAGAATCCAGAAGGTGATTAAAGGGATTAATTAGGGAGAAGCTTTGGTAGGTGCATCAAGATTCTAGCCGCTTAATTCCATACCGGAAATGGCGGAACATTGGTTTATGCAAGGTCGGAGAAGCCTAGGTGGCAAGAAATGCCTCTATTTCCCCTTGTTTCCTGGTTTTGTTTCTCGTTGGATGGGGGCCTCGTCTTTGTTATGACTACTTGAGAGAAGGATTACCAAAAAATTTCTAAATTTATTAAAATGTGTCAATTCAATTTTAATTTTTTTTTCCAATTCATTTCTAATCTTTTTGAATTTGTGTCATTTTAGATCATTTCATCAACCGAACGTGATTAATTTTTAATATTTTTGTATTTTTTCGAATTTTTTTTCATCATATCTTCTTCTTCTTCTTTGTCTGTTTTTCTTCCTTCTTTCTCTAGCCAGCAACTAACCGAGCGGAGGCTGGCGAAATGCGGCCTCACCAGTTGCGCAAGGTCACGCATCATCGGCCTCTACCTATGGCCGGTCGTCGGGCTCGGCGGCTAGCCGAAGGAAAAATGAAGAAAAATAAGAAATCAAAAACTTGAAAACCTCAGGGCCGGCAGGCCAAATGGATCGAATTAGCACACATACAAAAAATTTATGACCGAATTGGCACTATTGCAATAAGTTTAGGGCTTTTTTGGTGGTTTTTCCGGTACTAGTGATCTTAAATGTTTGACAATGGATAAAATTAATCAGTGATGCAAACTTAAAACCTTTATATGATCGTTTTTATCGACCTTTAATTTGATGGTTAATGGGAGAGCGTGAAGAATACGTCATAAGATCATCTAGACGAGGTCAAGATGGTTTCGTCGTGGATCGAGTCAAGTGGGTCGAGTTTTTACGATTTTGGTACTTCTTCGAACAAGGAGATGTACAAGGATTCCTCGGAATGTTCAGTGAAAGATGATGAGCAGGAACCACGACACAAGGTAAAAAATATTTGTGTATCTTCCATTCATGAAAGATGATGGTTGTACATTTATAATGTCAACAAAAGAGAAAAAATAAAGGGAAATAAATATACATGATTTTTATCTTCCTAATATAAAATCAATTAGGGACAATCTCTCAGTGTAATTAGATCAATTGGTTCAATCATATTCCCAATCAATCTTCAATCAGGATATCCAACACTCCTCCTCAAGTTGACGTCCTATATATATCCAGACGCCAAGCTTGCGTAGGAGATACGTGTGTTGCCTTTGACATAATGGTTTGGTGAATATATCTACAGGTTACTCCACCGTCCCAATTTCTTTAGTGACTGGAACTCCTTCTCGAATTTTGTCTTGAGTGAAGTGACAATCAACCTCAATGTGCTTCGTTCTTTCATGAAAAACTGGATTTGCTGCCAACTTGAGTGCTGCATCATTATCATAGAATAATTCAGTTGGTCCATCTACTTGTACCCCGAGATCAGAAAGTAATCCTCGTAACCAGACTATCTCACAAACAGATTTTTCCATGGCACACTATTCTGCCTCTGCAGATGACAAAGACACTATTGTTTGCTTCTTGGTTTTCCATGAGATAAAAAACTTTCCCAACTTCCTTAAAAAAAAAAAAAAAACTGTCCCAACTTTACGCAGAAACCAGTAATAGTTATTCTAGTCATTGGACAAGTGGCATAATCAGTGTCACAAAAAGCTGTCATTCTCATGTTGCAGTCGCGAGATAAGAAAATTCAAAGCCCTGGACATCCCTTTAGATATTTTACCACTTTTAATGATGCATTCATATGAGATTGTTTTGGTTGGTGCATGAACTGACTAAATATCTTAACGGCATAGCATATATCAGGTCTTACCATAGTGAGATATATCAATTTTCCTACAAGTCTCTGATATCCCGACAGATCCTTGAGTACTGGATCATCAGTGGAAGCGGAAGTCCCCAAATCATATTCATGGCTTGTCATCTTGACATTTTGTTCTATGGGTATGACAGCAGGTTTACATCCTGATAAATCGGTTTCAGACACAATTTCCAAAATGAACTTCCGTTGATTGAGGTTGATCCTTTATCTGAGCATGCAATTTCAATCCCAAGGAAACATTTCGGTGCCCCTAAATCCTTAATATGGAATGTAGAATGCAAATACTTCTTGAGCTTTTCAACGCTAGACTCATCATTTCTCTTGATAAGTATGTCATCAACATAAATCAGCAAATAAATTGGCGCAGTACCAGTGGTCTTTGTGAATAAAGCATAATCATGCTTTGAATGCTCGAACTCTGCTGCTGTTAAAGCGTCTGTGAATTTTGCATATCATTGTCTGGAAGCCTGTTTGAGACCATATAGGGATTTTCGAAGATGACATACATAAGACTCCCCCTGTCTGCGAAATCCCGGTGGAAGATTCATGTAAATTTCTTCATGTAGGTCTCCATGAAGAAAAGCGTTGTTGACATCCATCTGATGAAGAGACTAGTGATGAGAAGCCACAATGGCGAAGAAGGTGCGAACAATAACCTCCTTCGCAACTGGTGAGAATGTTTCATGATAATCGAAACCTTCCCTCTAAGTGAAGCCTTGTGCCACTAAACGAGCCTTGTAGCGTTCAACAGACCCCTCAGCATTGAATTTGATCTTGTAAATCCATTTGCATTCGATAGGCTTTCGATGCTCAGGTAGGGGAACAATAGCTCATGTGTGATTTTCAATGAGTGCATGGAGTTCGGCTTCCATCGCCTTTTGCCATCGAGGATCTCGTACAGCTTCCTGGTATGAAGAGGGCTCCCGTTCCTCAGAAATTCGGATCGCGTGTATTAACTACAAAATAAATTAATACAAAATATTTTTCTCGCCCACAAAAATGTTTAGGACATTTTTTTAAAACGGATCGTTTGTATTGCTTACAAAAATGACTAAACAAGATATATTTTCCCAACCCACGAAAATGTTTAAGCATAAATTATTATCGATAATGAAAATATTTTCAATTGATAAATTATTTCAAATGATACAAGTAATATTTAGAATAGAATTTCTAAATCATTCATTTTTTTTTTCGAAATAACGGAGCTCAAGAATCTATCACTTTTCTTTGGAAAAACTGTTGCCAATTGTGGCGATCCTATATTTAAACGTCGAATGGACAAAGATGTACGCCAACGCAAAAGAGATGACAAGAAGGATTGGCTGCAATATCCATATAAATAGTAAGACTGAAACTAGACCTTGTCCTCATTTGTTTTTGAAAAAAATTCAAATAAGAACTTGAAATGAGGATTGTTTCAAATAAGGGCATGAAATACCCTCATTGTTTCAAAGAAATGACTAAGGGCATTTTCGTCACTTCGTATTTTATTTTTTCCTTCTTTTTTCCCCTTCCTTCTTGCTGGTGGCCTCGCCTGCTTGGTGAGGGCTGCCCTTGTCTGCCTCTCCTGAGTGAGGTAGCAGCCCTCATCAAATCTGGGTGAGGGTCACCTAGCCCAGGTGAGGCCCTCATTGGCCTTAGGGAGGCCTCACTAGCTGTCGTCGATGGCCAGCCGTCGTCTGAAACCGGCCACTAGCAAGAAGGAAGAGGAAAGAAAGGAATAAGAAAAAAAGAAATGAGAAGGAAAAAAAAGGAAAAGGGAATCACAAAAACGCTCTTGGTCAGGCCATTTTTTTTAAATAATGATAGCACTTTAGATTCTTATTTGAAGTAAGCTCAGCTTTAGATCGTGATTTGAGAAAGTAATGACACTTCAGGTCCTTGAAATTTTCTCTATATTTTCTATGTTATGATTCAGTTTACTATCTACTACACTTTATTAATCTTCAGTTTTCGAGGAAAAGCATGTCCATTTTAGACTTTAGAATCTCTCTTTATATATATATATATATATTCAAAAATCTCGTTTTATTTGAAACATGCTGAGACTATTATTTGAGAAAATAATGGCACTTCTCAGGTCATTAAAATTTTCTCTATATTTTCTATGTTATGATTCAGTTTACCATCTGCTACACTTTGTTAATCTTCGGTTTTCGAGGAAAAGCACGTCCATTTTGGACTTCAGAATTTCGTTTTAGGACCGCCGAATCAGAATATCTTACACCTCGGTAGGACAATGATGATCAGGCTTACTGACGTTTAACCGGTGAATTGCATGTGGTGCTGAGTGAGGCCCTCTGAGGCTCTGAGCAATCGCAAGTGGTCACGAGGTTGCAGCCAATGTGGCTCGAGGAGAAAGACTAGAGTAGAAGATGGTGGGTCTGACAAGGACGCGACGGGACATGTTAGCATATAATAATTTGTTTCATCGAATAATATATGCTTCGTTGTTTGATCAAATGAAATAACTATATTGAACATTTATAAATATTTCAAAATCTACTTGAACAAATTGAAAGTTTAAATATCATATTGCATATTAGATCAAAATTTACTGATCATTTGTATCGTTGTTCCTTTAGCGTGTGTGAGGAGGGGTTGTTACCTGAGTTCTTTGTTTTTTTCTGTAAATTTCTCAACAAATGTGGTTAATCGTGTCGTTTAAGAGATAAATCTTATAATTCCATAGGATATTGACCCATGTCTTAATGGCACCTCAAACTCGTTCCATGATTCGATTTTGATGGAACCAAATTTGGTATCCGACGCCAATGGACTAGTTGTCCCTATAGTTTGAGAGGGCGGATGAGAGGGGGTTAAGCCGTCAAATTCCAATTCATTGTGCTCGTCCTCCAACCACTGCCACAGTTTTGAATTTTCAACTATAATATGGCCTTTCATCTTAAGTGGCACATTAAACCTATTGTGCAATATCAATTAGAGAAGCTTCACAGAGAAGCAGATGATCAGAAACATAACGAGTGCGGTCCAGCATTTGAATACATTTGTTCACTATTGTTGGTCGATGGTGCAGTTTCTTGCCATGCTCGACTCTCTAGCGTATTAAATGCTACCTATTGCCGAATTTGTCCGTTGAGACAAGACAAGAACGACTTACTTAGAGAGTTGAGGAGTATTTAAGGGTTCGGTCAGACATTTTTTTTTAATGAAAGAAAGTTATATTCATTGCTCAAAGGGATACATGAGAAGCACATAAACTTCATACCAAAGCTAATCGAAGAAGAGTAAAGCCCAATCCATACAATAAGGAGGGTCAATAGAGCACCAGCAGTGTTAAGCACACACTCGTTCCACGAAGATAATTGGTGGTGCATACATAGGTTCGGCTTCCTCTACACCATTGTCGAACGAAGATAACAAAAATAGGTTGAATAAACATAGATGTAACATTTGAAAGAGTAAATCTTTATGATTCACGAGAAGTCAGAGTTCTTGTGATCATCATTGAAGCTGGACACAAAAAGACCTATTCACGACAGCGCATGAAGGTATCGAATCCTCGAAAGCATACTTATTAAACTGTCATATCTAGATCGGAAGAGAAAAGCTTCTTTCTTTGTAGTACCGAAGTGGAGTGAAGACTCAAAATATTATCTATCTTCAAAAAGATTTTTCCTTTCTTTGTAATATCGAAGCACTCTACACTAATTTATATGGGGGTTTCTGTTGCACCTTAGGAAAAATTGTCCAAAAAATCATAAATCTATTGCACTTTTATCAATTCTGTCATTAATCTTTTAATTTGGTCAATTGAGTCCTAAACCTTTTGACATTTGTCAATTTAGTCTATCAGTCAATTTTGACCGAAAATCCCTAATGTTGACGTTAGTCATCCTACGTGGCACGGCCGACGCTAACTTGGATAACTTTTGATAATATTTTAATTTTTTAAATTTGTAGTTATTTATTTATTTTTATTTTCTTTATTTTTTTCTTTTTGGTTCAAGGGGCCGTCGGGCATTGGCTGAGAGCTGGCGACCCCCAAAGACCTCTGGGCGAGGTCGGCAAAGCCCTCACTGGTCGTGGGCAAGAGGTCGCGAGCCTCGCGGGCCATAGCAAGGGCTTGGCAAGGAGAGGGCATGGCCTCGTCGGCCACAACAAGGCGCCGGCCATTTGAACAAAAAAAAAAGAAAAAAATGAAATGAATAAATCAATCAATAAAGAAAAAACACGTTAATGTCGACCATGCCACGTAAGACGGTCGACAGCCATGTCAGCAATTTTCTGTCAAAATTGGCTAGATTAATTTAATTGGCAAAGCATTGTTGGAGTTGACGAATACTTTAGGGATCATTGTTTCTCATACCAGGCACGCCCACGCGAGCTTAGGGAAACTGATGTATGATCTGACGACATGTGACTCCTGCATACGGAATGCGGGGGTTCGGAGGCAGCGCGCCCGACACGAGTGTCCCGCTGCCCGGTCAGCGGGCGGGGTTTCCGCTTGGGGATTTCGCTGGTGAACGGGCAAGGGTGCCCCCGAAACAACATCGAGTTTGGGCTTTTGTTTAAGTTGGCCCGTATATTGTGGGATTAAAGAGGTTTCGAATATGTTTAGATTTTATGCCTGTTTGGGGCATATATTTTTTACTCGTTTTTTGTTGATCATTGTAACGAGTTATGTGCGGTTGTTAACCAAAAATATAGTAGAATCTTTTTGCAGGACGTAGCCCTATTTTGCGGTTAACCTGGGTAATCTCGTGTGTCGTTCAATTTTTCTTAATTCTCTGTGTGATCATCTGATTCGATTTTCGATACAACCCATCAAGCATGACAACTGATAAGGTATAGGATCCAATTGGAAAAATTAAAAGTTTTTGGATTAATTAGTAAATGTGAAATAGATTTAAAATTCTTTGGACAATTTTCCTTGCACGGATCACCATAAAAGATGGATCAAACTAGATGCAACACCTAATCCAAACACCACATAACCACTAAAAAAAACAGAAAAAGAATTATCTAGTCGTGCGTGTCAATTGATACTTACATCTGGCGCAGTATCGCTAACCATGTTTATAGTTAAATGAAATCCTTATTTATTAAAAAAAAAGGATAAAGAGAAAGAAGAGCCAAGTTTCAGTTCACATGACTTATTTTCGAGTTCATCTCGACTCACTATAATCAAGCACATGATTGCAGCTACTAGGCAACACTCAGACAGAAATGGATCATTTAACTTTTCCTTAGAAGGTTGGACTCTAACCTTGCAATCTGGGCCATTCGTGTTATGAATGGATGACCCAGATTATCACTAATAAAAAAATATATAAAAAATTCTAAAAATTGCCCCCTAAAAATAGGAGATCTGGGCCGTCCGTCCAAAAATGGATAGCCCAGATTGCAAGGTTAGGTGCCTAACTTTCTGAGCGAAGGTTCGAGTGTTTGTTATGATTGAAAATTCTGTCATATTACGAAGCTTAGCTTTACTCATGGATTTTGTGACTGAGTTGAATAGATTTGAAGTACTAAAGCGCCATGTTTTTACCATGCCAGTGTTTTAAATCCAAATATGCCTGTTTTCATAAAGTGTCTGGAGATACTGGCAGCCTAATTTAGAGTTAGGTTTAAGATTTATATCTCACCCCGTCGTGGGATTAACATTTTCAGGTCTCAGGCGATGGAAACCCGAGTTTGCCATTGTTTTACGTAGATCCAAGTATGAGCTTCAAGAATTTTTTAAGCCTAGCTTACGAATTGCTTCAAGGTCGTCCGAAAGGAGCACTCTTCAATCAAGTTTTTCTCGGAAGATTATGGATAGCTTCAGAAGTTCAAATTCATCAAAAAAATCTGTAAGTGATTTCAGCTTTATTACCCGTCTTTCTATTAGGTTTTCTGAACTCCAGCATTGATGATATGCAAGGAGACCATACTTAGGATTCTACTTTTGGTTACTCTGATCTATTTTACGCATTTGTCAATGTGGGGCTCAACTAAACTTTTGTACATAATGCCTGACCTAAGCTGAACCTTTTTGGCATCGCCGTACTATGAGCCGACTTCATTGCAACGTATTTAACCACATTCTTTCAATGTAGACACCGCCAGAGTTTTATTTCAGCAGCTAATTTAATCACGGTTTAAAGGGAGCCATCAATTACGCAGAGTTCCCAATTAATGCAGCTAAATCTTCGGATATTTCCTTGATCCTACATGCCGGTAAATTCTTAACTCAAAAGCAAACATTACTTTATCGCCTGACGAGGTTACTTCCATCGAAGCTCATTTAGATGAGTTCAACAAGCTCATGATGGATTTGAAGAACATTGAAGAAGCCCTTGATGAGAAAAATCCCTAATTGATTTTTGAATTTAACAAAACAGTCCTATGTTCTCTAATTTATGAGTTAACGCAATGAAATACTGTTTTGCAGATTATCCTAAAGTATATTTGTTGTGATCTAAAATTAGGCTAACGGATTATCAGGTTAATTAAATCAACTAACTTAATTCGGACTCTTCCCAAGCTCTACCAAATCGCAACTTAAGTTCATTAATGAAAAATATTCAATTGGAGCCGCCACTAATCATTTACCAAAGATTGATTAGAAACCTTAATAAGATACCGGGAGGAATATCTTATTTCTGCGAACCAGAGAAAAATGAGTCCGGGGACTTGGTTACATTAACTTAAAAAATTAATGTTATTTCGGTACCAATTTCATGAAAAATCCTTTTCGATTGTGAATTAGATGATTAATTTTTGAAAAATGTGATATGGAACCATAGATATACGAAAAATGATTTTTTTTTTGTGTTTTCTCGGCAAAATAAAAAAAACTTGAGCAAAAATAAAAAAAATGTCCATAATATACCTTTTAATTCGAATTTTCTAATAAATTCACCCATTCCCAAAAATCTGGGCTACAATAGAATTTTATCCGCTACATCTTCGAAAATTCGAGCCAGTATACAGATAGATATACAGAATAACATCATCCCTTTTACCAATGGCAGAGCACGAAATTCTATATTAAATTACAATCACGTCCCATAAGATCATGGCTAAGGCATGTAATTTATTTTCTGACGGGACAAGGCACATGGGAGCATATATTATAAGCATGTTTGTTTATAAATGTGCAAACTTTATAACAAACAAAAGCAAACAAGCATGACAAAAATAAAATAAAAATGAGTCAATTGATTTAAATTTATGAAAAATTCCAAGGGGTAGCCGAAATTATAAAGTTGAGGTTCACCTTTCCTCATCCAAAATCCAAATTTTAATTTGAGGAAATTATATTTAAGATTTGAAAAATTGAGTTCAGATAATTTTAAAAAAAAATCGGATGTTATCCGATGAAACTCAGATCTTATCTTTAATCAGATCAGTTTAGGAAAATTCATGAGAGATCAGATAAGATAACAACTAAGAACCAATCAATCATTCAATGATTATGAGATAATAATTTCACAGCAAAGTTTATCCACAACAACCAGATATTATCCAGTTAAGCACAATACTTATCCATAACATGAAATTATTATCGGACAATCAAAGATAGGGTAACTCAACCAACTAAAGATAAAAGTTCAAAGCAAGGATTATCCAAGAAAGACAGATATTATTCAATTCAGTTAATTCTTGCAATAGAAAAAAATTGAATAATTATCTGATCTCATTAAACCATATCCATAGCATGAGATAGAGTCAAATAACCAACAGATAGATGCAAGTCAACCAACCCAGCAAGAAATAAACGTCATAACAAGCAAAGATCATCCACAAACCAAATTCGGTCAAGAGAGGGGTGAGCGAAAAATTACCATCAAGTTTATTCGAAAATCGAATCTTAATCGATTCATTCAATTTGATCTAAAAAAATCGAACAATTCGTTACTTTGAGAAAAGACTTTTTCCAATCAAAATTTATTCTATTCTCAAGAGTATACATAAAGTTCGATCTAGCTCATCAACCAAAGTGAATCAGAATTTTTAGTGCAATACAACCCACTTTTCGGTTCTCTAGCAAAGGTTGATAGGAAAAGCTTAATTTTTCCAACTTTGATCACAAATCAACCTACGTTCATCAATATCCATGAACATATATGCATGTTACCAATCAAACAAGCAAAGATTAGAAATCAAAAGTCTAGAAAAAATTACCTTTTCGAGCTAAATTTCCAGAACCCGCGTAAGCTGATTTTTAGTCCAAAACAGCCCTTTTTGAGCCAAATTTGAAGACTAAACAGCAGGAACTCTAGGACCAAATAGTAGATAAGGTAGTCATTGAATTCGGGATAGGTACAATACAAGTGTCATAACTTTTGTATGCGTTGACTTGAGTGTCATAACTTTCAAAACTTTACTTGAGTGCCATGTTATTATTTTATTGATTTTTGAGTGCCACCTAGATTTTTTAATATTTTCTGAATTTTTTTTAAAATTTTATTCATTATGATGTTTTTGTTTTATTTTTATTTTTGTTATTTAATATTTAAAAAAAAAAAGAAACCAGAGAAGCCTTGGTTTCTCTGTGGTGGCCGGCGAGGGTCGCCGTCGGCCACCACCGGCCGGCCCAGGGGTCAAGGTCGGCTGGCCCTGGGCCAACGAGGTCGCGACAGCCTTCAGCGACGGTCATCGCGAGGCCGCCCTGGGTCGTTCAGGCTACGACGGCCCTCGCATCCTCGGTCGCCATCACAAGGCTGAGGCCGACGGGGGCGCGATGCCCTTGCCCAGACTGGCGAGGGCTTCGCGCCCTCATCGCCCTACCCGAGGTCGCGACGACCGTCGCGGCCTCACCGGCCTAGGGCAAGCCAACCCTGGTCCTTGGGCTAGCCGGTGGTGACCCTCGCTAGCCACCACCAAGAAACCAAGGCTTCTCTGGTTTCTTCGTCTTATTTTTTTAATAATATTCAAAATAAGAAAATTTAGAAAAAAAATAAGAAAATTATAAAAATTTCCTCATGTACAATAAAATATTCTAAAAAATCATTTCATCGGCGCCTTGTCAGCATTTGAGGGGGCCATGTCACCTTTTCCGGCTGCCACGTCACTTTTGGCACTCAAGTGAATACTTTTTAAAAGTTATGAAACTTAAGTAAACATTTTGAAAGCTATGACACTTAAGTGAATCAGAATACTTTTCAAAAATCGATTGGAGAGTGAACGGGTTTGAGTGACCGATCGGGTTGGATCGCGAACGGGATGTGGTGGTTGAAACTGCTGCTAAACAGAGACACCTAAGCATGACTAAGGTGCAGGAAAAACGACTAGACAATGGACGCGGGTGGCGCATGTTGGTGGAAGCCCGATTGGAGGATCTCGGCCGGATCAAGGAGGATTGTCTCGACCATGGGTGAGACAATCGAACTCCTTTGAACTTCTCGAACAACTCTGAATTTTCTTTCACAATTTTTGCCGATAGTTCTATGTGTGCCGAAAATTTATCATTGCCGAATCCAAGAATGCGGACCCCCAATGGTGTAAGCTAAGGCTTGCTTATATAGAGTTTAGCTTACCAAGTCCTAGTAGAGGTAGGATTGGTTTCAAGCCGTTGGATGAGGAATCCTAACTAGGATAGGATTAATAAGAGCCTTAGATTTTAGGTTTCCAAATCCAATAAAACTCTAGCTAGCTAGAAGTCCTAAGTTAATAAAACTCCTAATTAATTTGAAAGAGTCCAAATCAAATGAAACTCTAAGCCTAGCTAAGATATGACTCCCAATTAGACGAAATTCTGAATTTGTTTGAAATTTGAGGAGTTCTAATCCCCGATCTCTATGCATCTCGGCTAAAGGGGATAATGATGAAAGAAATAGCCCAAAAATGGTCTCTTTTGTGAATTTAGAATTAATTTTCGGTCTAATTGGATTCTAGTTAATTAAATGGGTAATTAACTAGAGGTTTCACTCAATTAAATTATTAGAATGGGCTAATTTGAAGTTGAAACTAGGTCCACATCGGCACATTCCATGTCCTGTCATAGCCAAAATTTTCAATCACATTATGGGCTCATCTTGCATTCTCGGGCTCAATTAAGGCTTTTTCTAAATAATAGATATTTAACTAAAAACCTTAATCATATAATTAAACCTGAATGGATGAAACTTGGCTTGAAACTAGGTTGAATTTGCTTAATAAATTCGGCACACCCCATTTGTGCTTGGTCGAAAATTTCATACTGAGTTTGGCATGAATGCGATGATATGCATGACTGATGAAAAATAAATATACAATGCATGAGAAATTTATTTTTGGTGAGAATTGTGATTAGTTCTCATTTTTTTACTTGAAATGAATGATTTTCTAAAAATCAAAATTGAGGTGTCAACAATATTCAATTGTTAAAGAATAGTTACACGGGATTTAATATGTTTTGGGGAGCTCAAACGCTATTTTAAGGTACTCACATGCTGCCGGAAATCTCGAGCTCTGAGGGAGTATTTCTGCAACGATCGGATTATCACGAGATACTTTTGAAATAATATGATACATTATCACAACGACTAGCAAATGGATTCATTCTTGAAGATTATCAATTGTGAACATCATTCAAGAGCGTGGACCAACCAAACAAAGAATTCTATATTTGGAAATCCAAATCACGATTGTATGGGCGATCTGATCTAATGGGAGATTCTTTCTTTTGATATTCTCAACGGTTACAAAATCATTTGTATACGATCTCGTCCAAATAGGAAGCTTGGAGAGTGATCCTCTAGAAACCCTACGGCTGTTAGTTTGAAGGTGGAAAAGTATAAAAGGAGAACTTAAGGTTGAAGAGAAAGAGAGTCCAGAATCCAAAATTTCAAAGTAAAAAGCTTTAGTGTCCTCCACATATTCTTGATTCAAAATCCAAGCAAGAGAGTATTAGACGGGAAGTCTATCGACTCAAGAATCGTCACCGTGTTGTAACCTCTAAGCTATTCACTAGTGGAATCCAGCCGATTGTCTAACATCATGAAGAAGTAGACATAGGCTTGAACAAAACCGCTATAAACTCTCTGTACAAAATTCTCTATCTCTTAATCTCTCTATGCTTTATTTGTCATAGCTGAATTGTGCGCAGTCAAAATCTGAGCTCACTTGAGAACGTGCTTTTGATCAGACTGTGAACTAAACTCTGAGCTTGTTTATCTTAGTTTCGCAATATTTTCTACACAAGATTTTAAAACACCTATTCACATCCATTTAGGTGATAATGCGAGCCTCAACAGCTGTAACTAATGTAACCAAACAAAAAAAAAAAAAAGAGAGACCACGATGTTATTCGCATCATGTTATAGTCATGGGAGCACTTTACCGACTGATTATTATTGGAGCGCATTATGATTACCTCGAAAGAGGTAAAATCTGCTTGTTCAATGAGCAGTGACAAAATAATAAAGCCATCCAGAACACCGATACAGATTCCGAAAAAGAAATCTCAGGAAACGCTGCAAAATTCTTTACCCTCAATTTAAGACTAAGTTTGGAGCTTTCATCTTAAGCTAAATCCTAATCACGCACTAAGGGCGGGTAAAAACGATGAGTGATGAGAGATTTATCATGCTTCGATGCCAGGCGAAAAATTATCGGGTCACTACAGACTTATTCGAGAACTAAAGATTTCTGGTTTGGACTCTTCAACTCAATATCAGAACTGAATCTCTTCAGTTTTATATGAGATTCTCTTTAGCCCCTTTGCGAAATTCTAACTTTGTATTCACTCAGGGATTAAAATTCCCCTCTCGCCTAAGTGTGTGAGTTTCTAGTCTTGGTCTCACGGGCAACTTGAGCTTTTGTAATAAGTTGTCATCCAATCATGAGTGTTGACTTTGGACGCCGAGTCAAATCACTTGGCCAGCAAATGGAGGCATAGAAGGACCCCGCTTTGATCCCTGAAAAGCCAGAATTGAATAAACAACTTATTTGGGAATGGCTGAGAGTTAATTGAGTACAAATCATTGGCGATGAATTTGGTTACTCCTGGAAGTGAAAAGTGGTGGTGGGCCTTAGTTGGTATTCATCTTCTTGAAAGAAACGTGGTCAAAAGGCCAAAAACCTACCCCATGTATCGTTTAACGTGACACAATCAGCGTGGGCATAATTATTTTTCATTTATATTTTAATAATTTTTGAAATTTTTTCTTTTTTCTTTAAATTTTTTCAGCATTTACGGACCTAACGCCGGTGAGGGCATCCTTGCTTGTGGCCAGAATTGCAGAAAATATAAACATTAAAGAATGAATTACAAAAATTCAAAGAATATTAAATTAATAATAATAATAATAATAATAATAATCTACACCAGCGCTGACCGTACCACGTAGAAAGGTCAACATCCAGGTCAGCGATTTTCGATCAAGATTATTTGGATGGATAGATTTGACACAAATGCAAAAGGATTAGGACTAAAATGAGAAAAAAAATTTAAAAATGAATTAGCATAATTATAATAAATTTAAGATGATTATTTATTTTATTTTGAAAATTTCCGCCTAAAAGCCATGGCAAGCAAAAAGCCCAACATCCGCCGTTAATGCTGCTGCAAAATTTGAGCGACGAAGGTCCACAGAATTATACCGAGAACCGGCAAATGGTCACCATCGTCTGTCACTTCTGATCTGTACATGACATGCCTGCATGATCTTATGTAGGATTAGATTTCAGAAACAGAAACTCATTCTCTTTTTTTCACTTCTTGCCCAATTTAATTTTTTATTATTCTATTTTATCATATTATATTTTACAAGTCATTCCACTTTCTCATTCATGCGTTCCGATCCCTAATCACTCTGAGAATGTGAAGATTCGAATTCTCCACCTCTCCTTTCTCAATTGAGAAGGATGGCCATTAGGGTAACCCCTAATGATTGACCAATTTAGTTCACGTGCAGAGAAAATCCATAGCCTATGTGATAGGGTTACACTCGCTAAAAATCTCTTGATTAATAAAGCTTATTCATCATGAATCATGGCTAAAATTGACAATAATGGGAGAAAGCTTAACTTCACCTTTGAACCTTGAAACCGCTCTTTGACGAAAGAAATAATTAGATTAGCACATGCTAGTAAGAGAACAGGTCAAGGCCATCCCGACTGCTCGATTTTGTTATAAAAAAAGAAATAATTAGATCGGCACATGTTAGTAGGGTTGTTAACTGTGTGGTTCGGTTTCAATAGGGTGAACAACTGAATCGAACTGAATCGCGACCCAAACCAAATACAAATCGATTCCGGTTTTCGGAACGGAGAAGAGAGATGAAAATTAGGGTTCAAGACAATTTTGAGAGATGTAAGAAAGAAGGGAGATTTTAAGTTACGTGTTCAGTTTTTTTTTTTTTATAAAGAATTTCAGTTATGGTTTGATTAACTAAACCAAACTGAAATAACCCAAACAAGAAAAAAAGAATAATTTTTTTTTTTCGCTATCCAACCGAACCGGGATAAGTACACTACAAGTACCATAACTTTCGTACGGCGTTCACTTAAGTGCTATAACTTTCAAAACGTTCACTTGAGTGCCACATTGGAGCAAAAACATTCAGATGAGTGCTAATTCCGGCCAAAAGTGTTCATTTGAGTGTTATTTTCGCCGGAAAACATGATGTGAAATTTTCACTATTATTTAATGAATTTTGAGTGCCATGTGGAAATTCCACGTTATTTTTAAATAGTTTCTATTTTTTATACACATCAGAAAAATAAAAGGAAAAAAAATTAATTAAAAAAAACCAAATCTAGATTTTTCGGTGGTGGCCGGCGAAGGGTCTCGCCGGCCACCACAGGCCGGCCCAGGGCGAGGATCAGCTCGCCCTTGGCCGGCGAGGCCGCGACGGCCCTAGGCGACGGCCGTCGCGGCCTCTGCAGCGGCGGCTGAGGGCGCGAAGCCCTCGCCGGATCTGGGCAAGGGCCTCGCGCCCCCGCCGGGCAATGGCCGTCGCCTCTGCCTCGCGACGGCCGTCGGGCTAGTCGCCTCGTCAATTTTGTTTTTCAATTCAGTTTTAACACTCCTACAAGGTGGCAAAAGAACAGGTCAGGGTCGTCCCTCTCGCGTGCTGATACCTTTTTACATCTCACGACATTATTATACTCGTTATTTGTAAGAGCTCTCTCTCCAAAAACTTCCTCAGTGCAAGTCCTTTTCTATTGCAACTAGATTCATCCAGCCGACACTTGCAAAGCTAGTTCTGTGCCTAAGTTTCGACCCCCCAAAAAAAAAGTCCTGTGCGTAAGTCCTTCCAATAGATCTAGCTGTATTAGTGGGGGTGGGCTAAGCTTACGCACCACGGCCCGCATAAATTTTTTTTTTGGTTCATTATTCAGCTCCACTTGAATTACATATGCCCCCAAGTTTTCGGACCAGGTCGGATTCTTTTTTTCTTTTCTTTTCTTTGGAACTAAAATCACTTGACAAGCCCGTCAAATAAAAGAATATAAAATATAAAAAGAAATTAAATTAAAAAGAAAATGTTAGTGCTAAAAAAGGCAAAATCAGGCCGGCCCGACCTAGCCCGATGAACAATACTAAGCTCGGCCCAAAAGGCCCGAAAATGAGGTGATTTCGGACCGGACCGGGTCGGGTTAACGTAGGCATTTTTTAATACAATAAATAATTGTAGATTTTGCAAAGGTAAAGAAGTTTAATTTTTCTAAAGTACCGATTTTTTATTTATGCAAATAAATACTAGTGTTAAGGCGCGTGCTACAAGTGTGCAGATACTGAATGGTAAAGACATCAGTAGTTATCTCTAAAGTTAAGGTTGTAGGTAGTTTTAAGGATGTTCAGTATTATAACCCCATTTGTTTACCTTCTAATGACTTAATAAAGTGATTATCAGGGAAAAACTAATAAGTATGGTGGACTTCCACTTTGACTTGACAATATAGAATATAAACATACCACTAAGATGATTGACCTAGAGGTATGAAAATAAAATAAATTAAAAAGAAAATGTTAGTGCTAAAAAAAGCCGAAACCGGGCCAGCCAGAACTGGCCTGATGAACAGAACTGAGCCCGGCCAGAAAGGCCCGAAAATTATGTGAATTTTCGGATCGGTCGGTTCAGATCAGCGTAGGCATTTTTTACACTCCTTGGTAGAATACAATCAATAATTTCAAATTTTGCAAAGGTAAACAATTTTAATTTTTCTAAAGTACCGATTTCTTATTTATGCAAATAAATACTAGTGTTAAGGCACGTGCTACAAGTGTGCAGATGCAGAATGATAAAGAAATCAGTAGTTATCTCTAAAGCGGAGGTTGTAGGTAGTTTTAAGGATG
Source organism: Rhodomyrtus psidioides (assembly GCA_021437785.1). NCBI lineage: Eukaryota > Viridiplantae > Streptophyta > Magnoliopsida > Myrtales > Myrtaceae > Rhodomyrtus > Rhodomyrtus psidioides. The sequence goes on along the minus strand of JAILYB010000260.1, from coordinate 276,692 downwards.
TTCAGTATTATAAACCCATTTTTTTTACCTTCTGATAACTTAATAAAGAGATTATTAGGGAAAAACTATTAAGTGTGGCGGACTTCCACTTTGGGATGAAAATAAAGAAAATAAACATACCACTAAGATGATTGACCTAGCGGTAAAAAATAAAAAATAATAATAAATTAAAAAGAAAATTTTAGTGCTAAAAAAAGCCGGAACCGGATCGGCCCGTCCCAACCCGATGAACAATACTAAGCCCGGCCCGAAAACTAAGTGAATTTTCGGATGTCGGGTCAACGCAGGCATTTTTGACACCCCTAGGTAGAATACAATAAATAATTACATATTTTGTAAAGGTAAAGAAGTTTAATTTGTCTAAAGTGCCGATTTCTTATTTATGAAAATAAATACTAGTGTTAAGGAGCGTGCTACAAGTGTGCAGATGTTGAATGGTAAAGAAATTAGTAATTATGTCTAAAGTGGAGGTTATAAGTAGTTTTAAGTATGTTTGATATTATAACCTCATTTTTTTTTTACCTTCTGATAACTTAATAAAGAGATTATCAAGGAAAAAACAATAAGTGTGGCGGACTTCCACTTTGGCTTGACAATATAGAATATAAACATACCACAAAGATGATTGACCTAGTGGTAAAAAAATAAAAAATGAAAATAAATTAAATTAAAAAGAAAATATTAGTATTAAAAAAAGCCGAAACCGGGCCGACCCGACCCTACCCAATGAACGGTACTAGGCCCGGCCCGAAAGGCCTGAAAATTAGGTGAATTTTTGGACTGAGATCGGGTCAGCGCAAGCATTTTTGACACCCTTGGGTAGAATACAATAAATAATTGCAAATTGTGTAAAGGTAAAGAAGTTTAACTTTTCTAAAGTACCGATTCATATTTATGCAAATAAATACTAGTGTTAAGGCGCCTGCTACAAGTGTGCAGATGTTGAATGGTAAAGAAATAAGTAGTTATCTCTAAAATGGAGGTTGTAGGTAGTTTTAAGGATGTTCGGTATTATAACCCCATTTTTTTTTACCTTATGATCACTTAATAAAGAGATTATTCGGGAAAAAACAATAAGTGTGGCGGACCTCCACTTTGGTTTGACAATATAGAATATAAACATACCACAAAGATGATTGACCTAGTGGTAAAAAATAAAAAATGAAAATAAATTAAATTAAAAAGAAAATATTAGTATTAAAAAAAGTCGAAACCGGGCCGGCCCCACCCTACCCAATGAACGGTACTAGGCCCAGCCCAAAAGGCCTAAAAATTAGGTGAATTTTTGGACTGAGATCGGGTCAGCGCAAGCATTTTTGACACCCTTGGGTAGAATACAATAAATAATTGTAAATTTTGTAAAGGTAAAGAAGTTTAACTTTTCTAAAGTACCGATTCATATTTATGCAAATATATACTAGTGTTAAGGCGCGTGCTACAAGTGTGCAGATGTTGAATGGTAAAGAAATAAGTAGTTATCTCTAAAATGGAGGTTGTAGGTAGTTTTAAGGATGTTCGGTATTATAACCCCATTTTTTTTTACCTTCTGATCACTTAATAAAGAGATTATTCGGGAAAAGACAATAAGTGTGGCGGCCTTCCACTTTGGCTTGACAATATAGAATATAAACATACCACTAAGATGATTGACCGAGCGGTAAAAAATAAAAAATGACATAAAATAAATTAAAAGGAAAATGTTAGTTTTAAAAAAAGTCGGAACCGGGCCGAACCGACCCGTCCCGTTAAATAGTACTAAGTCCCGCCCGAAAGGCCCGAAAATTAGGTGAATTTTCGAACTGAGCCGCGTCGGGTCAGCGCAGGCATTTTTGACATCCCTAAGTAGAATACAATAAATAATTGCAGATTTTGTAAAGGTACATAAGTTTAATTTTTATAAAGTACCGATTTCTTATTTATGCAAATAAATACTAGTGTTAAGGCGCTTGCTACAACTTTGCAGATGCTGAATGGTGAAGAAATCAGTAGTTTTCTCTAAAGTGGAGGTTGTAGGTAGTTTTAAGGATGTTCGGTGTTATAACCCCATTTGTTTTTGGGTTAATACCACCAAAAACTCTAAACTGGTACATCTGTGATAATTTTACCTCAAATTATTTTTTTGACCGTGAAAAACCCCAAATTGGTACACATATAATAAATTTACCTCAAACTGGTATAGTTATGACTAATTTACCTTTCGTTTATTTTCATTAAATTTTACCGTCAAATTGCCAAGCTGGATGACCATATCAATTGTCGGGTATACACATTACTTTATGTTTGCTATAGATGTATCAATTTGAACATTTTCGCAATATTAACTCAATTTAACAAAAATTAACAGAGGGAAAATTTGTCATATGTGCATCAATTTGAGATTTTTTATGGTAAAAAAATTAGTTTTGGGTAAATTTGTCACAGTTGTGCCAGTTTAGGATTTTTTGTGGTGAAAAAATAATTTAGGGTAAATTTATCATAAGTGTACCAGTTTTGGGTTTTTGATGGTTAAAAAAATAGTTTATGGTAAATTTGTCACATGTGTACCAATTTGGGGTTTTTCGCGGTATTAATCGATTTTTTACCTTTTGATAACTTTTTTTTTTGGTAAAGTAAGTATGTATATAACTTTCCAAAGTGCCAACGTACAAGAGGAAGCCGAACACAAAGAGGTAAAAATGAGATTATCAGAGAAAAGCTAATAAGTATGGTGGACTTCCACTTTGGCTTGAGAATATAGAATATAAACATACCACTAAAATGATTGACCAAGCGGTAAAAAAATAAAAAATGAAAATAAATTAAATTAAAAAAATGTTAGTGCTAAAAAAAGCAGAAATCGGGCCGGCCTAACCCAGCCCGATGAACAGTACTAAGCCCAGCCCAAAAGGCCCGAAAATTAGGTGAATTTTCGGATCGGGTCGGGTCGAGTTAGCTCAGGCATTTTTGACATCCCTAGGTAGAATACAATAAATAATTGCAGATTTTGTAAGGATAAGGAAGTTTAATTTTTCTAAAGTACCGATTTCTTATTTATGCAAATAAATACTAGTATTAAGGCGCGTACTATAAGTGTGCAGATGCTGAATGGTAAAGAAATCAGTAGCTATCTCTAAAGTGATGGTTGTAGGTAGTTTTAAGGATGTTCGGTATTATAACCCCATTTTTTTAGCTTCTAATAACTTAATAAAGAGATTATCATGGAAAAGCTAATATGTGTGGCGGACTTTCACTTTCGCTTGACAGAAAGGAATGGGAGACAAGCTTGAAGTTGAAGCAAGTATGCTATTCCCAACACGCCAGTCTCTCAGGCCAATCTCAGGGGACTCCCTTTTAGGTGCTGCATGATAACCCACTAGAAGTCAATTTGACAGGAAAATTCTTTTGGTAAAGTTACTTTCGAAACAAAAATGCGTTTGGTAAAAAAATTGACTTATGGTAGGATTTACTACTTCTAGTTGGATTTTTGGCCAACTTTGAGAAGTTAAAAATTTTTACTTCTCAGCTTCAGAATCACTTCTTCGATCACACGAGCCTTAGCTGAATACCGTCGCCACCCGTGGCTAGACGTCGCCCTCCGCCGCCGCCCACCCGCCCTCCCGCCACCGCCAGTTGCCGATCGCCGCCCGCTGGTCACCAGCCTTTGCAAAAGATTTTATTAATAATGTTTCAAAAATAGAACTTTTTAACCGTTACCAAACGAATTTTTTTTTATCAAAAGTTAATTTGAAGTAGAAATAGAAAAATCAACTTCTGCTTTTGAGGAGAAGTAGAGAAATCAATTTCTGGTCAGAAGTTGAGAAGTTGGCCAGAAGTGTTACCATGCAGGGGCTTAGCTTCCAAGCTTAATCTTGAAGCTCAACCATTAAGGTGCCGGAAATTTCTTATCCAAGGTTCCGCTGAGTGGCAAGTGGAGAGCATACTGGACCACATCGTACTACCAAATTAACAAGATGATTCTAAAGCAAGGGTGACATGCTCGAATGAGAAGAGGATGAGGGATTAGAAACTCAAGGTATAGCAAACTTCACATTAATATTGAAAGGAGGCTTGGTCTGCTCCAATACTTACAACGGGATGCCTTTTATAGGCAAACAAATACACAACTGGACAAAACACACTACACCAGAGATATCTTGATGGAGACCCCATAGTTGGTCCACTTAGAGAAGATGGTGGAAAATGATAGTACATGGTTAATTATGGCACACCAGAGCCACCTCAAATACTTGTTCCACCACCATGCATCCCAGAACCTGAACATCAACCATCTTCACCCCCTCCTTCAAAGAAGAATGTTACTTCACCCTTTTACAAGCCAATCCAAAAGTGAGTAAAGAAGAACCCACCTTATCCCATTGAGCTCCCACACCCATACACATGTGTTCCTAAACCAGAACCACCTCATGCGTTACCAAGTATCTGCATGTTTCAACCTAAAGATTTCCCCCCTTGCAACCTGTGTGTTCTGAGTCCACTAACATGATTGACCTAGTGGTAAAAAACAAAAAAATAATAATTAAAAATAAAATATTAGTGTTAAAAAAAAAAAGCCAGAACCAGGCCGGCTGAACTGTATTAAGCCCGGCGCGAAAAGCCCGAAAATTAGGTAAATTTTCGGACCGGGTCGGGTTGAGTCAGTGCAGGAAGTTTTGACACCCTAGGTAGAGTACAATAAATAATTGCAAATTTTGTAAAGGTAAAGAAGTTTAATTTTTCTAATGTACCGATTTCTTATTTATGCAAATAAATACTAGTGTTAATACGCGTGCTACAAGTGTGTAGATACTAAATAGTAGAGAAATCAGCAGTTATCTCTAAAGTGGAGGTTGTAGGTAGCTTTAAGGATGTTCGGTAATTTAACCCCATTTTTTTTTAACCTTTTGATGACTTAATAAAGAGATTATCAAGGAAAAGCTAATAAGTGTGGTGAACTTCCACTTTGGCTTGACAATATAGAATACAAACATACCACTGGGATGATTGACATAGCCGTAAAAAATAAAAAATGAAAATAAATTAAATTAAAAAGAAAATATTAGTGCTAAAAAAAGCCGAAACCGGGCCTGCCCGACTCGGCCCCCGATGAACAATACTAAGCCCCCAAAAATTAGGTGAATTTTCGGATCGGGTCGGGTCAACGCAGGCATCTTTGACACCCCTAGGTAGAATACAATAAATAATTGCAGATTTTGTAAAGGTAAAGAAGTTTAATTTTTTTAAAGTATCGATTTCTTATTTATGCAAATAAATACTAGTGTTAAGGCGCATGCTACAAGTGTGCAGATGCTGAATGGTAAAGAAATCAGTAGCTATTTCTAAAGTGGAGGTTGTAAGTTGTTTTAAGGATGTTTAGTATTATAACCCCATTTTTTTTTTTTTACATTTTGATAACTTAATAAAGAGATTATCAGAGAAAAGCTAATAAGTGTGGCGGACTTCCACTTTGGCTTGACAATATAGAATATAAACATACCACTAAGATGACTGACCTAGCGGTAATGGGATCTCTTACCTTCCGCGAGTTCACGAGTTCACGAGTTCGATTCAATCATGAGCAAGCATTTGAGTCGCTCATGTTACGTTGCCTAGTTGTACTTCAGCTCCGTGTGTTTCACGGAAATTGATGATTTAGATAATAATTTCTTAAAAATGATCGCTTGTATCATTTTAAATAATTAGCCAATGACAAATGTTTACATTACAGACAATAATTCATGTCTAAACACTTTTGTGGATGATGAAAATATTTATCATTCGTTCACTTTTGTATGTGACTGAAGCAATCGTTTTTAAGAATATGTTCTTTTTTTGTCACAAGAATATGTTCTTCAAATCAATCATTTTCTACGAAATAAACGCAACCCTTCATGTGAACACATTTCGTAACCACTAGCATCTTGGTAGGGGTGCAATGATGGGCTCGTAAACTTTGAATCTTCTATTCATATGTGGTATGGAGTAGTTATGACTCAATCCGAACTATTCAGCGTTGCCCTTTCCGTCAACAAAAAAGCATGCAATATTCTGTATAGATGTGACTGGGCATAGCCCAAGCTTAAGTGGCCGAAGCAATTTGTCAGGCCCAAAGTTTCGGCCCAAAAGGAATTTGACTTGCGGGTCTTAACGTCCAGATCATGACATCGTTCATTTTTGCCAAAAAATTTGAGTTAACCATTTTTTTTTTTTTGGGTTCCAGAGCTAGCCATTTGAATTACGGAAAAATGACACAAATGGCCGTTGAACTTTGACCGAATATGCAATGTGGTCCCCAAACTTTTAAATTCTTTAATGTAACCCATCAACTTTGGGTACATGTTCAATTTATTCTCTGGATTATATAAAAATGTTAAATATTCTCCCTAATATTAAATTAATAGAAAGACGGCATTAAACATTTTCATATAGTTCATGGAATATATTGAACATGCACAAAAAGTCCAAGGACTGCATTGAATACTAAACTAAATTCAGAGACCTTCTTAAATAAATTAAAAGTTGGGGGACCACATTACACATTTGGCTAATAAAAAGAGGCTCCAAAATTCATCACTCCAATCCATCTAAGGTTGATATTCGTGGAGACGCTCAAGAAGGCACCGTGTGGATGGTCTCCATTCAAACTTCGATACTTTCTTGATGCTCTATCTTAGATATATACATATATGAATACGAATAAACCTTTGTTTACCGCTTGTTGTAGTTGCCAACTTTGAGTCCAAAGCATCCAAATGCATATATGGACGGATTATGCGTTTCTTATGAATAAAACTAATCATATATCTTAACGCTGAACCAACCATGCAAGTTGCCTTGGGATCTAAAATATGAAAGACAGCGACGAAAAGGTTTGTCAATAAAACTATTCATATATCTTAACGTTGAACCAACCGTACGACTTCATGACGTTTCGTCGAATCCTTTCGACGAAAGCGTGCATTTTCATCGACGAACCCTTTCGACGAAATCATATGACTTCGTGACTCTTCGCTTCACTCCCTATAAATGTAAAGTATTGATCGCCGCATTGTCATTTTTGTCATTGTCTCTTCATCTTCATCATTTTTGTGCGACTATTCTGCAAAGTTGCGTTCGAAAGTTCTCTCTGAAGGAGTACCGCTTTAGAGAAAAAGAGATATATTTTATCCTAGGAGACAATTATTCAAGAACCTTGGGTACCTGTTGAGGGGATACATTTATCTTAAGAACACAACGTGAATTCATTAGGCTGAGATCATTCGTCCACATTTGATTGCTCATTTGCGGTTGCGTACAGGTTTGTCAATCAATGTTATTTCACATATACAAACTGATAGGAATCGTGCCCCAATTCCAGAAATATAATCCAAGCAAATGATCCACACTAGCAGAATATAACGATAAAAGAACAGAATTAGAAGAACACACCAGAGAATTTGTTATCGAAGTTCACCCAAACCTAGGCTACGTCTCCGCGCAGAGGCACTCTGCGAATCCACTAGTCTTCGAGAAAAGTAAGAATACAACTGACGATCTTCTCACAAGATCGAAGGAAAAATAAAACGAGAACACTCAAGAATGCCGTCACGGCCTCTCTCTCTCTCTTTTCTCTCTATTCGCTACTTTGCGTATTCTGTCTGCTCTTCTATCTTCTCTCTCTTCTAATGGCTACAACCTATATATCCCTAATATATAAGGTGTATCTTTTAACCTAGAAGAAAAGGAAAGGACAAAAGATAAAAAATAAATCTTAATAATATCTTTTGATATATTTTGGCTTCACGCCAACACAAACTTCTAGCCACTTATTGGCAGCAACACCTACATCATCGTCAATCGTCGCTACTCGTTGTGGTACCCGTGGCGGTGGTATCTCCACCATCATCATTGAAGAATTCGTCGTCTCGATTCAGCTCTTGTTGTCAAAATCTAGCCTTTGTCCAGTTATCGACACAAGTTTGAGCCTCGACAGCATCCAAATTTAATCTTGAACGGCGGGCGTCCAAAATTAATCCTTCAGCGCTAAATGTTTGTTCAAATGCAACTGTTGAAGAAGGGGTTGCTAACATCTGTCTTGCGATGAGAGCGAGAACTGGATAATCGGTCGAGTGACTCTTCTACCACTCTAAAATTTTGAAATCTGCGTCTTGTTCGAAATCACAAAACTCAAAAGAAATGATCAAATAGTTTTATAATTCGTAAATATTACATGTTGCTCCTTTTTATCTTTTTTCCTACTCATGAGCAGATCATACCCTCTACCAACTCTATCACCCTCCTCGTTTTGTGAGGCACGAGGTTGGGAAGATTTATTATCACTTAAACCGTATCTACTACAAAATTCATTATATAATGCTACTATAGCGTCTTTAACATCTCCTTGTATAGTTTTAATATCTACATCTTCATTCAAATGTAAACAATCATAATAATAAACGCTAAAATAATCATATAAACCATCTAATTTAGAACGTGGATCGAAAACAATAGCAACCAAATAAACAAAAGGAATGTTGAAATAATAATTCAACCATTTTTCTCGCATTGCTATAATAGTCTGACCTAATTAAGCATCATTTTCATAATAATAATAAAAAACACCAGCAATATTAATGCACTATTAAAAATAAATGTGTAGTAGGATAATAAACACCAGATAAAGTATAAGTAGCAACATTAAAAACTTTCAAAAAATCTATTTTTTTTTTTTTGCAAACATCTCAATCTTGCCGGAGTAAACTAATTTTATGAATATTATTCGAAATAAACGCATATAATAAATCTTTATAATCAAAAGATTGATGAAGCAACTCATAGGTAGAATTCCAACGAGTCGAAACATCTTTTGGAAATATTTTTTCTTTTTTCCATTTTGTTTACAAAATCTGCTCCATTCTTCATAACTTGAGGACGGGTCCATAAAATTTTAATTGCTCTCTTTATTGGGATGAGAAAAGCCACAAGAGTTCGTAAACCATCTTGTACACATAAATTTAAAACATAGCAAGCATATCTAATGTGAAAAAATTATCCTCCAAAAGAGGGTTTACAAATTCTTTCTAACTCGGGAATGGAAACGGTATTTGTCGCAGCATTATCAAAACTAATTGAAAAAATTTTATTAATCAAATTATATTCTTCTAAAACTTGTCTAATTACTCTATAAATATTATTGATCATATGCCTCTCATCAAATACTCGAAATGCAAGTACTCTTTTTTGAATGTTTCAATCGTCACCTATCCAATGACATGTGATACCCGTATAAAAATGAATTTGCCAAGGATCACTCCAAATGTCGCTACCTATATGCACACGTCCATTGAAATCCGTAAAAAAGTTTTTCAAAGCCTTTTTTTTTATAAACCTTAAAAAGTTCGCGTTTAAGAGTGGTTCTCGGAATAGGTTTTGCTTGCGGAGTACATGCAGTGTTTACCAAATAATTCAAACCAAATTTTTCACCAACAATAAATGATAAATGTTCAATGGCAACATATTCAGATAAAGTTGATCAGTGTAACGGAATATAGGATGAGTGTTAGGATTGGCGTACCCGAAAATTTGTTGTTGGCTGGTGTCGATCCCCGCTTGCGTTGGATATTTTTGCATCATATGCCGACAGTATGTTCCATAGTCGTCTCCCGTCTTAAAATTGTATGATTTCATACAATATTTACAATTTATCTTATACTTGTCTTCGTCTACATGTACCTTGTCAAAGTGTTGCCATAAGTTAGATGTACCCTCCAGGCCTACTGTTCCGGCTCATTTGTTGTCCACAATTCTTCGATATTGGTACGAGAATGAAGACTTTCTTACTTTGGGATGTGCTCAAAGTTGGGATTGAGAACAACGTTGATACTATCATCGTTGTCTACCCAACATGCATAATTATGCGGATTATATCTAGGATGAGGATAATCGGATTTTTCCATCGGGTACTTTCCAGTATCTCTACTTCCACTTGCCATTTTTTTGACAAAATTGATGAGAAAGCCGATTCAGAGAATTTAGCCAAGAATGAGAGAATTTGTGAGGAAAATGTAAGGAGGGATGGTACTATAATTAGACGAATTAATTAAGAAAAAAGGGGGCGGGGGCCCGATGGAAAGAGCCGTTGGGCCTAATAGCCCGTTGGGCCCAACGGCCAATAGCCAGTTCCAAATTTTCACTGAACCTGGTGGCCCGATTAGCTGGCCGATTTTGGGCCCAAACCGGCCCGTGGTCATGTCTACCTAGTTGTACTTCAACTCTGTGTTTTTCGCGAAAATGGATGATTTAGATAATAATTTCCCAAAAATGATCGCTTGTACCGCTTTAAATAATTAGCCAATGACAAATATTTACATTACAGATATAAACACTTTTGTAGATGATGAAAATATTTATCATTTGTTCGATTTTGAATGCGACAGAAGCAATCATTTTTAAGAATATGTTCTTCAAATCACTCATTTTCTACGAGATAAACGCAACCCTTCATGTGAACACATTTCATAATCGCTAGTATCTTGGGAGGGCTGCAATGACGGGCTCGTAAGCTTTGAATCTTCTATTCATAAGTGGTATAGAGTAGTTATGACTCAATACTAGAGGTGGCAATATGGGTTACCAACCATATTTGACCCATTTTATAAAATGGGTCAAATATGGGTTATTAATTTTTAAAGGGTTCACTAAAAATGGGTCACACTTAAATCAATTTTCGACCCATATTGACTCACATTCGACCCATATTGACCAACTTTCAACGCATAAAGACAACATCATTCCACAAGTTACAAATGGTCCTAGGACCAGGGCCCGTGACCGAGGCCGGGGCCTGGTCCAGAGGCTGGGTCCCAAGGCCGGGCCAAGGGCCAGGGCAGGTCCAAGGATTGGGTGCCGGGGCCGAGGCCGGGGGCCGGGATCGGCTCCAGGGGCCAGGGCCCGGGCCCGGGACCGTGATCGTGATCGGAGCCTCGAGGCGGGGACCGGGGCAAGGTCCCAGGGGCGGGATCGGAGCCGGGGCCCGAGGCCGGGGCCGTGATCGGGTCCTGGGGCCAAGGCCGGGGGCCAGGATCGGGTCTCGGGGTGGGGGTCGGGGCTGGGTCCCCGAGGACGGGGCAGAGACCGGGTCCCAGGGCCGAGGCAGAGACCGGGTCTCAGGGTCGAGTCCCGGGGCCGTGACCGGGTCCTGGGGCCGGGTCTAGGGACCGAGATCGGGTCTCGGGGCGGAGGCCAGGGTCGGGTACCCAGGGAGGCCGAGGTCGGGTCCCGGGGCCGGGGCCGAGATTGGTTCCCAAGGCCGTGTCTCTGATCCCCGGGGCCGAGGCCGGGTCCCGAGGACGGGACCGGGGTTGGGGCCGGGTCCGGGTCCCGGGGATGAGGCCGGGTCTCGGGCCGGGGCTGGGTCCCGAGGCCAAGTCCTGGGTCCGGGATGGGGTCTCGGGGCCGGGTCCCAAGAGTTCGAGGCCGTGGCTGGGGCCATGTCCTGGGTCCGAGGCCGGGTCCCGGGGCAGGGGCCATGTTCCGGGTCCGGGGTCGGGTCCCGAGGCAAGGGGTCGGGTCCTAAGGACGGGGCCGTGGCTGGGGCTGTGTCCTGGGTCCGGGGCCATGTACCGGGTCCGGGGCCGGGTCCCGAGTCCGAGTCCTAAGGTGGTGGTCGGTGTCGGGTCCCGGGGCCGGGTCCCGGGGATGGGGATGAGGATGGGGATGGGGCTAGGGCTGGGGCAAGGGCCAGGGACGGGGCCAGTGCAGGGACCGGGGTCGGGAAGTATTTTAGTAATATTATTTTCTAAAAATATTATTGTGTTTTGATAATATGGGTCAAAACGGATCGGGTCTGGTATGGATCAGTCGCGGGTCGGATCGAGTTTGGGTCATTCAATATGGGTCAGATGGGTCAATATGGGTCGGACCATATTCGATCCGACTCAAACTCGACCCGACCCACCCATTTGCCACCTCTACTCAATACGAACTTTTCTACGATGGCCTTTTCGTCAACGAAAAAGCATGAAATATCCGGTATCGATGTGTCTGGGTGTAGCCCAAGCTTAAGTGGCCAAAGCAATTCGTCAGGCCCAAAGTTTCGGCCCAAAAGGAATTTGACTTGCGGATCTTAACGTCCAGATCATGACATCGTTCATTTTTGCCAAAAAATTTGAGTTTGCCATTTTTTTTTTTGGTCGAGAGTTAGCCATTTGAATTACGGAATAATGACACAAATGACCGTTGAACTTTGACTAAATATGCAACGTGGTCCCCGAATTTTTAAATTCTTCAATGCAGCTCCTGAACTTTGGGTACATGTTCAATTTATTCTTTGGATTATATAAAAATGTTAAATATTCTCCCTAATCTTAAAATAATAAAAAGACCACGTTAAACATTTGCATATAGTTCATGGGCTATATTGAACATGCACAAAAGTCCAGGGACCACATTGAATACTAAGTTAAAGTTCAGAGACCTTCTTAAATAAATTAAAAGTTCAAGGACCACACTACACATTTGGCCAATAAAAAGAGACTCCAAAATTCATCACTCTAATACATCTAAGGTTGATATTCGTGGAGACACTCAAGAAGGCACCGCGTGCGCCGGCATAGATGATCTCCATTCAAACCTCGATACTTTCTTGATGCTCTATCTTAGATATATACATATATGAATACGAATAAACCTCTGTTTACTGCTTGTTGTAGTGGCCAACTTTGAGTCCAAAGCATCCAAATGCATATATGGACGGATTGTGCGTTTCTTATGAGTAAAACTAGTTATATATCTTAACGCTGAACCAACCAGGCAAGTTGCCTTAGGATCTAAAATATGAAAGACAGCGACGAAAAGGTTTGTCTATTATTGATCGTCTTCTTCTGTCTCCATCATCTGTCATGAAGCACGTAACAGTTTTAGAGAGAGAGAGAGAGAGAGAGAGAGAATTTGGTTATATGACACCATGTTGGTAATATGTCTGCTGTCGATTGGTCTTCGTGCAAAGAATACTGAAACCTCGACATGCAAGAGGAAAAGAGAAAGAGATTCAGTTTCAAAGTGTGATACGCTGTCTTGTGTCAAATTTGACCGGTTCAATGTTGTGCAATCTCAATCAGCAGATTGTAACGTCTGCTAGCAACAACATTTGTTTAGAAACAAAAGGAAAACAAAAAAAAAGTTTCCGGTGACGAGGGGAGAAGTTAATATCGTTACGTGCGCGCGAGAAAATATCAGGTAGGACTGATTTTCTACGTTAGCCGTAAGACACTCCACACAATGATCGCCATGTGGTGCGGCGGGTCCAGCCCACTTGGCATGTGTTGTACCCGATCCTCGTCGTCATCCCATCACTTGTTGGATTTGCGCCATGCATCGCACAGAAAGTTAGGGGAATCTCGGCCCTTCCCCCTTTTTATAGGGGGGAAAGGTTTTAAAGAGAAAAAAAAAATGAATGGTTGGGATGAAAAGGTTAGGAAGGTCCAAGGTTAGATGATTCATACCCTGCAGCAGAGACCCAATACATAATAAGGATCCATTTTTTGAAAGAAAATTGTTTTTCGGAAAATTATTTTGCGACTTTTCACCGTTTGGATGACGGAAAAGAACTGAAAAAACGAGCTTAGATTGGGAGAAAATGACTTCTTGCGGTAAGAAGGAAATCACTTTTTCTGAGCTACTAAACATTTGATAACTGAAATTTTCCTTGAAAAATATTTTTAATATTTTTCTAAATCAAAAAGTTTCCATTTAAAAGCATTTTTTTCCCCTTCTCTCTCGCTCTCCTCCCTCCCTCCCCGTCTCCTCTTTGCCATGCCTTACCCGCCGTCTTCCCTCGCCCACCGTCATCGCCGGCAACTGTCCACCTCTACGCTCTGGGGATGACAAACGAGCCGCAAAGCATCTCAAGATATATATATATATATATATATATATATATATATATATATATATATATATATATATATATATATATTCTGAAAATACCTTCAATAATGCTGGCACTTGTTGACATATAATTAACAAAATTGGATCAGGTATTTTACGTCATTGGGTTAATCAGCATCCATTTTGAGGTTCTAACTCTAAGCACTCGGTTTTCTTAGATTGTCCGAGTCCATCCAAATACCGTTGTATTTTTTTTTATTTTTTTATGTAATGTCAATTGGAATTAACGTTGATTTTGCATGCTTGGGAAAACTGTTCAAAAATCCTTAAGTATGTTGTATTTTTGTCCATTCGGTCACATATCTTTTAATTATGGTAATTGAGTTTTAAACGTTTTCATATTTTACCAATTGAAATCATCCGGCTAATTTTGATTGAAAATCGTCGATGTAAACGCTAGGTAGTGCATGGTAACACTTCTGATCAAGTTCTCAACTTTTGACCTTAAATTGATTTCTCTACTTCTCCTAAAAAGAAAAAGTTAATTTTTCTACATCTACTCCAGATTGACTTTTGATCAAAGAAAATTTCTTTTTTTAAAATATTATTAACAAAATCGTTGGCGGCGACCGGCGGCTCGCGGGAGGTGGCCGTCAACTGACTGTGGCGACCGGCAGGTGGCGGGCAGCAAGTGACAATGGTGGTCGGCCAAGGCACGTGTAATCGAAGAAGTGATTCTGGAGCCAAAAAGTAAAAATTTTTAACTTCTCAAAATTGGCCAAAAATCCAATGAAAAGTATAAAATTTGACAAGAAGTCAATTTTTTTACCAAACGCATTTCTTCTTCAAAAGTGATTTTATCAAACGAATTTTCTTGCTAGATTGACTTTTGGCAGGGAAATTGAGAAACTGAAGTGTTTTCATGCAGCACCTTAGATTTATCTACTCTGAATTGAATGTGTTAAGCAAAGTAAAAACGAACTTCTTAGTAGCTTAGTCTGTGCATGACAACACTTCTCCACCTAAAAGTGACTTCTAGCAAGAAGTTTATTTCTTTACTTCTCCTCAAAAACAGAAGTTAAGTCCCAGCATGGTAACACTCTGACCAACTTTTAGAAATTGATTTTTCTACTTCTCCTCAAAAACAGAAGTTGATTTTTCTACTTCTACTCCAAATTAACTTCTAATCAAAGAAATTCGTTTGGTGACGATTGAAAATTTCTATTTTTGAAACATTATTAACAAAATCTTTGGCAACGGCGCACAGCGGCCTGAGACCGCTAGCGGGGGCGGCAGCCAGCAACCGACGGTAGCGACTGGCAACCCGCGGTGGTCGGCCGAGGCTTGTGTGATCGAAAAAGTGATTCTAGAGCTAAGAAGTAAAAAATTTTAACTTTTAAAAGTTGGCCAAAAATCCGACTAAAAGTAGAAAATCCTACCATAAGTCAATATTTTTTTTATCAAATGTATTTATTCTTCGGAAGTGATTTTACCGAACGAATTTCCCTGCCAGATTGACTTCTGGCAGGGAAATGAAAAAATGAAGTGTTTTCTTGCGCACCCTAATTTTTCTACTTCTGCTCCATATTGACTTTTGGTCAGAGAAATTCGTTTGTTAACGATTGAAAATTTCTATTTTTGAAACATTATTAACAAAATCTCTGACGGCGGCCTGCAACCGGTGGCAGCGGTGGCCGGCGAAGGCAAGAATCACTTCTGGAGGCGAGAAGTAAAAAAAATTTACTTCTCAAAGTTGGCCAAAATTCTTGCCATAAGTTGAAAATCCTACCTTAAGTTAAAAATCCTACCATAAGTCAATTTTTTTACCAAATAGATTTCTACTTCGGCAAGATTTTTATCAAACGGATTTCCCTGTCAGATTGACTTCTGGCATGGAAATCAAGAAGTAGAAGTGTTGTCATGCAGTTGCCTGCTTTTCCATCTGACAAGAATTTACGTAAGCTCCTATTCACTTTGTGCTTTATAAAATGGAAGTTGAAAAAAACAAAAAAAACAAAAAAAACAAAAAACACACACACCACTTATGTTCGTTTAATCTTGAATTCCCTGTCCCGACCAAAAAAAAAATTCTTGAATTCCCTGTGACACTTTCAATGATTTTGTTCCATTGTTATATCGTCAATCCTTGCTATTATGAATTTCAATCCATTTAATATTTTTTTTGTTATTTTAAGTACAAAAATTGTGATTGTAAGTGTGAAAGGATGTGAGGAAAATTTCCAAAAAAGATCTCAATTTATTGCAATTATACAAATTCAATCATAAACTCCTTTTTTTTTTGCCAATCGAGTCCTAAGTCTTTTGCATTTTTGTCAATTAAGACTATTTGGCTGGCCGACACTGACGCGACATTGTCAATACTGACATGGATAATTTTTTAATAATATTTAATATACTTTTATTTTTCTTTCAAGTTTCCTTTTATTTCTCTTTTTGTCTATCTTATTTTTTGTTCTTCCCACTATGGCCGGCGAGGGTCGCCAGAACTTGCCTGCCACTGGGCGCCGATCACAGTTGGAAAGAAAAAAAAAAGATAGAGAAAAAAAGAAATAAATGGAACATAAAAACTAAAAAAAATTAAAAATTGACCACATCAGTGCCGGCCGACCAAATGGATGAAAATGGCACAAATGCAAAATATTTAGAACTCAACTGATAAAAATATTAAGGTTAAATTGTCTCAATTGCCATAAGTTTAGAACTTTTTCTTGATAATTTTCTCGAAGAATGTGAACAGAACATTCTCAAAGGGCATTATTGACCTGTTTCCTTCCTTTTTCAGCATTGGAATAATAAGCCCTCGAGTTAATAATGATCTAAGAAGATATCATCGACGATCGTTTCTTTTCTTTGAACGTTTAAAATATATAACAAAGATACATATGCGTCTTCCTCTGATAGCAATTTTAAGAGCTATGGCTATCCTACTAATGGCGGTTTATTCGATACATGCGGATGGGAGGGTCTAGTTCTACAACCATCCGTCTATGGAAACTAGTGGAGTTGAAACTAAATTTGTCAAAATGGGTCATAAACTCATTTCTTAATTCATATATGATTCCGATAAAAAAAAAATCATATATGATGAACTAGGTTGCTATATGTGCTAGTTATATCTAATAAATAAGTCATATAATAGGTTTTAACCATAATATGAGTATTAAATGGGTCCTAAATTGATCATAAATAAGTTTACAACTTAATTTGATCCAACTCATCTTTATGATTCTCTCTTCATTCTCTCTCGCCCTCATTCCGCATTTTCACCTCAGTTTATATACTAGTTTTTCTAGATTTGATCAAATAAGAAAGTGCTATATGGACATGAATCCCATCGGGTATGGCTGGATATGAGTTGCTAGATTTGCATTGCAATAAATTAGTTATAAACGGGTCCTTTTGGGTTAGATCATTTATGACCTGACACGCCTGTCTAGTTAAAACTAACATTATCAAAAATTTTGAAAGGAAAAACCACTAAAAATTATAATCAAACTTTTAATTAAGCTAAAATTACCCTTGCTATAGTAAAGTTATGAATTAAGACTAGTTTTTGGCATTTAAAATATGTGAATCCCTTATTTCGCATGATACGGGTGTCTCGACCAATCTAAACCATCGATGCATACCAACACTTTCATGCTTCAACGGTTGAAAATGGTCAAAGCTGCGCACGGCGAAATTATCCATGCACCCATCATCATCCATCAACCAAGAATAAACTATAATTCCGAGACTAATCCCTAGATAGTTAAGATATTCAAATGGCGGTTATGCCGATTAATTAACGGGAAAGTAAGTCTTAAACCTATTGTATTAGTGCCAATTGAGTCATAAATCTTTTGCATTGAAGCTAATTAAGTCCTAAACTTTTTGCATAGGAGCCAATTAAGCCATAAACATTTTATTGGTGTCAATTCAGTCATAAACCTTTTGCATTGACGTCAATTCATTCCTAAATCCTTTATATTTATACCAATTGAGTTAATCCGGCTAATTTTGGCTGAAAATTGATGATGTGGATGTCGATTATCCTACGTGGAACAGCTAGCGCTCATTTGGACAATTTTTTTTTTCATATTATTCTAATATTTTAACTTTTTAAAACAAAGCTTATAAAAAGTCGGCATTTGTCTGCATCGTCTCGTTATTTTCGCCTCGTTACATCCAAGATAAAGATATATGCATATTCTAATAATTTAAAGAATATTCAAATAGGGATCTATTAGTTCAATAATATAATAATTCGTCCACTACCCCCCGCACCAATGCGAATCTACAATTGGATGTATCGGTGCTCAAACTTTGACTTCTTAGCCATTCACTATGCTAGTTTTCTCTCTTCTTTATCTTTATTGGAATTTTTGCCCCCACAAATTTTTTGAATTACATATATGATATATCGACAGAGCCAAATTTATATTAACATTTGTAATGCTAGAATGATATTAAAACAGATCACATGAATGCGCATATAGTAAAATCTTCCAAGGCTCGTAATAAATCCTGTTATTTTTTTAAAACATCCGTTGTTCTGTTCCACAAAAACCCTTATTTTTTTTTTCTTGGGTTGTAGTGTAAACAACATGCGATGTAGCTCGAGTAGAAAGTATTGATTCATTTATGAGGACAAGGATCTAGGGTTAGTGCCAATTATGTTAAATTATAAGAAATTCTTATCCATGAAAAAAGAAAAAAAAATAGGGGACAATGAGATAAAAATAATGAATTGTAAAATAGATTTCAAGCTCGAACTACTTTTTGCTACTGCTGATTGAATACAAATTATGAATGACGAATTTTGTGGAAAAAGCCTATATAACGTAAAAAATAATAATAATAACCACATTTTCCAGCTTTATTCATAGAAAAGAATAATATTTTGTCTCCATGGTCGAGTTTAGGACAGTCACATTTTTAAATCGCCTGGTGCTTTTATCATCAAAGTATGAATAAAATTGGATAATCCCACCAAAAATCATAACCTTTTGTACGTGGATATTAATAACCTAAACTTTTTTCGTCTCATATCAATACTTCCAGCTTGTAGTAATAGCCCAAAAATGCCTTCCATTAGACTTCCGCTCATAATTGCCGTTAAGAATCTGACGTGGCATTCTCCAAGCATGCCGTCACATTAGATATATAACAACCATTATAGAAAGATCTGTGACGACATATAATTTTGAGTTACTAATACAAGTTTAGAGTTTGATGAGATGAGAAAAAAAAAGTTTGAGCCGCGGAGAAAAATTTGGGGTTTTTTCATGAGATTTTGCCGGGCGAAAAATAACTTGCAGAAAGTCCTTGATTTGCTATGTATATTGTATCTAGCGTCGCTACAACAAAATGCCCATGTGCCCGCACTTCATTCACTGCTAATGTTCGTTTATCTTACATAAAATAAACGGGACTTAGAGACAATGTCTGGATATTATTATACTTGAGATCTTTCTAGAGAGTGTAGACGTGGTCGTCTAGTGTAGCCTAGATCAATTATATTTGGGTATATCTTGATTATCCGAAGGAATAGATTCTTTTCTTTGGCAATGATGTCATGATTATTGACAACCCTAGCAAGAATCTTGAGGAGGATATGTTTGTGTTAATATGGGATATTTTCACATAAATAATTAAATGAGATTTTCAATTACTTCATGTATCAAGAGTCAGCCAAATTACTTTGATAAAAGAGATCAAATGAATAGCAGTAGTTAGGGGTGATCGGCTCTCGGTCTAGTCTGGTCCGATGAGGGCCGTTTTCCAGTTTCATGGACTGAGAGCCGGGCCCATGGTCCTAGACTGGAACCTCGGGACCTGGACCATACCGACCGATTCGATTTGGTCCGAATGGTTCTCAATTCGATCGGTCTATTATGCTCATGCTAGCAATAACTTTAAAATAGAGTATCTCCTTGTCAAAGTGCATTAGGAAGACAAGCTTTCTCTTTGAAAGGACGTAATTACGTGGAGAAACATATTATTGAAGACAAACTTTGCTGGTGGTAGCGGGGGTTCCTGGGTTACCAAAAAAAAAAAACTTTGCTGGTGGTCCACCTAAATGCATTTGTTTCATTTGGACCCCAAAAAAAATGCATTTGTTTCATGATCATCTATTGAACTTCCCATCACTCTCCCACCTCTTGGGCTCAAAAGATAAATTCACTTTTCAACTTTGGCCAACTTTAAAAAATATGGGAAAATTCTTAGGGACCTTGAGGAAAGATATAGACGTCGAAAATACAGTAAGAGCAAGTCAACTCGAAAGAAGAAAGACGAGGAAGCGTTACGTACAAATAAAAAAGAACATATATACAACAATAGCCCTAGTTTTCAACACCCATCCAAAGCATACAAAAAAGAGACCATGGTGTCCAAAGTGTGAACAAACTTTCATTTTTCACCACCTCCGTCGATGGACAAGACGATGTTCTAACATACAGATGATGTCGCGAGTTCGAAGTAAAGTAGAGCTATGGCGCACCAATAAGGTCGCCGGGGGTAGCATCTCGTGCTACAAGATAATGAAAAAAATGTGACGACGAAGGAGCGATGGCATCACAGGATCCGAACCCCCTACCTTTATGGAAGGGGTGACATAGTTGATCTGGGCCGTTCATTTTGAATTGGACAACTCAAATCCTTTCACTAGAGAGATTAAAACAGCTTTTAAAAAAAAAATGATCTGGGCCGTCCATTTCAAAAAATGGATAGCCCAGACCACCTACCATAGCCTTGCCATAAAGGCGCTATGGCAAGCGATCTTCTTCCGGCATCACCTATGGCTACGAGAGACACGCTCATTTCATGGGCGAAGATGTAGCATATATGGCTTGATCTGAATATATTATACTGGGTTTGAAATTTGTGATCCCCGATTATAAAGATTAGTTAATGTCAATTGCCCTTTGCGTGACGTTTTACTCATAAGGAAAAATAAGAGAAAAATGAACGGACTTTCATGTTGAAAACGCGAGTTTGATAAACCAACTATTTCATTAAATAAAATCATGAATTCGATAGTGTACAAATTCTGTGTGGTACATGTCAAATTCTTCAAATAGAAAAAATGTAACGACATATTCACAAGATGGCCCCACAAAAAAAGCCTAAAAAATAACTTACACCCGATTTCTCAGTTGCTTTTCATCCTAGTAAATTTGTTCTCTTTAGTTGGCCCAAAAAGAAATTTATTCGCTTTTGTATTTGGCCTCACGAATTCCAATTTCAGCACGATCCCAACTGGCCCTTTTCGACGCTCGAAACCAGTAGGCGCCACACTTGAATCTCCCCGTCCAGGCTTCCGCTGAACACCGTTACGAGGCCGTCTCCGCCGGAAACGGCGGCCAGCGACTTCACGGGCTTCCGGTGGCCCTGCAGCACGGCCAAGCAACAGTACCTGCCCTCGGCTCCCCGCCGCCAGATCCTCACCGTCCGGTCTGCCGACCCGCTCAGCAGCAGATCTGAGATGTTGATCAGGCACAGGATGGCCTTCGCGTGCCCTCTCAGAGCCCCCGTCACCACCATGTGGTTGGCGCTGTCCTCACGCTCCCACACCAGTATCGAGCGGTCGCACGCGCCCGAGAACAGCACCGACCCGTCTCCGCTCAATGCCAGCGCGTTGACCGCTGACCTGTGCTTCTCCAGCGTCGCCACCAGCGATTGCCGTTCCTCGCCTGTCTGCCTCGCCCAGACTCGGATCCTCCGGTCCGCTGACCCGGTGTAGACCGTCCCGTCCGTGGCCACCACCACAGCGTTGATGGCGTCGTGGTGGGCCCGGATGGACTCCTGGCACCGGAGATCGGTGCCGCTGTCGCTGCCACTGCGCCATGCCTTGAGGGTCTTGTCCCAGGAGACGGAGTAGACAAGGCCGTCGTTCGCCGCCAGGGCGGAGACAGCGTCGGCGTGCTCTATCCAGAGCTGCTTCCGGTGGCGGCGCACCATGACATAGTTCTTCGGGAGCAAGAAGCGGCGAAGGCGGTCGCTTACGGTGGGGAGGGTCGTGACCAGCTCGTGCTGCCGCCCGTCTGCCGCCGCCTGCCAGACGCGGATCTTCGTGTCCTGGTGCGCGGTAAAGACCCGGCCACCGCAGAAGGCAACCGACTTGACGGAGCCCGAGGATGACGCACGGGTGTTGAAAGAATCGATGTGGGAGATCTCGCCGCCGGCAGAGGCGTTGGAGGCGTCATAGACGCGGATCTCGTGGCCGCAGGCGGCGTAGAGGAGCTTGCCGTGGGGGGCGAGGCAGGTGATGGGGAGGGGACAAGGAGGAGAGAGAGTGTAGAGGAGGTGGTGAGAGACTGAGAGGTGGAGGGAGTCGGTGGTTAGGTTTTGGAGGGATGGGACAGACGGTAGCGTTTGGAGGGAGAGGTTGGATTCGATGCTGCTGCTGCTCGTCTCGCGAGAGCTTGAGCTAGAGGAGGAGGAGGAGGAGGTGGTGCCGCTTGGAGAGTCGCAAGAGCGGCTCGTGCCACAGTTAGACGATCGGTATAACGGGACAGTTGCGTCGGCAGCGGTGGCAGTGCGGGAGGAGGAGGAGCAGGTGGCGAGCCATGACCGGACCTTCATGGCTGTCGTCCTTGTTGTGAGGGGGCCGAGAGATGAGTCAAGGGTAGCATAAATAGAAAAGCATGTGAGGGTGACTGAGGAAACAATACTTAGCTATACAGACATTATCAGCTGTAAAGAAATAATTTGGCAACTTGTTTTTCTTTATCTAATGTGAACATTTCCAAGAAAGAGTGATTATAGACGCAAAACGTCCTAAACTCACCCCACACCAAACATCCTAAACTCACTCGAATGACCAAGACGGATCGATCAAATCTGAAACCGTTCGAACTGGACCGAGCTAACTAATTACATATGGTTCCGGATTCCAAAGGGAACAGGACCGCCCCAATCAAATCGATTATTTTTTTATTTTTATTTTATTTATTAAATTTTAGCTTAATAATTCACCGTATCATTTTTTATTTTAAAATATAAACTTATTAATTCTAATTAATGTATTAAAATTAAAGTTCGTGTTGTTCATTCCTATTAATAATCCACTGATTCTCCATTTTTCAGTGGAATCCGATCAAATCAGGTATCCATCACCCCTTCTCACGATCAATAGGATATCCGGAAGCATTTTGATTACCTGATTAATTAATCTGGTATGTCCAAATGGGACCGAAAATACCCTAAGATTGTCAAACAAATAGAAATAAGAAAAGATATTAGGATTAATATCATAAAAAACTCCAAACTGGTACACCTGATAATTTTACCCCAGATTATTTTTTTTTACCATGAAAAACCCCAAATTGACAAATTTACTTCAAACTGGTACAATTGTGACAAATTTACTCTTCGTTAGTTTTCCTTAAATTTTACAGTCGAATTGCTGAATTGGATGACACATGGCAATATTGGGTGTACACGTTGCCCTATATTTGCTACTGATGCTTCAATTTAAATTTTTTTGTGATATTAACTCAATTTAATAGAAATTTACAAAGGATAAATTTGTCATATGTGTACAAGTTTGAGATTTTTTATGGTAAAAAAAATTAATTTGGGATAAGTTTGTCACAGTTGTATTAATTTATGATTTTTTATGGTCAAAAAAATAATTTAGAGTAAGTTTGTTATAAGTATATTAATTAGAAATTTTTCGCGATATTAACTCAAGATATTATTATATGTGGGGGTAGAGACAGGACATCAAAAGCGACGCGTCGGAAGATGACAGAAGGAAGACAACGAGGACATGGGTGGTTGGTACGATGCGTCCGAGGTTGTCAAAAGGACGAAGCGGGGCATCTGGGTTGGGCCGCTCGGTGCGTTCCGGATGATAAGACGTTGAATTAGGAAGTAGTTGTTGAATTTAGGGTTCATCCTATGGACCATGTCATATTCCTTAATTATTTTGTATGTATGAACTTGGTCGTCAAAAAATTAGGCAAGACGTGAGTTTAGCAGTTCAGGTCAAGGATGACTTTAGCACTTATGGTCGATGATCGGACCATCCGATCGATTATCTCATATGATCTTCATGTATTAACTCGAAGAGATGACGGTATAATTAGTGTCTAAACTTTGATCCAATGTGCAGTGCGATCTTTGAACTTTTAATTTGTTCAATGTAATTCCTGAACTTTTGGTACATGTTCAATGTAGTCACTGAAATTTATGACAATATTCAATGTTGTCATTCCATTAATTCAAAATTATGGACAGCATTGAAACATTTTCATGTAGCCTATAGATTAAATTGAACATGTGCAAAAAATTCAAGGATTACATTAAATATCGAGCCATGGTATATGAATCATTTTTCCCTAACTCAAACTTGCTCGGACACCTCGGTTATAAAAAAAAAAAAAAAAAACCAACCAAGTCGCACACACATGGTTAATAAATTGGTAAGTCAACAATTTTTTTTTCCTTGATGTTGCACTAATGTATTGTTTCTTGGAGCTCAACTCTTTAGTTTGTCAAAAAGAAAAACACGACGGATCGAATTGAAGAGAGAGCGAAAAAAAAGGGTATTTATGTCAGTTAATCGAAAAATAAATTAGTGTCTTAGCCATGAAAGTTGAAATAGCACTGCCTAAAAATTAATTGTCAATCATCTAACGTTACGCGATAAATGATTATCTCGGGGAGGAAAGAAGTTAAGCATTGGGCTCGTCGAATAAGTAGGGGTCGAGTGGCCACTTGACGGGGGGGCTTTAGAGGGAGATTGTTTGTGTGTGAGGTGAGGGTAAATTTGGAATACGATAATTCAGTGAGGCCAATATCCCAAGAAAAAAAATTTCATTAAATCCTCGAAATAACATCAGCATATCCATAGTGATACTATCAATCTTCTTTCCATCTCCTCTGCGGATCAACTAGCTGATATTTTCACTAAAGCACATCCACCTGGGCGTTTCCAAACTCAAGTTGGTCTCAAAATTACCATCTCAAAGCCGGATGGCACTTTCGACCCAAAAAAAAAAAAAAAGGCCGGATGGCACTTGCGTTGACTTGCGAGCATTTTGTATGAAAAATTCTTGAAATTATGTTACCAAAATTAAAAACTTAACTAAAGGGCCTTTAGAGACACAAAGCTGCATGAAAATTAGGAGTAATCGGTTCCCGATTCGATCCTATCTCATTCAGAAAAGACTTGGAATAGAGTCGATGGATTATTAGTAGGGGGTGAGTCTGATAGTTAAAATTAGCTTCACAGGAAAGACAAGAATGGAATCAGTGGATTATTAGTAGGGGTAAACATCATAAACTTTGATTTTAATATAATAATTAAAATTGAATTCACATTTAAGAAATTTAAAAAAAAAATGGATCCGATCCGAGTGGTCTAGTTCCCATCGGGAACCAGACCGAATATTATAAGTTTCAATTTTATGGAACCGGGAACCGAACCGAACATATATATTTTGGTACAACTATATTCCTCCTCATTAATTTAATCTTTGGTAGTTTGCAAAGAGCACGAGCTTTCCAAAATAGATAAGGTGGATGAGGCAATTATGCAAGCTCTGCAGCTAAGCTAAGACCCAGTTTCCACCTTGCTTGAAGCATAGCTTTGCATCCCGCGCGTTATTTTCAAAAAGATTTATGTCGTTGACAAGCAGATGATGCTACGGATTTCAGGTGGCACGAGGCTTTATTCGGTTTCAATTTTATGAAACCGGATCCAGAGCCGAGCCGGTCAGTTCGGGTCGGTGTGGGCGGTTTCTGACTCGGTCGATCCCGTCTCGCTCGCCCTTATCGGAAATGCCGTGCGAAACGCGGCCGATGAGTACGAAGAGCTTCTGTTTATCTTTTGTGAAGTCCGGGTATGTCGGCAACTTCAATTGCCACGAAATTTAGAAGAGATGATAAGGACACGGGGTAATGTCAAGGAAGATAAGAAAGACACGGAAAGAGATGCGCTTTTTCTAAATGCTTGGAAAAAGTCCAGGGGGCCCTCTCCAGTTGGCGCCAGTCCACAATGGTCGGGGGCGGAGAGGAAGATGCTGAAACCGTGTGCTCACCTCTTTGGATTCAAATCACCTAACTTTTTCTCATAAGGTTAGGCACCTAACCTTGCAATCCATACCGTCCATTTTTGGACGGACGGTCTAGATCTCCTGTTTGTAGGAGCAATTTTTTAAGTATATATATTTATTAGTAATAATTTGAGACGTTCATTCATAACACGGACGGCTCGAATTGCAAGGTTATGGCCTAACCTTCTAAAGAAATGTTAAGCGATCCATTTCCCTTTGGAGGAGGCTTTTTACCATAGCAACTAAGGGTGTCAACGGGTCGGGTCGGGTCTTCACTATACCCGACCCGAAACACTGTGCATGCTCTCTCGACCAGACCCGAAACAAGACCAAACGGAACATGACCCGATCAATCGGGCCGGGTCGGGTATTTCGGATCGGGTACATTGTTTAAAGTCTCCCTTTTTCTTCACTTCATCAACTTCATCAACGGCAAATAAAAATCAAAATAGTGTAATATCCCATTGATAGCATTTCGAGGTCGTTAAAATACTAACACAAGTATCAATTTGCAGCACAAATTTTGCCAAATGTCGGATGGCTTTGTTCAACTCGCCAACACAAACCCACTAATACAAAATACGAATTGATTGAAAATACAAAGTGATTTAAAATGAAAATACAACTCGCCAGCACAAATTTAGCTTCACCTGTCTGACCCTATACTGGCACCAGACAACTCTCCTGTGGATGAACAGTATATCCAAAGTTTCGATTCTTTTTAGATTTCCGATTGAATCAGGTAGACCAACTATCTTTAACAGTTGCCAATCCCAGCTCCACAAGCAATTCAAATTTTCCCAACTGTCTACGGAAGCACCTTTTCTTTTGTTGCAGAGCACCCTTCTGATAAAGCACCTAAGCATTACCATAGTAAACCAATTACATTACTAAATGAAAAGGAATGCGGTTGAGGAGAATTTCATTACACTGATAGCAAATCCATTCACCTTTTCTCTGACAACCGAACAAAAGAATCCTCAGGAGTTATCGTCTAACAATTTCCTTGCTCTAAAGATCTCTGCAAAAACCATTTGAAGTACTTCTTCGTAGCTGCAGCAATGCACAATTGAAGGACAGTTCATATTAGTTAGAAAGCCAAACATTTACAAGTCTACCAAAATGACGATCTAAGTGTTGATTTGAGTAATCAAACCACTGTAACCTGAAGATCTTTAAATCAGAAAACAAAAAAATGTGCGGCTGTACCAGTATGAAATTCTGTTATGTTCTAGCATAGAGTTCCACCGGATATTACAAACTAGAAGGACCTACTTCTTATTCTATAGGACTGAATTTGCTTCAGTGGACAACCATCTGTACACAAAAGGGTTGCATTGCAGTAACTTTCAAATTGGCTGATCTAGCAGCACTTAGGTTTCTGTTAGTATGTGCAACGGAGGAAGATGAAGCAGGATAGCATGAGGCAATGGATAAGCTGATCCTGGTACCTGCGCAATTGACATGGAAAATGTGTCAAATTCTACCTTGCTGTTCATGTTGAAGAAAATGTAATTGGGAAGTAAAAATGAGATCTTTACATATCATATTATTCAGGTCATGTATCAAATGTCGGAGAGCAAACCAGAAAAACCAAAGTTTCGTTTCAAACCAAATTTTTCGTTTCAAACCAGAAAAATTATGGCTAATGCAGTAAGAAAATATAGTTTGCAGTTGTATGTCCCTAACATTGCTTTTGCAGTATATGCTGAAAAATTATTTCTTTGTTGATGACGTAGCCAAACACTACTACTTAAGGAATATTTAAATAAAACATATGTGAGGTAGTGGTGTATTATGGCAATATTGATTGAATGAAACATTTATATATAGCTAGTAGAAGTAGTTGTCTCACGAACTCAAAATTGTCTGCATTAAACATTTCTCGCTCTCTCAAAATTGTTACCTGGTGATTGAACTCTGTGTCATTCTCACAAATGCAGATCAGTCGTCAGAATGCAGCAACCTCTCTAGGATCGTACCCTCCTCCACCAATTCAAGATAACCTCTGCTTACCCAAAAATAATAAGAAAATATAAAGGATGTTCAAAATAATCGATCCGTAATGTTCTTAGGGAAATGAATGCCATCAGTAAGTGCAAGAGCAATTAAATAAACTGGTAGCATCTCTATTTGATGAGAACAAAAGGTTGTGGGTTCTATGCCGTAATGCGTCTTTCATAGCATCAGAATTGACCCTCCTTTTCTATTATGAGTACCATGTTTCCTATAAGATAGTCAAACAAGACAACAGATTCATTTTTGTTCTCCTCAAATAATCAAATTTAGCTGATTTTCTACAAAAGAAAACCTAGGTTAATCTCTGAGGAATGCTCATAGAATCCCCATGCCAAGAAATCTTAGGCTGCTTGTTGCTTCATCTTTCTCACCATTATCTTCTCAATTTAATGGACTTCACAATATACAGATGATCATTATATCAGACTAGCGACTAATTAGGTTTCCTCGGCATAAATTAGATCTGCACTATTCTCCACTCTACACATATTTCACTCTGCAATTCTTACAAGCAGATGTATCTCGATTTACTCAGCTTTGCAAAAGGCCCAGCAACCATAAAACAATCGAATCAGCTAGACATCCGAAGTTTCAAATTATTTTTTAGTCCGAAAACGAAAAACTAAAGATGAGAGAGTCTCGGCCAAGCATGGAATAGCTAGCAGACAACTTAAACCATCCACACACGACAAGTTCATCTATACCCTGCAACATTCCAGCATGTTTTTGACAAAAATCAACAAGATTTCAAAAGCAAGAGAGAAAATGTCTGGTACGTTACCGTCGAAGGGTTTCTTGACCTCTACAAAGCAGGACTTGCGGCAAAACAGACAGAGAGAGCTGAAGCCAAGAGACGATTTTTATTCTCGTCGCCTTCTCTCGCTCTTCGGGTTC
Source organism: Rhodomyrtus psidioides (assembly GCA_021437785.1). Lineage (NCBI taxonomy): Eukaryota > Viridiplantae > Streptophyta > Magnoliopsida > Myrtales > Myrtaceae > Rhodomyrtus > Rhodomyrtus psidioides. The sequence continues at coordinate 247,869 of JAILYB010000260.1, read as the reverse complement.
CTCACCTCAAGAACAAAAACCCCTTTCAGCCATGTCGTCGAAAAGCAAAATCTTCCACTAAGTACTGACCCTCCGTAGGTAGATCGCTATGACGCTCCTCAGTTCTTGGCTAATCGTCAGCAAATCGGATTCATTGCCGATCACTCCCAGCGAAACCCCAAACCTGATTTGCAGAAACTTCTTCGTCTGGGTTTGGCGAGAGAGGACAACCCTCAGCCGGACCCTCAGCCGGAGTGAGATCGCGAGCCAAACTTTGCCCCAGTGTTCTCCGATCGGCAAAGAAAGGTGAGCGAGCCACTGCGCCGGACAAGCGAGAGGCGGAAGCAGCGCTGCGTTCGTCGATGAGAAGCAAAAGCAGCGCTGCGTTCGTGCGTTAGCTTTAGGTTTCTGCGTTTGCCTATTTGCATTTGGGCTCAATGGGCTTTACAGTTTACATTGTTTATGGTTGTTTACGAGCCTATTTGTGTGTTTCCATGTTTGTGCTCGGGTATTACCCGAGCACAAACAACTTCATAATAATACCCGATTAATTTTATTGTTACCCGAACACAATGAGACCCGAGCAAGAATTGCATGCAAATTCTGGGTCGGGTCGGGTCATGTTTCGGGTCGGGCCTCTTGTTCGGTTTGGACACCCCTAATAGCAACAATCGAGACGAAAAAAAAAAAGAGGATAAACGCCACAAAAAGGAAGGGAAAAAAAAGAAACAAAGAAAAGGACAATGATAAGTGATGATGTTTTGGAGGAAAAAAAAATGTTTAAGCGTGTCGATGTGGGCCGTCCGGGAGCGTAAAATTCGCGATTTTGACATCATTCGGACGGCGAGATCCATTGGGTTCATGGGAACCAAAAGCATATGCTAAGATGGTACGGGGCGAGGATGAAGACGAATGTGCTTTCATTCCAGCAAAAATATCGATACATCATTGTCCTCTCCGCCTATAAGTCCCCACTTAGGTATCAAACGGTCTTTTCTTCCTGTCCCCTTGGAATTAAAGACGACGAACCCCCGTCCCCATCGCCGTCCAGTTCGAGTTATCCTGAAAATGAGTCCTCTAGGCTATAGTATACCACCTTTAGCTGACAACTGCGATGCACCTTTTCTTCCCATTTTAGATATCGGCATGATCAGAAGTCCGACTCGACAATCAAAATGTCTAGGTGAAGAGACCTTACAAGTATGTGGGATCTACTAAAAATCTCTAATTTAAGAGACGTGGGAAATCGCAGCTTCAATAAGTCGTGCTGCAAAATCAATTCATGATATTAATGCACAAAGTGAATTGACAAACCCTTAATGATCTAAAAATTCGGTACACATTTGCGAGATGAATAAGGATTTTCGAAGATCGAATCTCTACTTTATTTTTCCCTTTCGCCGCTCGTTTAGTATAAGCTGTATTGAAATAGTTATTACTTCTGTATCAAACGTCTTTTCTTCCTGTCCCCTTGGAATTAAAGACGACGAACCCCCGTCCCCATCGCCGTCCATTTCCGAGTTATCCTGAAAATGGGTCCTATATCACCTTTGGCTGACAACTGCGATGCACCATTTTCCCATTTTTGGTATCGGCATGATGAAAAGTCCGACTCAATAATCAAAATGTTTAGGTGAAGAGACCTTACAAGCATGTGGAATCTATTAAAAATCTCAGAGTTGCGAGATGAATAAGGATTTTCGAAGGACGGATCTCTACTTTATTCCCCTTTTGCCGCTCGTTTAGTATAAGCTGTATTGAAATAGTAGTTACTTTTGTAATGTAGAGTTGGTATAGCTATTACATAGTGTGGTTTATGTAATCGAATAGGCATAGTAATAAATTATTGATTACAATATCGACATAGTAATATTGATTTAATAGATTCATACCATCAGAACTGTCCAATTCTATATGAATAAATTAAAACAAGGAAACTAAGTAGCAATTATGAGAGTTACAGTAACATCCAAGAACGTCGAGCGTCACACGTGTTTTTTTTTCCCGTTTACATTTATAATTGTGCTTACCCATGTGGAAGCACAGCAAAATTTTTCGAATATCCCTGATAAATCAAGCATGAGTTTACTAATATGCATATGTAGCTTTATGTAGGGGTGTCAAAAGTTCGGTTCGGTTCGGTTCAGTTATTCAAATAACTGAACCGAACTGAACCATTAGAAAATATGTGCAAACCGAACCAAAACCTGTCCGAACTGAACCGAACTGAATCGAACCAAACCGAACCGAACAACTCAGTTCGGTTCTGTTCGGTTCGATTTTCTGTTCGAACTTCGATTTTTTTATTTTTTTTATTTCTTTTTAATTTTTTGCTCCATATCTCACCCTCCACAACCCATTTGCTATTGAAATCCAAGTGAGTTATTGATTGATTACTGAGTATTAACATTTTTTAATAATACCAATAGAGGGAATAGTCGAGGCTTATGACGTTGAGTTACCGCGAGAACCGAACCTAATCAAGTCACTCTTGACAATCTTGAGTACTCCTTTGGGGTCGAGATCAGGTCGCTAGGATTAGTTTTGCTTTATCTGCTGGCTCTCCTTGATATGTCCCAAAAATTTGTTCGGTGCAATAGCCATAAGGTCCTTTGGAAATGGTCAAAGTAAGAGCATAACGAGTACTGCATTCGTGTCTCTGCATTTGCCCGCTATATCCATACATGGTTTATAAAATTGATTGCTTCCGGAAATAGATATATGCCATATCTTATTCGATGTTTTGACTTTTTCCTGGAAATGGTCAGAGATGTATTTATGCGCAACGACAATGTTGGGAAATAATTTCCAGCTGAGTTACGAGTTACGACCGTAGATGGAAAATGACTACAGGAAAGATTTTTCTTTTGGCCATACTAATGAAAAAGATAAGTTATCTGCAGAATTTAGTACGTCGGTGAAAAGTGAGAAATGCCATCCGCTGTAATTTATCAAACGTGAACTCTTGAAATACTTTTTCGCAACATCTTCTTCCAGGATAATGATGTTAACCTACAGCTGTTCTTTTTCTGTTTGGCCACCTGAGGGCAGTGTGTGTAAATGGTCACCCTGATGATTTCATAGAACACTCTTACCAATGACAAGATTTTGAAATCAGACTATTTACTAGGTTAGCAACCGAACTGAGAACCGAACTGAACTGAACTAATGATAAAATCGTGGTTCTTTTTAGTAACCGAACTGAGAACCGAACTGAACTGAAAATGTTCAAAATTTCAGTTCAGTTCGGTCCGGTTCGATTTTTAGTTCGGTTCGTGGTTCGGTTCTGACACCCCTAGTTCCGGGAAGGGCGGCTCGCGACCTGAGGTGGTCAAAATAGCCACGGGATGGTCGGTACAGCTTTGGAACAGGGGAGGGGAGGGGAGGTGAGGTGCCGAGATAGGGGAAACAGTCAGATTTTGGGGTATCAGGGCTCGTGGTGGCTCGACTGGTCGAGGGAAGGGTTGGCTATAGCCAGGGGTCTTCGAGTAGCTGAGCATGGCGACGATGATGACAAAGGATGGCCAAAGGCTGCGGAGTGTTTGGGATGAAACAGGAGAGGGCGACCCAAAACAAGGGAGGTGGTTCCGAGGCTGCTCGGGCTCCATAGACTTCGAGCGACCACCAACGGCCACGGCAGATAATGAGCAACCGAGGGAGGTCATTGGAGACGTTTGAGAGTGGTGGGGCGGCGGAGCTGTGGTGAAGTGGCTCGAGAGTCAAAAATAAGGAGTCGGGTCTAAAATAGGGTCATCGGGTTCCCGAGCTCACTCGAGCTGCTGCAGATGGTGATGGCATGAAGCGGAGGTGTTGACGGGCAGAGGAGGGCGAAGGAGTAACGGTGTGGTGGTTGGTGGCGGTCGAGAGTGGCGTCGGGTTGTTGAGCTGGAGCTGTGGCCGGACAAAGCGAAAATAGGGCAAAGGCCCGCGATGGTGGTTCCGTGGCTCAGCACATGATGGTCAGAGTGGTGGTAGGGGTGGCTGTCGCGACCCGTCCGAAGCGGACGCGGCTAATGGATTACCGATCACGGGTCTTGGATCGGCGCGAGCCCTCCCAGGCCCATACCAAATCGCGGCGGGAGTATTTTTCAGAAGGATTCGACGATAAGAGTCGATCGCTTTCGACCTTAGTGTGGTCGTGGTGGCATGTGCAACTTGTGCATGCATTTGGAGTCGCCACCGGTCTTTCTTGGAGGGTAGACCGGAAACCTTACCAACCGATTGGGAGAGATCGATCAGTTCTACGGAACCAAAGATTTTGGGTTCGGGGACTTGGTTACGCTGGTGTCGTTACCAACGCCCTTTCGGTACCTAACGCGAGTGATTTTCTTAGCTAAGAGTTCATGCAGGCGCAATTTTGGGTGAGGTAAGTCTGACTTTGCACATTAACCAGTTTAACATGCTCACGTAATCATAATAAATAAATAGATGCCAATCACATAAACATCTATCCTACGTGGTGATCATGGAATTATGATTTAATGGGTCTCGAGCCAATGAGACCACATTTAATCATTTTAATAATGGAGAGCCGCTCTTCGCTTCTTCTTGGTTTCTTGAACTCTTCAAGAATCGGGCCCCAAAGAGCTCGCCGACTTAAAAGGCTCCTCCACGTAATCCTCGTAGCATTTACATCAACAATTGACTATACTAAAAATACTCTTCAAGAATCGGGCCCCAAAGAGCTCGCCGACTTAAAAGGCTCCTCCACGTAATCCTCGTAGCATTTACATCAACAATTGACTATACTAAAAATAAAGATTACATGAAAAATAAAAGGAGTATGCAACCTCCATTTAATAATTACAACCCCAAATATATAAATACTCACCATACATTCATACATACATCAATCACATTGATTAGGGATTTTTCCATGATCACCACCCTTCCACGTAAGTAATAAATTCACAATTTAAAACTTAGGAAGGCACAATAAAAATTCTACGTTGAATCATATTCAGGATTTTTACGTAAAATAAGATAGCCATAAATTTTCGATTCAAAATTGATTTAGTCTCAATTTTTGCTACGTTGATTAATTTATCATATAAAATAATCAACCTCCATTAGCCATGTAAGACGAACAATTCGTTAATACATATTGGCCATAGTATTGCAAAAATTGCAAAAAATCAATTAAATGCACGAAAACACCTAAGGATCGGCTCTGATACCACTGTTGGGATCTACGTAACACGTAACGGAAATAAATAACAACCCATACATGTATCTCCAGAGGCGTACTTCGTGCATTTCAATCGAAAAAAAAATCACAAAGCCTCAAAGGGAGTAAATAGATTACCTCTCGTAGCGTGCTTGAACGGAGGTGTCGGTTCGATGTTCTTCGATCTTAGCCTCCACAAGTGTTAGGCATCTAGTTCGGACGCACCACCAATTGACGAACGGGGAGACGACTAATAACTCCACAACAATTGTGCTAGCAATATGCGGAATCAATATTCCGAACTTAGCATATTTTGCTCACTCAAGATTATGAGAATATAGAGAGTGTTTGTGTTCTTCTCTCTAAGCTCTCAAAAATTTGCACACTCTACAAAATGTCTCTCCTTCTCCCCCAACCTCAAAACTCTTGCCATCCTTTTATAGCCAAAAATACCTTCCAATAAATTGTATTTAAAAATAGCACTAACAATTATAAATTCTATCTAAAAATAGCACTCACAAATAAATGACATTTAAAAATAGCACTAACAATAGCACTCACAATTTATAATACAAAAATGCTATTTAAAAATAGCACTAACAATAGCACTCACAATTTATAATACAAAAATGCTATTTAAAAATAGCACTAACAATTATAAATTCTATCTAATAATAGCACTCACAATTTATGATAAATAAATGCCATCTAAAAATAGCACTAACAATAGCACTCACAATTTATGATAAATAAATGTCATTTAAAAATAGCACTAACAATAGCACTCACAATTTATAATACAAAAATGCTATTTAAAAATAGCACTAACAATACCACTCACAATACAAAAATGCTAAAAAAAAAGCACTAACAAAGGTGTTAAAAATAATAACCATTATTATTATTACAAGAGTTAAAGAGGTTACCAAACAGTATAAATACACACAATGTATAAATACGTATGACGTATAAATACGTAGAGCATACGTATACATCCAAAAGACCAAATCAGCCTGAATTGAGGCATCCAATGGATTGGGCATGATGAAAATTATGGGGTAGAGGTGTTGAATTTTAATGGGTATGCCCGTGTGAAATTCAAGATCCGTGAAACCGGAGACTAATTGAAAGAAAAATATGCAATTAAGCCCCTTTGGTTAAAATTGATCAAATTGGAGGGCAAATTGACCCAATTGCACATCAAATCTTTAGAATACAATGTCATAGCTTATTGAAAGTGAGAATTGAAAATCAAAAGACTCGAAATGCATTTGTTTAGGCTCGGTTCGGGTTTATGTTTGAAGGAACATATGGACCCGAGCCGAATTTTCAAGATTCTAAGTGACACATTTGAAGAGGAAATTAAAACAAAATTATTGAATATTTTTGTGTATTTTTCTGACCACGAATGGTATTTTTCTGATTTTTTGGGTATTTTTATAATTAAATAAATTCGAAAAATATTATAAAATACCAAAAAATATTTTTTGTTCAAAATCGGTCCCCGAGGCTAGGCCAAGGCTTCCAAAGCTGATTTTGTGATTTTATGACCTTTTTTGATATTTTTAATTAATTTTAAAAAAATAAAAATCGCGATAACATATGGTCAAAAATCAAGTGTCAACAGCTGCCCCTCTTTGAGAGTGAGCTCGCAGAGGTTGCTTTCAAAGACAAGATGGCACTTGATTCCTAACCGACTCAACAGGGAAAATGAAAGAAGAAATGCTATGACATCGGATCCTTAAGGGTCTTGATGAAAGCTCAAATTAATCCCCGGTTTACTCTAACAATTTGAACATGGGCCGGAGTGAGAGAGGCTTACCTGAAGCTCACCTGTCGGATGCTGCCGGTTATGATAACTTTCAAGAAGATGCCTAGGACTCGTCACAGAAAATCCTAGGGAGATTAAGTTCTGACCTGTATGGTAGGTCATACCATTATGGGATTCCTAATTGGTAGGAACCTAAGGAAGGCGCATCCCCACGCTTTGGGATTTGCCAGAGATTTTAATCCGTATGGTGGATCGGACCTTCGTGTTGATCCTTAAGGCGGTATCTACCTCGTGTTGACCCTTATGGCGGTTTCTACCATGAGTTGACCCTTCAGGCGGTTTCTACCATGAGTTGACCCTTAAGGCGGTTTCTACCTTGAGTTGACCCTTCAGGCGGTATCTACCATGAGTTGACCCTTCAGGCGGTTTCTACCTTTAGTTGACCCTTCAGGCGGTATCTACCTTAGTTTTGACCCTTCAGGCGGTTTCTACCATGAGTTGACCCTTCAGGCGGTATCTACCATGAGTTTTGACTTTGAAAATGGGTCTCATGACGAGGGTTCTCCACGTCCGATGAGATTTCCTGAATTTTGAAAAGGGGTCTCATGACGAAGGTTCTCCACGTCCGGTGAGACTGCCTAAATTTTGAAAAGGGGTCTCATGACGAGGGTTCTCCACGTCTGGTGAGACTGCCTGATTTTTGAAAATGGGTCTCATGACGAGGGTTCTCCACGTCCGATGAGACTGCCTAATTTTTGAAAAGGGGTCTCATGACGAGGGTTCTACACGTCCGATGAGACTGCCTAATTTTTGAAAATGGGTCTCATGACGAGGGTTCTCCACGTCCGATGAAACTGCCTAAATTATGAAAAGGGGTCTCATGACGAGGGTTCTCCACGTCCGATGAGACTGTTTGATATTTTGAAAATGGGTCCTGGGACGAGGGTTCTCCACGTCTGATAGGACTTTTTCTTTTAAAAGGGTTTTTCTTCCCCTCTTTTTTAGAGATCCCGAAGTTTGTCGGGAATTCAGTTTTTGAAGTAGTGAAAAATTTTATTTTGACAAAACTTCACTTGAGTCTGTTGAGACGACATTCTGGGAGTTGGGTTCTCCAGGTATCCTGCATAAGTTTGAGCCTGAAAGATTTTTCTTCACCAAGAAAACGTTAGTAATCTTTGGGAAGACCACGGCTGTCCATTTTGACAAAACCGTATGATTTAAGTTTTAATCATGAAATGTGCATTTTGATGCCGAAGGTTATCCAAAGCATTCTTGCAATATGCAAATGTGATCACAAATCCCTTGCACGGAAAATCTGGATCAACAGTTTGAAAATTCCAAAAAGAGTTTGTTCAAAACATCAATTGGAATATTTCTCGACAATGAGGTCTTCTCACCTGTTTTGCGATCGTGGTTTTTTATAGGGGATGCACTCGATTCCCTACTAACCTGTGCCTAGGTTTTAGGCTCATTCGCAGCGCATACATTTTGATCGGTCGGGAGGTCTTCCACGGGACCGTAATGTTGGGCTTGGATATTGGTCTTCAAGGGGGACTCACTTTTGAGTCAAGGTCATTGAATGAAAGTTTTCACCATCTGCTCCGGGTTTACAAGTCAAGAACCCTGCAAAATGAGAAAGAAATAGTCTTGCTCGTACTTCTTCGAGCTGAGCTATATGTTAACCCAAGTGTCTTAGTCAGAGAAGACTGTTTCAGGGTTGTGATGTTGGTAGGAGCGGGGACCGAAAAAGGCTTGTTTTTGGCCCAGAATTTATGAGGGGTTTGACATTGGTGATCATTGCAAATTTGCCACCTGTCCTTTCTTTTCTGCATCTTTAGCCTTTGAGGCGCGCAACCTATCTTGCGGTATGCACCAGCTCTTTAAGGAGCGTCTCTTGTTGCATTCAGAGACCGACTCTCTCTATGTCTTCGTTTTGCGCTTAATAGCATTCGGGGAGCAGCCTTTTGGATTTGGCTCCTTTAGAGGTTTTTCTCTCTTCCTCACGAGGCTTCATTGGGGGTCAATTTAACAATTTTCACGAGCATCGGCCTTGCTTTTACCAGGCACTTTGCTTTTTCTTAATTCCGTGGATTTTTCTCATTCATTTTTGAAATCCCACTTTTTCTCATCTTCATGGGATCATGTTAGACATGCTTTAAATATCAGTCCGGGAATTCTCTTCGTAATCCCTGAGTCTTGAACTCTTCCATTTTTGAAGTGGTGCGGCATCCGTCTTGGGATGATCACCAATGGGTTCATGAAATGAATTTGCAGGCTCAAGTTGGCTGTGCAAAGGATTCAGTGTGTGGGATAGAGAAATGAATGCTTCTCGTCATCCTATGGCACTTGGATTACCATATAAACAACACACAAAGATTGATGTTAGTCCGAGCAAGAAAATTTCTAACCATTTTCTCCTGATGCTGCTGGATTCACCTCCATTTTGCCCCGATGTAGGGTGATTCTTGACAGGGTTGAGAATGAAAACCGCCGTTTAAAGGGGTTGTCAATGGTCACCTGTAGTGTTTGGGGATATGAAACGAATGCCTCCGTCATCCCAATCTATGTAATTGCTGCGAATAATCCCTACTTCCGTAGGTCCAGATTTTTCTATCTGATCCGCTCCACTTCTCTCTCAAGTGTGTATAGGACGTGTTTGGACTAGGCTTTGCCTCTCGTCTTTGAGAAAACGTCCTTTTGAAAGTTTTAAACAACTTTTGATTGAAAAAATATTTTTTTTTGTTTTCTCCAAAAATTTTACCCGTCAAGGGGATTTTATGATGCACCATGCATATTCTTATTCATGTTCAGACAACCTCCTGTTTCAAAACATGAATGCCAATGAAGTTAGAATTCTATGTCTTTTCTAGACATCAGATTCTGAGAGCTTTTCTTTTCTTCTCTGTTTTTTATTCAACATCTGCAATGGATTGGGGAAAAGGATACTTACCTGTCCCCAGAGGCTGGAGATCCCTGAAAATGCGGAAGAAACATGTTATTGTACGTTCACGAATTTTTCAAAAAATTAGAACGATACAATTTACCCTTGGTCATATATTTCCAACGGGTAATACATGGGATGTGAAAACCCGTTTTGCCCTGATGGCAAGCCCCTGTCAAAAACAAACAATAAGTGTCAGTTTGTGTTCCAAAATTCAAGACCAATTGGAACGATACCGCCTTGTTCTTGCTTGGCGTTTTCATTTGAACACAAACGCGCGGCTTGCAGAATCTGGCCCTCTATCTTGTGGCCTTGATCCCTCCGTTTGGTTGGCGATGAATCATTCTCAAGGATTTGCCCCAGAGGAGATCCATTTGTATTTTTGGACACATTCCAGCGCCACTCTTCAGAGTTCCTTTTATTCAAGGAAAAAAAGAAATTGTTATCGAAATGCATGTCAAAGCATGAAGTGTGGAAGCGATACTTTTTACCCTCCACTCGATCTTGTAATCAAAGACCATTTCTTGGAGTACTGACTCCCAAGGTCAATAATTTTATTCGCCTCCTTGTTGGCGAGTTCTTTTCTTTTGAGGCTTTCGGTGCCAACGACTTCCTGTTAAGCGAGTAAAAACTCATGTTAGGCATGTGGTCTTCGAAGACCAAATTGGAACGATACAATGTTACCGTTCACCCATATTCGTATCTTGGGGTTTGATTATGATGCGGACGACTCTGTTATTGCGTCCATTGACTTTGCCAGAGGAGAAACGTCATTCTTTGTCCGGCGCACAAGTGATTCACTTGCCCCAATTGGGTGTGATTTGTCGTAGCTAGGTGACGCTTGCCCCAGCTAACTTCATTCCTGCATTTTGTTGCAATCCCCATCCTCTTTGGGGGTGTCTTTTCTCTTAGGATTCATGATGACGTCTTACTGATGTATTCCCTTCTTTTGCCGATTATTGACGCTTCTCATTTGATGGAGGTCGTTTCAATATCGTATATTGATGTGGATGATGAGTATTGCTTCATCTCGTCTGCATTTGTGGGTGTTGTTCGTGAGATGATTCCTGATTACGTCCAAAACTGCTTTGCCCCAGTTGGGCGGTGTTCGTCTTGGCAACATGCCTTAGCACTTTCCGTGTTTGTTGGCAATTTGCAATTCAATTTTGACAACGTCCATGCACTCCCATGGGTTTCGCTGATTCTGATCTTCTATCTCAATTGTCAGAATCTTCAATTATTTTTATCCGTCTCTAGGTGGCTTAACGGCCTTGGGATTTGTTGTGTGGCGATTTTTTGATTCTCTCGATCATCGTCGCCATTTGAAGTATTTGATGTTTGCCTGTTGAAGAGAAGAGACCTCATGAGTAAAGGGCATGTATAATTGACTATTGGAGTCGATACAATTTACCCTTGAAAATTATCCTGCGGGAACCGGCATTTCTCCCTTTGGGTTCTCTGTATGCAAGATATGTGCATGATATACATGATGCATGTTAGGTATGCTTGCAACGAAAAAATGAGTTCGTGCTTTTCACTCTATTCAGAGAAAGCATTTTTATTAGATGTGTCAATCTGCAAAACTTGAATTTTTCTTTTCAAGTGTTCTTTTCACGGAGATTTCTAAATGATGAGAAACTTCTTCTGGTTTTCTCAAAGGTTTTGCTCACAAATTGAGCCATTAGAATGCTCTTGAAAATATTTAGCCACAGTGCATGTCTGAGATGCCATGAAAAGGGGTACTCCCTGTTTGTCATTGGAAAGCACTGCATCATGAGTCCTCTGCTTTTGATCATCATCTGAGAGGAAAATGAAGGAAGCATTATTCCCATATAGAAAAAACAATCATTTTGGAACGATACGTCTTTTTACCAAATGGATGGCTCCGCTTTAATTGAAATGACTACGGATTTATTATCCCCGCTCTGGTCACTTTTGGCATCCAAGATGCTGGAAATTTTTCAGTGGTCCCATTCATTTTTGTCATCACCTGCAAGAATGAGAAACCATATCAACTCGTGAACCAGTCAATTTGATTTGGAACGGATACAACTTTTTCGACTTAGGGAGAGCCAATCCTAATTAGGTTGCTCCTTCTTCATAATTTGATTTAATTTGTCATTGCAATCCCGATGGGTGACATCTGCTGAAGGCACATTTCTTTCCGTCTTATAGGGAAGACAAATTTTCCTTCGTTTGTCTTTGACCATCCTATCCTGTAGACAAAAGACATAAAGGTCCCCATCAGGTATAATATTCGAAGGGCTTATTGGAACGATTACAGTTTCACCATCGTTCCATGATCATCTTGCATGTGATCGGGTGAGGACATTTTCGACAAATGTATGCCATGTAAAACATGTCCCTCGTGTCTATCCACAAATGGATTTTCCTTCTCTACCTGTTTTTCACCTGAGAGGAAAAGATAGGAAATATTATGCCGGTATCTGATTGAAAATCAATTAGGAACGACACGTCTTTACACTTGACCCGGCTGCCCCGGTTAGGTGGCGTTTTCCCTAGTTAAGTGGGATTTGCCCCATCAGTTGACTCTCCAGGGTGGTCCAGCGCTTTTCCATGCCATCCTGGTTCGTTTAAACTCGCGATTGATTCTTCACACAAGTCTTTGGATTTTGATTCATAAGCGGCGCTGAATGACCTTTTGGTTTCGAGATGTACCAATCATTCACATACATGCGCATGAGACCAGTGAGGTTTGACTCTAAAAATCAAAAGATTGGGCTTGGTACCTAAGGCCAAGGTTCCCATCTCGAGTTCTAGAAAGAGCAGATTCCATTGCACAACTATCGTTGCATTGGGGCTCGATCCATAGTTCAAAATGAGCGGAATTGAAAAGTGGATTACCCCGTGTTTTTCCTCACGGAGATTCCATTTTCAATACCTTCTATTGTTTTCCTATAGGCGGCTCCCGGGGTTTTAGGCGCGATTGTGTGTGTTCATGTGTTGTGAGTATCACAATGCAAGTCATGCACAACAGTTTATCAATCGACGCTTCAAATCATCCATACAACATACATTCCTACGCCAACCTGCATAAGACAATGTTAATCACGGACTACACCCCTTATCTCTCCAATCTGCAAAAACATATAACACCTATCATAAGCGGACTTACCTCACCCTCAAGAGCGCCTGCCTGGTTAGAAATATCACTCAGCGTTTTAATTACGGCCTAAGTCCACTTGGGGTCTAGAACCGTCCCCAGCGGAGTCGCCAGCTGTCGCGACCCGTCCGAAGCGGACGCGGCTAATGGATTACCGATCACGGGTCTTGGATCGGCGCGAGCCCTCCCAGGCCCATACCAAATCGCGGCGGGAGTATTTTTCAGAAGGATTCGACGATAAGAGTCGATCGCTTTCGACCTTAGTGTGGTCGATTTCCTCTTTAATATTTTCACTTTTTATTAGGGAAATTTGGCTTGGTTCATGGGGTTCCTTCACAAACATAATCCCGAACCGGGCCTAAAAAATCATTTTCGAGTCTTTTAATTTTCAATTCTCGGTTTTTATAAGCTATGACATTGGATTCTAGAGTATTGAAATGCAATTGGGTCAATTGGCCCTCCAATTTGATCAATTTTAACCAAAAGGGCTTAATTGCATAAAAATCTTTCAATTTAGTCCCCGGTTTTACAATTTTTGAAATTAAATTTCACACGGGCACACCCATTAAAATCAAACACCTCTACCCTATAGTTTTCATCATGCTTAATCCATTGGTGGGCTCAATTTTGAATAATTCGATCGTTTGGACCTTCGATTTGGTGGAATTCATTTTCGGATCCTAGGGACAATTTGGGGTTTTCATAAAATTTCAATCAATCGATTCGTGAAAATACCCTTATTTGATAGAAAATGTGTCAAGGAGTCCGATTATGCCGTCAATTTCACGAAAATAGGTCAATTTGGGGTCCGATTTGAAAGAATTGGTCGAACCGGGTCGGTCGGGTCCGACCCGACCCGACCCGGTCCGACCGGGTCTGCAACATTGTTGCAGACCACTTGGCCGAGAAGGATAAAAAACAGGGGAAGATGGGGCGCGGTTTTGGGGAAGAAAAAAAGGGCAACCGAGCGTGGGAGGCAGCGAGCAGAGGAATATTCGCGTTTTGGCAGAATGAGCGGGCGTCGAGGCGGGCGGTCGGCCACCGGGGTAGAGGCTGGCTCGGGTTTAAAGGGGAGAGTGAGGCCGAGAGGTAGGGGATTTTTTGGACAGAGACCGGCGTTGGAGCGACCTTCCTGGACCTCGAGCTAACCTCACTGATCACCGTTGAAGCTTCGGCCGCCGTCGACAAGCCACCACCAGGTCGGTAGCCCCTCTAAGCTCTAACTCCACGGTCGCACACCATGTGCTCGATAAATTGCCCAAGCGAGCTATGTATTTTGTGGGCCTCGGCCATGCCTTGCCAAGCTTCATTTCATGCGAATCTAGTTTAGAAATTGTTCTATCATCGATCCTCCGCTCCATTGTCCGCTATTTTTGCGTCGGGAACCGCTGAAGGCGGCGGTTCGAGCTTCGCCGGCCGCGGCCCAAGCCGGGAGCTCGACCGGGGGATTTCGGCGGTCGCCGAGCCTCAAGCGACCGTATGCAGGTCTCCTTGACTCCCGTGTATGCCATGTTGACGTCCAGAATTGATTTTAAAGCTCAAAATTTTTCTGCGAATCCACCTCGCCGGAGTCGGTTCGGTGGCCGTCCATTCGGGGCTTCTTGACGATGTTCGATGCCATGTTTTAGTCGTACACTAATTTGGGTGGTTAGGGGAGTCAAATGCCGAAGGAATGAGGGAAAAACACTGAGTTTCGGGTAAGATTTGGGGCCTCCGGCGAAAATTCCGGCGATAGCCGCCGGAATAGTCACTATTCATCATCTTCTCCGGCGGCTATCGCCGGTGGTCAACCGGTCAACGGCTGACGTGGCGTGCCACGTAGGCGCCACGTCAGCCGGGTGGGACCGGTCCGTTGATTTGCAAACCAAGACCGAACGGACGGTCCGGATCGCGACACGTGTCGCGATCCTGTAATTTTGGAAAATTAAAAAATGATTTTCAAATAATAATAAATGATTTTCTGATAATTAATTAAAAATCGATCCAACGGCTACGAATGTGCCAAGCGGCAGCCTGTGGATCGTCCGATCTTGTCCAAGATCGGACGCACCAAGAGCGGCCACGTGGCACAACGTGGGGCGTTCGATCCGGCGGATTTCTTAAAAGGAAAATAAATTAATTTTTGATCCGATGGTTTTGGTTGAGCCACGTGGCTCTCTGTGGATCGTCCGATCTAGTGGAAGATCGGACGCACAGGATGAGGCCACGTGGCGCAATGAGAGCCGTCGGATCCGCGGAATTTTTGGATAATTAAATAAAATAGTTAAAAAATCAAAAAAATTGTTAAAAAATGTAAAAAATGTTTAAAAAATAAAACGGTGTCGTTTTAGGCCGGTGTCGACCCCTAGGGTCGGGCCGGGCGCCCGAGAGGCGTGGGCCGGGTTTGACCTGGCCCGGAAAATATTTTTAAATATTAAAAAATTCAGAAAATAATAAAAAATAATAAAAAATTCAAAAAATCAATAAAAAATAGAAAATTCATAAAAAAATTCAAAAAAATTCGGAAAATTCAGAAAAATTCTAAAAAATTCCAGAAAATAGGAAATGGCCACATTCAACTGGCCACGACCTGTTTCGGGTCTTTCGACCCCCGATCTTTTCAGAAATGACGGTTTTGCCCTTCCGGCAAACCGTCTTCCAAAAAAATTCTAAAAATCCAGGAAAATCCCAAAAAATAGGAAATGGCCACAAACAACTGGCCAAGGCTCATTCCGGGTGTTTTGAACCCCGAACCTTCTTAAAAATGACGATTTCGCCCTTTGGGCGAATCGTCTTCCAAAAACCAAAGAAAAATCAAGAAATTCCAAAAAATTCTCAAAAATGGGAAGTGGCCACAATCAACTGGCCATGGAATATTTTGGGTAATTAGGTATCCAAACCTTCCAAAAATGACGATTTTGCCCTTCGGGCTAATTGTCCCCGAATCTTCCCATTTTACCCCTAGCCCTAAATCACATCTTTCCTGAGCCCTTATGGCTATACTAGGAGGCCAATGATTGAAATTGATGTGTATTGACATGACTTATTTATGCACGTGACTTGCGCTTTCATTATATTGACTGTGATTTGATAGGACCAGTCTTCCAATCTGCATAAAACCCTGAATCAAACCTATCTCACCCAAAATTGCGCCTGCATGAAATCTTAATTAGGAAAATCACTCGCGTTAGGTATCGAAAGGGCGTTGGTAATGACACCGACGTAACCAAGTCCCCGAACCCAAAATCTCTAGTTCCGTAGAACTGATCGATCTCTCCCAATCGGTCAGTAAGGTTTCCGGTCTACCCTCCAAGAAGGACCGGTGGCGACTCCAAATGCATGCACAAGTTGCACATGCCACCATGACCACACTGAAGGTCGAAAGCGATCGACTCTTATCGTCGAATCCCTCAAAACATACTCCCGCCGCGATTTGGTATGGGCCTGGGAGGGCCCGCGCCGATCCAAAGCCCGCGATCCATCATTTCAGAGCGGAGGCCCGCGATCGGTAATCCATTAGCCCGCGTCCGATTTCGGACGGGTCGCGACAGCTGGCGACTCCGCTGGGGACTTTGTTCTAGAACACTTGGTTCTGGACCTCAAGTGGACTTAGGCCGTAATTAAAACGTTGAGTGATTTTTCTAACCTTGCAGGCGCTCTTGAAGGTGAGGTAAGTCCGCTCACGATAGGTGTTATATGTTTTTGCAGATTGGAGTGATAAGGGGTGTAGTCTGTGATTAACATTGTCTTATGCAGGATGGGCGTAGGAATGTATGTTATATGGGTGATTTGAAGCGCTGATTGATATATAAATTGTTACGCATGATTCACTGCATATTTGAGGATCATGACACTTTGCACAAAGCGCCCAAACCCAGGCCGCGAAATCACCTTTTCAGGTAGCCATAGATCAGGGATCGATATGCAACGCTCTAGCGTGGATTGCGCTGGGGTTGACCGTATTCGATCCCACTCACTATCCAAGTCGAGACTTTTATCCATTTGTTGTGGATTGCGCTCATGGACGAATTTATCGACTCGGATAGAGGGAAGCCTCTAGGTTCCTCACCTAAGCCATTTTGATTTCTAGAGTCAAGCCTCACTTGTCTCATGCGCATGTATATGGATGGTTGGTATACCTAAAACCAAAAAAAATCATTGGGTACCTCTCATGGTAAGATCCTGCCATTTCTATTTAAATTCACTTGCAGTCTTTTATTTCGCGCGACATGCTGCATTCATCAAGTTCGATGGTTGAGTCCAATTCCATTTTAGAGTATAAATAAAAGAGATGATCTATCCAAGTCGGTCCCACATCCCGGACGTATTCAAGTATGAGCGACGCATCATCCGCCATCAGACTGCCTGGACATTCAACAGAGTTTACCCTCTTCGAGCTGTCTAAGGAATGATCCGGTGACCATACCGATAGTTGAAGGACATACAATAACAGCAAATTCGAGACACCTGCCGGACATTATCAAAAGGGGATCTGATAAAAACGAAGACCCGAAATAGCCGGACCAAAGACATCAAGCATCGTCCCTCGAAGACCTAACTTGGGACATCTCTTTAGGTTCTTAAGGGTCACGTTCCAGTCGTCCCTTTTCTTTTATCAGGATCATCGAGTCTGTAAGGAGCACCCGCATGTGGGTCTCCCATCTATCTTTTACACCTCGATTTCTAATTCTTGTCTAAGTGTCTTGACATTGGAGCGCGACACTAGAATTTCTCTCAACCATCCGGATTTTTCGGTTCAATTGCACGTCTTACCCAGATGAAATTTTCGTTAGAACTCACACTTGGTATGTTTAACCCAAGTACGAGAATCTAACATTCATTTCATGGTGCGCCGGACATGGAATTGAACCGGTCTATATCATGCATCATTGGTAATCCTTGGTAATTAACTAAAGTCGTCCATGTTTCCTGAATTCAAGAGGAGACATGATATCCAAATTACCTTCGGGAAATCATTTCAATTTGGATGTCCTATCTCTAATCGAATTTAGGACACATTGGAATTGCATTTTTATCTTCTTGGAAATTCCACAGATTTTCTAGGGATTTACCAAAAGTGATAACCATGGATTACGCTCCTTTTAGTTTTATGTTTTCTCTTGAAAAACATCGATAAGAATTTTTCACATGAGTTTAAGGCTTGTGTAAAAGTCCTTATCTTCGTTAATTACAAGAAAACATAAAATTGAAAGGATTTATGCTTTACTTCCCTTTCTGACATATTCCTGTCATTCGAACAGGTAATTTCCAGAATCAAAATTCGGGGACTTGTGTGAAGAATCAGTCGCAAGTTTAAATGGACCAGGATGGCATAGAAAAACGCTTGACCACCCTGGAGAGTCAGTTGGCTCAAGTGCTCGCAATGATGACAGAAATGAAGACACCCATCCTCACCACACAGGGGGTACCCCGACAGCCTTAAATTCTAACCTGACTGTCCGACCAGGGAATCCTCAAGAGAGAGTCAACTGATGAGGACATTTTCCCATCTTTCAAGACGTGGAGCGGCATGCAATCAAAGAAGCCACATGCGGAAGAGAGTTAGCTGTAATCTAATCTCTTTAAATTTGAAAATTTGCTGATTGTGTTTTATTGATCCTCAGGAGTGGTGCTTCAAGAAGATTGAAACTGGCTGACAACTCGAGCCACTAGGATGGATATTTGAAGTCAGACAAAGAAGTCGACTTCTCACCAAGACAGCATACTGGGGCAAAGCCCACCAAGATGAAAAGGGACGGGAAACTCTAAACAACAGATATCCCCTAATTGAAAAGGGAATCGTGTAAAAATTATAAAAGGATCAGAGAAGTCGACTGGGGCATATCCCACTCAACTAGGGCAAACGCCACCTGACCGGGGCAGCCGGATCAAATGTGAAAAACAGGATAAGATGGTCAAAGACAAACGAAGGAAAATTTGTCTTCCCCATAAGACGGAAAGAAATGTGCCTTCAGCAGATATCACCCATTGGGATTCCATTGACAAAATGAATCAAATTATGAAGAAGGAGCAACCTAATTAGGATTGGCTCTCCCTAAGTCAAAAAAGTTGTATCCGTTCCAAATCGGACTGACTGATTCACAAGCTGATATGGTTTCCCATTCTTGCAGATGATGACGAGAATGAACGGGCCCGCTGAAAAATTTCCAGCATCTGGGATGCTAGAAGTGACTAGAGCGGGGATAGTAAATCCGTAGTCGTTTCAATTAAAGCTCCTTATGCAGTGATTGACTCTTTCACTCCTTTCATCGCGCAGGTTGTTGAAGTACCCAATCACGAGTAAACTCATTCTCGCGGATGTCAAATAGCCTGAATGCGTCAATGCGGCAGGATCAAATTGCCTACGACTAAATCGGTCAGTCCCAGATAAAGCATCCGGTGGCTGGGGGCAAATCACTCTCTACCCGGAAAGGGTACCGAATGTAGGATATGCCGAATTCACCATGGGGATACGTAGGGGAAGTCCCTGAAGCAGTTATCACCCATGAATCATGATGAAGTGGAATAATCAATCAAAGACAAAACACATCAAACCCTTCTAAATGAAAAGGAGAACGATACGGAGCCATCAATTCTGGTAAAATGACGTATCGTTCCAAAATGATTATTTTCTTGATATAAGAATAATGTTTCATTTCTTTTTCCTTTCAGGTTGGGACCAGAAGCAAAGGACCCAAGAAGCAATGCCTTCAAATGACAAACAGGGAGTACCCCTTTTCATGGCATCTCAGACACGCACTTTGGCTAAATATTTTTAAGAGCATTCTAATAGCTCAATTTGTAAACAAAACCTTTGAGAAAACTTGAAGAAGTTTATCATCATTTAGAAATCTCTGTGAAAAGAGCGCTTGAAAAGAAAATTTCAAGTTTTCCAGATTGACATATCTGACAAAAATGCTTTCTCTGAATAGAGTGAAAAGCACGAACTCATGTTTCGTTGCTGGCACACATAACATGCATCATGCATATCATGCACATATCCTACATACAGAGAACCCAAAGGGAGAAATGCCGGTTCCCGCAGGATAAATTTCAAGGGTAAATTGTATCGACTCCAATAGTCAATTATACATGCCCTTTACTCATGAGATTTCTTCTTTTCAATAGGGGAACATCGAACATCTCAAATGGCGACTGTGATCGAGAGAATCACCAAACCGCCACATGACAAATCCCCAGATTGTCAGGCTGTCTAGGGACAGAGAAAAAAATAATCGAAGAATCTGGCAATCGAGATAGATGACCAGAATCGACAAAAATTCATGAGAGCGGGCTCCCCCACCTGCTTCGAGGAGCCAAGCCGGAGGCAAATTCTCACGATCCCCCATGAAAGTGCATCGAACCAGGGTTATCAAACCCAGAGATGACAAACACCAAGACAAGCCTCACTAGGGCAGAATACTTGGGAAACACCGTTCCTTCAAATATTGGAAGGATAAAACCCCGAAGGGAGTATCTCTTTTCTGAAATTTCAAATGAAGTCAAATAAGGACCTACACCTGTTTCTTCATGTGCAGGTGCATGGACGTAATCAAAATTGAATTGAAAATTGCCAACAAACATGGAAAGTGCTAAGGCACGCTGCCAAGATGAACACCGCCCAACTGGGGCAAAGCAGTTGTCGACGTGATTGAGGATCGTCTCGCGAACAACACCCACAAATACAGACGAGATGAAGTAGCATCCATCATCCACATCAAATGTGGCGCGTCAACGATCGACGAAAGAGATGAATACGTCAGTAAGACGCCACCATGGATCCCAAGAGAGAAGACATCCCCAAAGAGGATGAAGATTGCAGCAAAATGCAAAATGAAGTTAGCTGGGGCAAGCGTCACCTAGCTACGACAAATCACACCCAACTGGGGCAAGTGAATCAGTTTCGCGCTGGACAAAGAAAGATGTGTCTTCTCCAGCAAAGTCAATGGACGCGATAGCAGAGTTGTCCGCATCAAAATCAAACCCCCAAGATACTAATTTGGGTGAACGGTAACTTTGTATCGTTCCAATCTAATCTTCGAAGATCACAGGCTTAACATGAGTTTTTCCCTCATTTAACAGGAAATTACTGACGCCAAAAAGCCACAAAAGAAAGGATCTCGCCCGATGTGGAGGCGAAAAGAAATATCTGTTGCAAGAGGCAAGTTGCCAGGAAACGGAACCCTAGAAAATGACGTAGAATACGTCCAAAAGCACAAATTGATCTCACCCAGTGCAAATCCTAGAGAAGGATTTCGTTGCCAAACAGATGGATAGATCATGGCCACAAGCTAGATGGCCGACTTCAACAAGCCTTACATTTGCGTTCAAATGGAGGCGCGAAGCGAGAGTAAAGCAGTATCGTTTCGATTTGTCTTGAATTTCGAAACACGAACTGACACTTGATATTTTTTGTTGACAGGGATTCACCGTCAAGATGGACAGAAAATGGTTGGCACTAGAAAGCCGCAAAATAAAAGAACTCGCCGACAAGGAGGCAAATAGAATTATCGACCTTAGAAGTCAGAACTCCAAGAAATGGTCTTTGATTATAAGACTGAGTGGAGGGTAAAAAGTATCGCTCCCACATTACATGCTTTGACATGCATTCTGATAGAAATTTCCTTTTTCCTTGAATAAAAGGAACTCTGAAGAGTGGCGCTGGAATGCGTCCAAAATCACAAATGGATCTCCTCTAGGGAAAATCCTTGAGAAGGATTTATCGCCAACCAAACGGAGGGATCAAGGCCACAAGATAGATGGCCAACTTCTACAAGCCGCGCGTTTGTGTTCAAATGGAAACACAAAGCAAGAACAAGGCTGTATTGTTCCAATTTGCCTCGAATTTTGGAACGCAAACTAACACCTATTTCCCGTCTTTGACAGGGGTTCGCCATCAAGGCGAAACAGGTTTTCACACCCCAAGTATTACCCATTGGAATACATGACCATGGGTAAAATGTATCGTTCCAAGTTTTTGCGAAATTCGTGAACATACAATGACATGCTTGTTTTACGTTTTCAGGGATCCCCGGCCGCGGGGGACAGGTAAGTATCCCTTTCCCCAATCCATTGAAGAGGTTGAATAAAAACAGAGAAGAAAAGAAAAGCTTTCAGAATCTAATGTCTGGAAAAGGCATAGAGTTCAAATTTCATTGGCATTCATGTTTTGAAACAGGAGGTTGTTTGAACATGATTAGAACATGCATGGTGCGTCATAAAATCTCCATGGCAGGCAAAATTTTTGGAGAAAATGAAAGAGATCTTTCCAATCAAAGGTTGTTTAGAACCTTCAAAAGGACGTTTTCTCAAAAGACGAGAGGCAAAGCCTAATCCAAACACGTCCTATACACACTTGAGAGAAAAGTGGAGCGGATCAGATAGTAAAATCTGGACCTACGGAAGTAGGGATTATTCGCAGCAATTACATGGATTGGGATGACGGAGGCATTCGTTTCATATCCCCAAACACTACAGGTGACCATTGACAACCCCTTTGAACGGCGGTTTTCATTCTCAACCCTGTCAAGAACCACCCCACATTGGGGCAAAATGGAGGCGAGTCCAGCAACATCAGGAGAAAATGGTTAGAAATTCTCTTGCTCGGACTAACATCAATCTTTGTGTGTTGTTTATATGGTAATCCAAGTGCCATAGGATGACGAGAAGCATTCATTTCTCTATCCCACACACTATATCCTTTGCATAGCCAAGTTGAGCCTGCAAATTCGTTTCATGAACCCATTGGTGATCATTCCAAGACGGGCGCCGCACCACTTCAAAAATGGAAGAGTTCAAGACTCAGGGATTACGAGAGAGAATTCCCGGACTAATATTTAAAGCATGTTTAGACTATATGTCTAACACAATCCCATGAAGATGAAAAAAAAAAAAAGGATTTCGAAAATGATGAGAAAAGCCCCCAGCATCAAGAAAAAGCAAAGTGCCTGGTAAAAGCAAGGCCGATGCTTGGGTGAACAATTTGTATCAATCCCCAGTGAAACCTGTTTGAAAAGGGGAAAAGAAAAATTCAGAAGGAGTCAGATTCCAAAAACTACTCCTCAAACGGTATCAAGCGCGGAGCAAAAACACAGAAAGAGTTGTCAACCTCTTAATACCACAAGAGACGCTCTCTAAAGAATTTGTGCACACCTCCAGAGTAGTTGCGCGCCTCAAAGATTGAAGATGCAGAATGGAAAAGACAGGTGACAAGTTTGCAATGATCACCAACGCCAATCCCCTCATGAATTCTGGGCCAAAAACAAGCCTTTTTCGGTCCCCAATCCTACCAACATCATAACCCTGAAACAGTCTTCTCTGACTAAGACACTTGGGTTAACATATGGCTTAGCTCGAAGAGGTACGAGCAAGACTATTTCTTTCTCATTTTGCAGGGTTCTTGACTTGTAAACCCGGAGCAGATGGTGAAGACTTTCATTCGATGGCCTCGACTCCAAAGCGGGTCCCCCTTGAAAACCAATACCAAGCCCAACATTACGGTCCCGTGGAAGACCTCCCGACCGATCAAAATGTATGCGCTGCGAATGAGCCTAAAACCTAGGCACAGGTCAGTAGGGAATTGAGTGCATCCCCTATAAAAGACCACTATCTCAAAACAGGTGAGAAGACCTCTTGAACGAGAAATATTCCAATTAATGTTTTGAACAAACTCTTTTTGGAATTTTTAAACCGTTGAACCAGATTTTCCGCGCAAGGAATTTGTGATCACATCTGTATGTTGCAAGAATGTTTTGGATAACCTCCGGCATCAAAATGCACTTTTCATGACTAAAACTTAAGTCATAAAATTTTGTCGATTGGACAACCGTTGTCTTCCCAAAGATTACTAACATTTTCTTGGTGAAGAAAAATCTTTCGGGCTCAAACTTCTGCAGGATACCTGGAGAACCCAGCTTCCAGAATGTCACCTCAACAGACCCAAATGAAGCTTTGTCAAAATAAAATCTTTCACTGCTTCGAAAACTGAATTCCCGACAAACTTCGGGATCTCTAAAAGTGGGGAAGAAAAACCCTTTTAAAAGAAAAAGTCCTAGCTTGACGTGGAGAACCCTCGTCTCGGGACCCTTTTTCAAAAATCAAGCAGTCCTAGCATGACGTGGAGAACCCTCGTCCTAGGACCCCTTTTAAAACAAAAAATCAAACAGTCCTAGCTTGACGAGGAGAACCCTCGTCCTAGGACCCCTTTTCAAAAATATCAGACAGTCCTAGCATGACGTGGAGAACCCTCGTCCTAGGACCCTTTTTTTTAAAAAAAAAAAAAGAAAAAAGAAAATCAAACAATCCCAGTAGACGTGGAGAACCCTCGTCTCGGGACCCTTTTTCAAAAAATCAAGCAATCCCAGTAGACGTGGAGAACCCTCGTCTCGGGACCCTTTTTTCAAAAATATCAGACAGTCCTAGCATGACGTAGAGAACCCTCGTCCTAGGACCCCTTTAAAAAAAAAAAAAAAAAATCAAACAATCCCAGTAGACGTGGAGAACCCTCGTCTCGGGACCCTTTTTCAAAAAATCAAGCAATCCCAGTAGACGTGGAGAACCCTCGTCTCGGGACCCTTTTTTCAAAAAAAAAAAATCAAACAGTCCCAGCATGACGTGGAGAACCCTCGTCCTAGGACCCCTTTTTCAAAAAAAAAAAACCAAGCAGTTCTAGCATGACGTGGAGAACCCTCGTCCTAGGACCCCTTTTTCAAAAATATCAGACAGTCCTAGCATGACGTGGAGAACCCTCGTCCTAGGACCCCTTTTTAAAACAAAAATCAAGCAGTCCTAGCATGACGTGGAGAACCCTCGTCCTAGGACCCCTTTTTTCAAAAAAATTAAGCAGTCCCAGTAGACGTGGAGAACCCTCGTCTCGGGACCCTTTTTCAAAAATTAGGCAGTCTCATCGGACGTGGAGAACCCTCGTCATGAGACCCCCTGTTTCAAAATTCAGACAGTCTCGTCGGACGTGGAGAACCCATGATCCCGGAAGGACACCTTGCTCTGTCAAGAAAAGCCCATAGGGTCATGTTTTGCAGGATCCCTGGAGAACCCAGGTCCCAAACTGATACCTTTTTAATGAAAAGATTGCAGGTTTCAGCTTTCTACAGGATAATTGGAGTCCCCATATCCCAGAAAGGTACCTCGCATGTCGAAAGGACAATTCGGCCTTCTGCGAGATTTCAGGTAACCCCTAAATCCCAGGATAGCCTTCAGGTGAACCTAGAGTTAGGTAAACCTTCCAAAAGAGACCTTAATGATGTCAATCCTTAGGCGGAGCCTTTTAGTAGGCAAACCCTTTCCCAAGACCGATCTACGAACGAACGATCGAGTCTCCGAGGTGGAGCCTTTTAGTAGGCAAACCCTCTCCCAAGACCGATCTACGAACGAACGATCGAGTCTCCGAGGCGGAGCCTTTTAGTAGACAAACCCTTTCCCAAGACCGATCTACGAACGAACGATCGAGTCTCCGAGGCGGAGCCTTTTAGTAGGCAAACCCTTTCCCAAGACCGATCTACGAACGAACGATCGAGTCTCCGAGGCGGAGCCTTTTAGTAGGCAAACCCTTTCCCAAGACCGATCTACGAACGAACGATCGAGTCTCCAAGGCGGAGCCTTTTAGTAGGCAAACCTTTTCCAAGACCGATCTACAGAACGATCGAGTCTTCGACTAGTCCCAACAAGACGGGATATGTCATTCCATAGGTGGAGCCTTTTAGTAGGCAAACCTTTTCCAAGACCGATCTACAGAACGATCGAGTCTTCGACTAGTCCCGACAAGAAGGGATATGTCATTCCGAGGCGGAGCCTTTTAGTAGGCAAACCTTTTCCAAGACCGATCTACAGAACGATCGAGTCTTCGACTAGTCCCGACAAGAAGGGATATGTCATTCCGAGGCGGAGCCTAGAGTTAGGCAAACCTTTTCCAAGACCGATCTACAGAACGATCGAGTCTTCAACTAGTCCCGACAAGAAGGGATATGTCAATCTTTAGGCAAAGCCTTTTAGTAGGCAAACCTTTTCCAAGACCGATCTACAGAACGATTGAGTCTTCGACTAGTCCCGACAAGAAGGGATATGTCAATCTTTAGGCAAAGCCTTTTAGTAGGCAAACCTTTTCCAAGACCGATCTACAGAACGATCGAGTCTTCGACTAGTCCCGACAAGAAGGGATATGTCAATCTTTAGGCAAAGCCTTTTAGTAGGCAAACCTTTTCCAAGACCGATCTACAGAGCGATCGAGTCCCCGACAAACCCTACAGAACGGGCGCGTCATCCTTAGATTCCTATCAGTCTGGAGTCTCACAATGGTAGAAACCGCCATAAGGGTCAACTTGATGGTAGAAACCGCCATAAAGGTCAACTTGATGGTAGAAACCGCCATAAGGGTCAACCAATGGTAGAAACCGCCATAAGGGTCAACTAATGGTATGACCTACCATACAGGTCAGAGCTTAATCTCCCTAGGATATTCTGAACCAGTCCTAGGTATCTTCTGGAAAGTCATCGCAACCGGCAGCATCTGACAGGTGAGCTTCAGGTAAGCCCCTCTCACTCCGGCCCATGTTCGAATTGCAAGAGTAAACCGGTGATTAATTTGAGCATTCATCAAAAGACTTGAAAGGTCCGATGTCATAGCATTTCTTTCCCCTAGTCGAGTCGGACAAGATCCAGGTGTCATTTTGTCTTTGAAAGCAACCTCTGACGAGCTCACTCTCAAAGAGGGGCAGCTGTTGACACCTGATTTTTGACCATCCGTTATTATAGTTTTTATTTCTAAAATTAACTAAAAATAGCAAAAAAGGTCAAAAAATTGCAAAATCAACTTTGGAAGCCTTAGCCTAGCCTTGGGAACCAATTTTGAACAAAAAATATTTTTTGAATTTTTTAATATTTTTTGGAATTTATTTAATTATAAAAATACCCAAAAAATCAGGAAAAATACCATTCGTGGTCAGAAAATTACACAAAAATATTCAGAAATTTTATTTTAATTTCCTCTTTAATATTTTCACTTTTTATTAGGGAAATTTGGCTTGGTTCATGGGGTTCCTTCACAAACATAATCCCGAACCGGGCCTAAAAAATCATTTTCGAGTCTTTTAATTTTCAATTCTCGGTTTTTATAAGCTATGACATTGGATTCTAGAGTATTGAAATGCAATTGGGTCAATTGGCCCTCCAATTTGATCAATTTTAACCAAAAGGGCTTAATTGCATAAAAATCTTTCAATTTAGTCCCCGGTTTTACAATTTTTGAAATTAAATTTCACACGGGCACACCCATTAAAATCAAACACCTCTACCCTATAGTTTTCATCATGCTTAATCCATTGGTGGGCTCAATTTTGAATAATTCGATCGTTTGGACCTTCGATTTGGTGGAATTCATTTTCGGATCCTAGGGACAATTTGGGGTTTTCATAAAATTTCAATCAATCGATTCGTGAAAATACCCTTATTTGATAGAAAATGTGTCAAGGAGTCCGATTATGCCGTCAATTTCACGAAAATAGGTCAATTTGGGGTCCGATTTGAAAGAATTGGTCGAACCGGGTCGGTCGGGTCCGACCCGACCCGACCCGGTCCGACCGGGTCTGCAACATTGTTGCAGACCACTTGGCCGAGAAGGATAAAAAACAGGGGAAGATGGGGCGCGGTTTTGGGGAAGAAAAAAAGGGCAACCGAGCGTGGGAGGCAGCGAGCAGAGGAATATTCGCGTTTTGGCAGAATGAGCGGGCGTCGAGGCGGGCGGTCGGCCACCGGGGTAGAGGCTGGCTCGGGTTTAAAGGGGAGAGTGAGGCCGAGAGGTAGGGGATTTTTTGGACAGAGACCGGCGTTGGAGCGACCTTCCTGGACCTCGAGCTAACCTCACTGATCACCGTTGAAGCTTCGGCCGCCGTCGACAAGCCACCACCAGGTCGGTAGCCCCTCTAAGCTCTAACTCCACGGTCGCACACCATGTGCTCGATAAATTGCCCAAGCGAGCTATGTATTTTGTGGGCCTCGGCCATGCCTTGCCAAGCTTCATTTCATGCGAATCTAGTTTAGAAATTGTTCTATCATCGATCCTCCGCTCCATTGTCCGCTATTTTTGCGTCGGGAACCGCTGAAGGCGGCGGTTCGAGCTTCGCCGGCCGCGGCCCAAGCCGGGAGCTCGACCGGGGGATTTCGGCGGTCGCCGAGCCTCAAGCGACCGTATGCAGGTCTCCTTGACTCCCGTGTATGCCATGTTGACGTCCAGAATTGATTTTAAAGCTCAAAATTTTTCTGCGAATCCACCTCGCCGGAGTCGGTTCGGTGGCCGTCCATTCGGGGCTTCTTGACGATGTTCGATGCCATGTTTTAGTCGTACACTAATTTGGGTGGTTAGGGGAGTCAAATGCCGAAGGAATGAGGGAAAAACACTGAGTTTCGGGTAAGATTTGGGGCCTCCGGCGAAAATTCCGGCGATAGCCGCCGGAATAGTCACTATTCATCATCTTCTCCGGCGGCTATCGCCGGTGGTCAACCGGTCAACGGCTGACGTGGCGTGCCACGTAGGCGCCACGTCAGCCGGGTGGGACCGGTCCGTTGATTTGCAAACCAAGACCGAACGGACGGTCCGGATCGCGACACGTGTCGCGATCCTGTAATTTTGGAAAATTAAAAAATGATTTTCAAATAATAATAAATGATTTTCTGATAATTAATTAAAAATCGATCCAACGGCTACGAATGTGCCAAGCGGCAGCCTGTGGATCGTCCGATCTTGTCCAAGATCGGACGCACCAAGAGCGGCCACGTGGCACAACGTGGGGCGTTCGATCCGGCGGATTTCTTAAAAGGAAAATAAATTAATTTTTGATCCGATGGTTTTGGTTGAGCCACGTGGCTCTCTGTGGATCGTCCGATCTAGTGGAAGATCGGACGCACAGGATGAGGCCACGTGGCGCAATGAGAGCCGTCGGATCCGCGGAATTTTTGGATAATTAAATAAAATAGTTAAAAAATCAAAAAAATTGTTAAAAAATGTAAAAAATGTTTAAAAAATAAAACGGTGTCGTTTTAGGCCGGTGTCGACCCCTAGGGTCGGGCCGGGCGCCCGAGAGGCGTGGGCCGGGTTTGACCTGGCCCGGAAAATATTTTTAAATATTAAAAAATTCAGAAAATAATAAAAAATAATAAAAAATTCAAAAAATCAATAAAAAATAGAAAATTCATAAAAAAATTCAAAAAAATTCGGAAAATTCAGAAAAATTCTAAAAAATTCCAGAAAATAGGAAATGGCCACATTCAACTGGCCACGACCTGTTTCGGGTCTTTCGACCCCCGATCTTTTCAGAAATGACGGTTTTGCCCTTCCGGCAAACCGTCTTCCAAAAAAATTCTAAAAATCCAGGAAAATCCCAAAAAATAGGAAATGGCCACAAACAACTGGCCAAGGCTCATTCCGGGTGTTTTGAACCCCGAACCTTCTTAAAAATGACGATTTCGCCCTTTGGGCGAATCGTCTTCCAAAAACCAAAGAAAAATCAAGAAATTCCAAAAAATTCTCAAAAATGGGAAGTGGCCACAATCAACTGGCCATGGAATATTTTGGGTAATTAGGTATCCAAACCTTCCAAAAATGACGATTTTGCCCTTCGGGCTAATTGTCCCCGAATCTTCCCATTTTACCCCTAGCCCTAAATCACATCTTTCCTGAGCCCTTATGGCTATACTAGGAGGCCAATGATTGAAATTGATGTGTATTGACATGACTTATTTATGCACGTGACTTGCGCTTTCATTATATTGACTGTGATTTGATAGGACCAGTCTTCCAATCTGCATAAAACCCTGAATCAAACCTATCTCACCCAAAATTGCGCCTGCATGAAATCTTAATTAGGAAAATCACTCGCGTTAGGTATCGAAAGGGCGTTGGTAATGACACCGACGTAACCAAGTCCCCGAACCCAAAATCTCTAGTTCCGTAGAACTGATCGATCTCTCCCAATCGGTCAGTAAGGTTTCCGGTCTACCCTCCAAGAAGGACCGGTGGCGACTCCAAATGCATGCACAAGTTGCACATGCCACCATGACCACACTGAAGGTCGAAAGCGATCGACTCTTATCGTCGAATCCCTCAAAACATACTCCCGCCGCGATTTGGTATGGGCCTGGGAGGGCCCGCGCCGATCCAAAGCCCGCGATCCATCATTTCAGAGCGGAGGCCCGCGATCGGTAATCCATTAGCCCGCGTCCGATTTCGGACGGGTCGCGACAAAACCGCCGTTTAAAGGGGTTGTCAATGGTCACCTGTAGTGTTTGGGGATATGAAACGAATGCCTCCGTCATCCCAATCTATGTAATTGCTGCGAATAATCCCTACTTCTGTAGGTCCAGATTTTTCTATCTGATCCGCTCCACTTCTCTCTCAAGTGTGTATAGGACGTGTTTGGACTAGGCTTTGCCTCTCGTCTTTGAGAAAACGTCCTTTTGAAAGTTTTAAACAACTTTTGATTGAAAAAATATTTTTTTTGTTTTCTCCAAAAATTTTACCCGTCAAGGGGATTTTATGATGCACCATGCATATTCTTATTCATGTTCAGACAACCTCCTGTTTCAAAACATGAATGCCAATGAAGTTAGAATTCTATGTCTTTTCTAGACATCAGATTCTGAGAGCTTTTCTTTTCTTCTCTGTTTTTTATTCAACATCTGCAATGGATTGGGGAAAAGGATACTTACCTGTCCCCAGAGGCTGGAGATCCCTGAAAATGCGGAAGAAACATGTTATTGTACGTTCACGAATTTTTCAAAAAATTAGAACGATACAATTTACCCTTGGTCATATATTTCCAACGGGTAATACATGGGATGTGAAAACCCGTTTTGCCCTGATGGCAAGCCCCTGTCAAAAACAAACAATAAGTGTCAGTTTGTGTTCCAAAATTCAAGACCAATTGGAACGATACCGCCTTGTTCTTGCTTGGCGTTTTCATTTGAACACAAACGCGCGGCTTGCAGAATCTGGCCCTCTATCTTGTGGCCTTGATCCCTCCGTTTGGTTGGCGATGAATCATTCTCAAGGATTTGCCCCAGAGGAGATCCATTTGTATTTTTGGACACATTCCAGCGCCACTCTTCAGAGTTCCTTTTATTCAAGGAAAAAAAGAAATTGTTATCGAAATGCATGTCAAAGCATGAAGTGTGGAAGCGATACTTTTTACCCTCCACTCGATCTTGTAATCAAAGACCATTTCTTGGAGTACTGACTCCCAAGGTCAATAATTTTATTCGCCTCCTTGTTGGCGAGTTCTTTTCTTTTGAGGCTTTCGGTGCCAACGACTTCCTGTTAAGCGAGTAAAAACTCATGTTAGGCATGTGGTCTTCGAAGACCAAATTGGAACGATACAATGTTACCGTTCACCCATATTCGTATCTTGGGGTTTGATTATGATGCGGACGACTCTGTTATTGCGTCCATTGACTTTGCCAGAGGAGAAACGTCATTCTTTGTCCGGCGCACAAGTGATTCACTTGCCCCAATTGGGTGTGATTTGTCGTAGCTAGGTGACGCTTGCCCCAGCTAACTTCATTCCTGCATTTTGTTGCAATCCCCATCCTCTTTGGGGGTGTCTTTTCTCTTAGGATTCATGATGACGTCTTACTGATGTATTCCCTTCTTTTGCCGATTATTGACGCTTCTCATTTGATGGAGGTCGTTTCAATATCGTATATTGATGTGGATGATGAGTATTGCTTCATCTCGTCTGCATTTGTGGGTGTTGTTCGTGAGATGATTCCTGATTACGTCCAAAACTACTTTGCCCCAGTTGGGCGGTGTTCGTCTTGGCAACATGCCTTAGCACTTTCCGTGTTTGTTGGCAATTTGCAATTCAATTTTGACAACGTCCATGCACTCCCATGGGTTTCGCTGATTCTGATCTTCTATCTCAATTGTCAGAATCTTCAATTATTTTTATCCGTCTCTAGGTGGCTTAACGGCCTTGGGATTTGTTGTGTGGCGATTTTTTGATTCTCTCGATCATCGTCGCCATTTGAAGTATTTGATGTTTGCCTGTTGAAGAGAAGAGACCTCATGAGTAAAGGGCATGTATAATTGACTATTGGAGTCGATACAATTTACCCTTGAAAATTATCCTGCGGGAACCGGCATTTCTCCCTTTGGGTTCTCTGTATGCAAGATATGTGCATGATATACATGATGCATGTTAGGTATGCTTGCAACGAAAAAATGAGTTCGTGCTTTTCACTCTATTCAGAGAAAGCATTTTTATTAGATGTGTCAATCTGCAAAACTTGAATTTTTCTTTTCAAGTGTTCTTTTCACGGAGATTTCTAAATGATGAGAAACTTCTTCTGGTTTTCTCAAAGGTTTTGCTCACAAATTGAGCCATTAGAATGCTCTTGAAAATATTTAGCCACAGTGCATGTCTGAGATGCCATGAAAAGGGGTACTCCCTGTTTGTCATTGGAAAGCACTGCATCATGAGTCCTCTGCTTTTGATCATCATCTGAGAGGAAAATGAAGGAAGCATTATTCCCATATAGAAAAAACAATCATTTTGGAACGATACGTCTTTTTACCAAATGGATGGCTCCGCTTTAATTGAAATGACTACGGATTTATTATCCCCGCTCTGGTCACTTTTGGCATCCAAGATGCTGGAAATTTTTCAGTGGTCCCATTCATTTTTGTCATCACCTGCAAGAATGAGAAACCATATCAACTCGTGAACCAGTCAATTTGATTTGGAACGGATACAACTTTTTCGACTTAGGGAGAGCCAATCCTAATTAGGTTGCTCCTTCTTCATAATTTGATTTAATTTGTCATTGCAATCCCGATGGGTGACATCTGCTGAAGGCACATTTCTTTCCGTCTTATAGGGAAGACAAATTTTCCTTCGTTTGTCTTTGACCATCCTATCCTGTAGACAAAAGACATAAAGGTCCCCATCAGGTATAATATTCGAAGGGCTTATTGGAACGATTACAGTTTCACCATCGTTCCATGATCATCTTGCATGTGATCGGGTGAGGACATTTTCGACAAATGTATGCCATGTAAAACATGTCCCTCGTGTCTATCCACAAATGGATTTTCCTTCTCTACCTGTTTTTCACCTGAGAGGAAAAGATAGGAAATATTATGCCGGTATCTGATTGAAAATCAATTAGGAACGACACGTCTTTACACTTGACCCGGCTGCCCCGGTTAGGTGGCGTTTTCCCTAGTTAAGTGGGATTTGCCCCATCAGTTGACTCTCCAGGGTGGTCCAGCGCTTTTCCATGCCATCCTGGTTCGTTTAAACTCGCGATTGATTCTTCACACAAGTCTTTGGATTTTGATTCATAAGCGGCGCTGAATGACCTTTTGGTTTCGAGATGTACCAATCATTCACATACATGCGCATGAGACCAGTGAGGTTTGACTCTAAAAATCAAAAGATTGGGCTTGGTACCTAAGGCCAAGGTTCCCATCTCGAGTTCTAGAAAGAGCAGATTCCATTGCACAACTATCGTTGCATTGGGGCTCGATCCATAGTTCAAAATGAGCGGAATTGAAAAGTGGATTACCCCGTGTTTTTCCTCACGGAG
The DNA here is from genome assembly GCA_021437785.1 of Rhodomyrtus psidioides. Classification (NCBI taxonomy): domain Eukaryota; kingdom Viridiplantae; phylum Streptophyta; class Magnoliopsida; order Myrtales; family Myrtaceae; genus Rhodomyrtus; species Rhodomyrtus psidioides. The sequence continues at coordinate 214,316 of JAILYB010000260.1, read as the reverse complement.
ATTCCATTTTCAATACCTTCTATTGTTTTCCTATAGGCGGCTCCCGGGGTTTTAGGCGCGATTGTGTGTGTTCATGTGTTGTGAGTATCACAATGCAAGTCATGCACAACAGTTTATCAATCGACGCTTCAAATCATCCATACAACATACATTCCTACGCCAACCTGCATAAGACAATGTTAATCACGGACTACACCCCTTATCTCTCCAATCTGCAAAAACATATAACACCTATCATAAGCGGACTTACCTCACCCTCAAGAGCGCCTGCCTGGTTAGAAATATCACTCAGCGTTTTAATTACGGCCTAAGTCCACTTGGGGTCTAGAACCGTCCCCAGCGGAGTCGCCAGCTGTCGCGACCCGTCCGAAGCGGACGCGGCTAATGGATTACCGATCACGGGTCTTGGATCGGCGCGAGCCCTCCCAGGCCCATACCAAATCGCGGCGGGAGTATTTTTCAGAAGGATTCGACGATAAGAGTCGATCGCTTTCGACCTTAGTGTGGTCGTGGTGGCATGTGCAACTTGTGCATGCATTTGGAGTCGCCACCGGTCTTTCTTGGAGGGTAGACCGGAAACCTTACCAACCGATTGGGAGAGATCTATCAGTTCTACGGAACCAAAGATTTTGGGTTCGGGGACTTGGTTACGCTGGTGTCGTTACCAACGCCCTTTCGGTACCTAACGCGAGTGATTTTCTTAGCTAAGAGTTCATGCAGGCGCAATTTTGGGTGAGGTAAGTCTGACTTTGCACATTAACCAGTTTAACATGCTCACGTAATCATAATAAATAAATAGATGCCAATCACATAAACATCTATCCTACGTGGTGATCATGGAATTATGATTTAATGGGTCTCGAGCCAATGAGACCACATTTAATCATTTTAATAATGGAGAGCCGCTCTTCGCTTCTTCTTGGTTTCTTGAACTCTTCAAGAATCGGGCCCCAAAGAGCTCGCCGACTTAAAAGGCTCCTCCACGTAATCCTCGTAGCATTTACATCAACAATTGACTATACTAAAAATACTCTTCAAGAATCGGGCCCCAAAGAGCTCGCCGACTTAAAAGGCTCCTCCACGTAATCCTCGTAGCATTTACATCAACAATTGACTATACTAAAAATAAAGATTACATGAAAAATAAAAGGAGTATGCAACCTCCATTTAATAATTACAACCCCAAATATATAAATACTCACCATACATTCATACATACATCAATCACATTGATTAGGGATTTTTCCATGATCACCACCCTTCCACGTAAGTAATAAATTCACAATTTAAAACTTAGGAAGGCACAATAAAAATTCTACGTTGAATCATATTCAGGATTTTTACGTAAAATAAGATAGCCATAAATTTTCGATTCAAAATTGATTTAGTCTCAATTTTTGCTACGTTGATTAATTTATCATATAAAATAATCAACCTCCATTAGCCATGTAAGACGAACAATTCGTTAATACATATTGGTCATAGTATTGCAAAAATTGCAAAAAATCAATTAAATGCACGAAAACACCTAAGGATCGGCTCTGATACCACTGTTGGGATCTACGTAACACGTAACGGAAATAAATAACAACCCATACATGTATCTCCAGAGGCGTACTTCGTGCATTTCAATCGAAAAAAAAATCACAAAGCCTCAAAGGGAGTAAATAGATTACCTCTCGTAGCGTGCTTGAACGGAGGTGTCGGTTCGATGTTCTTCGATCTTAGCCTCCACAAGTGTTAGGCATCTAGTTCGGACGCACCACCAATTGACGAACGGGGAGACGACTAATAACTCCACAACAATTGTGCTAGCAATATGCGGAATCAATATTCCGAACTTAGCATATTTTGCTCACTCAAGATTATGAGAATATAGAGAGTGTTTGTGTTCTTCTCTCTAAGCTCTCAAAAATTTGCACACTCTACAAAATGTCTCTCCTTCTCCCCCAACCTCAAAACTCTTGCCATCCTTTTATAGCCAAAAATACCTTCCAATAAATTGTATTTAAAAATAGCACTAACAATTATAAATTCTATCTAAAAATAGCACTCACAAATAAATGACATTTAAAAATAGCACTAACAATAGCACTCACAATTTATAATACAAAAATGCTATTTAAAAATAGCACTAACAATAGCACTCACAATTTATAATACAAAAATGCTATTTAAAAATAGCACTAACAATTATAAATTCTATCTAATAATAGCACTCACAATTTATGATAAATAAATGCCATCTAAAAATAGCACTAACAATAGCACTCACAATTTATGATAAATAAATGTCATTTAAAAATAGCACTAACAATAGCACTCACAATTTATAATACAAAAATGCTATTTAAAAATAGCACTAACAATACCACTCACAATACAAAAATGCTAAAAAAAAAGCACTAACAAAGGTGTTAAAAATAATAACCATTATTATTATTACAAGAGTTAAAGAGGTTACCAAACAGTATAAATACACACAATGTATAAATACGTATGACGTATAAATACGTAGAGCATACGTATACATCCAAAAGACCAAATCAGCCTGAATTGAGGCATCCAATGGATTGGGCATGATGAAAATTATGGGGTAGAGGTGTTGAATTTTAATGGGTATGCCCGTGTGAAATTCAAGATCCGTGAAACCGGAGACTAATTGAAAGAAAAATATGCAATTAAGCCCCTTTGGTTAAAATTGATCAAATTGGAGGGCAAATTGACCCAATTGCACATCAAATCTTTAGAATACAATGTCATAGCTTATTGAAAGTGAGAATTGAAAATCAAAAGACTCGAAATGCATTTGTTTAGGCTCGGTTCGGGTTTATGTTTGAAGGAACATATGGACCCGAGCCGAATTTTCAAGATTCTAAGTGACACATTTGAAGAGGAAATTAAAACAAAATTATTGAATATTTTTGTGTATTTTTCTGACCACGAATGGTATTTTTCTGATTTTTTGGGTATTTTTATAATTAAATAAATTCGAAAAATATTATAAAATACCAAAAAATATTTTTTGTTCAAAATCGGTCCCCGAGGCTAGGCCAAGGCTTCCAAAGCTGATTTTGTGATTTTATGACCTTTTTTGATATTTTTAATTAATTTTAAAAAAATAAAAATCGCGATAACATATGGTCAAAAATCAAGTGTCAACAGTGGCGAGCAGTGGCGGACAGGGGAGTGGAAGGTGTTCAGTGGTGGCAGGGCCCAAAATCAACCAGGATGAGGAGGAAAGAGTAGAGGCATTCGGTTGAAAGGCATCCTGTTCGCGCGATGAACAGGGAAAGAGAGGGTAACCGAGAGAGAGAGAGAGAGAGAGAGAGAGAGAGAGAGAGAGAGAGAGAGAGAGAGAGAGAGAGAGAGAGAGAGAGAGAGAGAGAGAGAGAGAGAGAGAGAGAGAGAGAGAGAGAGAGAGAGTGTGTGTGTGTGTGTGTGTGTGTGTGTGTGTGTGTGTGAAAGAGTGAGTGAGTGAGGTGGGTGGCCCTTTGATTGGTGGGTATTTGAAAAGTGGGGTCTACCAAGTATTTGAATACTGTGGACTCTAGTGAATAATTGAGGGGTAAAATGGTTATTTGATAAATTGGGACTGATCGGACATTTGGCGTACTAGATGGATGATATTTTTGGTCTTTTCGTAGGTCGGGTTTCGAAGCATAATCTAATCTGACCGATGCTCCGAGAATCGTTCAAATATCGTCACTTAAGTCCTTACAATCCAAAATATTATATAAACTGAAATTCAATATTAATATTTTTATTGAATTCATGCACTTTACAGAAGTCGAATTTTCAATGCGCATAATCTGTCTTAACCCATTTGTTCACGATGCCAATTTCTTGACCCATATTTAACCCATCGGGATTCATTTTTAGCATTTTTCTCCTTATATTGTTGCTACTGGAGAATGGATGGCTACCATGGATTAATCTTTCGAGTTAGTAAGAAAGTTCATCCGCTCGTAACGTAACCCAGTAGTCGAGTTACAGATAGAGGCGTGAAGGTCGTGGTAAAATCGGGCCTTCCACAAATTATAAAACAGATTCGGGCTTTGGTTGGGCTAAATATAAATGGGTTATTGGCAATCCAATAATTATGAAATAAGTTCCAACTTTGATTTTGGTCTTGATAAGTTACATTCACATTTGAGACATTAATCTCACTAGCTTGTTTGAGGAATGTATATGTCATGCCCCGAACTCGGCGAGCTCGCGAACATCCCACCAGGCTGTGCCATCCAGGATCCTTCGGCCTCATCATCAAATCGTATACATGCGGAAGCAAGAAACTACTCCGTACACAAATAAAATCAATATGACTTAGGACAGAAAAATAGTGCACCTCAATTCTCAAGAATGGTTAAAACTAAAGATTTAATTTCTACATCCACCAAACAGAATACAATCCCTAAGGTCACAAAATATCTTATAATCATTCAACGAACTACTTCTTCGAATACCAATCCCTGGGCCAACTGATGCATCATCGTCTAGAACCTGAAAAATGTTAAGTCCCCAACGGGGTGAGATATGAATCTCAGTAAGCGAACCCTAAACCTAGACCTGACCGCCAGTCCCACCGGACCACACAACAAGTGATAAGCAGAAGCTCAACCAGACAACATCACATGGCATATAGACACATACACATAATTTTCACAAAAAGGTAAATCACATCATGTATCTCTACACTCAATATCAATGTCCGCGTAATAACGCTCCAGGCTGTTATAACATGCTCGGCAAGACCCGCGTCAAAACGTCTCAAGTCAACACATACTTATTGCCAGGACCCGCGTAATAACGCATTAGGTCTTGTTTCTCAATCGCCCGCGTAGTAATGCATCAGGCAGCCCGCGTAATAACGCATCAGGCTAGGATACTACCCGCGTAATAACGCCTCAGGTTAGTCATCGTCCCGCGTAGTAACGCCTCAAGTTAGTCATCCTTACTTGGCCAAGTGTAATATCCCGCGTAATAACGCATCAGGATAATCCAAACCCCGCGTCATAACGCATCAGGGTATAATTTGCCTTTCATAGACCCACGTCAATACGCCTCAGGTCGAATCCCGCGTAATAACGCCTCAGGATTTACTCAAGCCCCGCGTTTAACGCATCAGGGCATCACATGAATATGCACTCATGAATCAATCAATCATAATATAATCATCACACGATTGCATCAAGTAATTTAAGCCACAGGCTTCACCAATCAGTCACTTCATCACAATTCTCTTTTCAACGAATCGGCCCGTGTGAACACGGGTCAGGCTCATCACAATCTCAATCCCATTGGCCAAGCCCGCGCCAATACGCCTCAGGCTGATCACAAATTCAAATTTCAATGGCCAAGCCCGCGTCAATACGCCTCAGGCTAATCACAAATTCAATTTCAATGGCCAACGTTAAACAGCCATTCATGCACATACATCAACCGAACATTCCCATAACCAATTCAGCCATGAACATGTCACATATATCATAAGTGATCATACAAGACTCGATCCATGCTCATCTCATCCGATCTTGACCATTCAAACATAATGGATCCACAAACACATCAGTTCATTAACCAAACTCATCCAGTAGTGTCCTAGTGTTCAGGTAAAAGTTTAAAGAACACTTACCTCTTCAAGCAAGCTAGCAATTCAATCCAAACGACCCTCCTAGGTTAGCAAGCTCACGGCCAAACATGGCTCTCACGGCGTGCAATTAGCCAAGCTAGCCAATGCCACGTGCAATTCACTTCCAAGGCCCATAAATTCACAGCCAAACAACATCTCGCGTCGTCCTACGAATAAATAACAATTCCCGTTAATAAACTCCATCAAATTCTGATCCGATCGAACCAATTTCTTGCTGAGACATCAATTGACATCCTAGGACATCTCAATAACCCATTTGGACCATGGCAACACATCCTTGAACCATCAAATGGCTCGGCCAAGGCTGGAACAGAATTGGATAGCATTCTGTTCTGCCTTTGCCATATTTCAACAGCCTATAATTCACCTCAAATCACCAATTTATCACTCAATCGACTTGCCAAGACCTAGATTTACATGTCTAGAATATCCCCTAATGATTTGGAAGCAAAATAACACCCCTAGGATGTCCAAATGGTTCGGCCTCCACAGATTGTCCACCGATCAGATTTTCGATCAATTCTGTCCACTCAATCTCAGCCATGAAACACCTCTAAATCTCAATTGAAAAATTCATTTCTACTCAGCCACATGTAATACTATATGTTATGAAGCTATCCTCGAAAAGTTGAGGTCATTTGGATTTTCTATGAGCTAGAATCACCACATTTCCTCAACTAGCTCAAAATATGTCAACTTTTCTTCCAAAAATTTATCTAAATTAACCAGACCTCCAAATGACATGAAACCAATTGGAACTTGTAGAGGACAGGTTAAACTAACCTGTGGTAGTTGGCGTCCGGCCAAAGATCGCCGAAAATTGGCCGTCGTACGGACCGAATGAGGCGGCAGAAATCTGTCGGGCGGTGGCTGAGAGGAAAATGGAGAGAAAAAATGGAGAACTGGTGAGATTTTTGGGAAATGACTCTTTAGGGCAGATGATCCACAGTAATATGGTCTTCAATAATTTTTTCTGATTTTTCTTACAACTTTTTGGGGGATTAGATGGCCAAACACTCTCCACTTGACACTTGTCCAATGCACCAATTATAGAGCTTAATCCCTTTAACTTCATTGACCATTCTTCAGCCCAATTTTCGGCAACTAGTGGAGGAAGGGTAAATGTCCATTTTGTCCTTCATAATTTTTCAAAGACAAGAATTAAGCTTGAGGGGCAAAACAGTCATTTTGCATTTTTCGTCCGAAACTTCCTTTTTCAGTCTTAATTTGTCCATTTGGCCAGGCGTCGTCAAATTCAAATCTAATGTTTGAATTCCTCAATTTCATTTCCCAATTTCGAAGTCAAATTCCATACCTCAAGCCTTGAGGACGAAAATTCGAAATGTCACAAACCAAAATTTCATTTTTCCGATCTTAATTACCCTCGATGAGGCGACGTCCAATTCCTATCAAGCATTGGAATTCTTCATTGTCCTAAATCCGATTTCGAGATCCCTTTCCATATCGTTAGCCTCGAAGAGGGTCGGAAATTCAGAACGTCACAGTATATCTTATTACTAATGTATGATTTTCATTTTGTAGATGCTTGCGAAGCTTAATCTTGTCCAAATACATTGAGCAACATGGAAATCAAGCTATTAAACATCTTTTGCCTACTCAATTTGAGATATCTAATAGAGTTGAATATTCAGTTAACGAGAATTTAGTATGAATTGCACAGTTATGAATTATTCCCCTTTTCTTATAAACTTCGAATTTGAGCGGTTTTCCCCACTCTAGTTCTACATTGACTATGGCCAAGATGGTCATAGATTTCAAACAAGGGATGACCAGTTCTCTTAGCTGAGTACTTGATGAAGAACTTCGTTAGGACTTCAATTGTCCTGGTCTAAGGTTCTTTCTTAAGGAATCATCCAACCAATGAGCAGCCAGTGATGTCCCCTTTCTTTATCAATTTTCAGCTTTTGACTACTCGTGACATACACAGGAATAGTATGTAGACCCAAAGTGACTGCCATTCATAAAACAATTGTAAAGGATAACTGTAGAATTGATTTCTGATCAAAATCTTTTGTTACAGATATTCATTTGATGGAAGAAAGGAAGAACATAATGTAAGGATTATGATCTTATATTGAGTCGTTTGTGATGTTTTTGAATTTAGTCTATCTAACTCGGCATTCATCTCGTTCAAGATATCTTTGTGGTCGACTAATTCATGGCCGTTTTATATGTCGGTCTCAACTTTACGGTTGCTTGATCATCGTTGCGATCTATAGAAATAGAATTTCAAAACAAACTAGAGGTCAAAATTGTGGAGTTACTCGATAACATCCCTCCTAGAGATCGAAGTTGCAAGGAAACCGCCGGATAGTTCTTATCTTTTGTGGTTTGGTGGCATATAATATTTCGCAAACACCAATTTCGTGAATAGTGTCGCGACCCTCCCTCGCGGATATAGGCGAGTGGGGAGCTAATGGGCCGCCCGACCGCTGGCTTGATCGGACGCGGGCCTCTCCCAAGGTCCATTACCCAAATCGCAACGGCTAGATATACGCGGTCGACCTTCAGTGTGGTCTAGTGACATGTGATAAGTGTACATGCCAATGAGTCGCCACCAATCGTTTCGTGGAGGGTACGATCGGAAACCCTATCGAATAGTTGGGAGTAGTCTATTCGATTCTGCGGAAACCAGAGAAGTGGGTTCGGGGACTTAGTTACGTCAACTACTAGAGTTGACGCCCTTTCGGTACCTAAGCTGAATGGTTTATCTGATCCTAAGATTTCACACAGACGAATGAGGTACAAATCCTAAACCTAGGAGTTCATGCAGATGGGAATTACTACCCCATTGTTGTGGAAATACTCCTATATTTTGATTCTGACAAAACCTTCAAAAGATATTGTCTAATGTAATGTGATGCAGGAAGAATGTCTAAGCAGCAGATTGAGCGTTTCCAATTCTGTCGCACTGACGAAGGGTCAGATGGAAGTGCTTCTGACGAAGGGTCAGATGGAAGTGCTTCTGACGTAGAGTCAGATGGAAGTGCTCTTGACGATCCAAACAGTGACGGATGGATCACATCAAATCTCCGTATTACCATTCCATGCCAACTGATCAAACTTCTCATAGATGAATCTGAAGAAAGATCAGTTCCTGCATTTTACAAAACACGAAGACTCACGTATAGCAGGTTTCCGATCAAGGCAAGTGATATTCAATTATCCTGATATCCCCTCTTGTCAATCAAGGGACTTTCTATAATAGGATATCATCTTCTAAGGAAAATATCCTCGGGAATCAACTCAAACTTATCACACTTATGGAAGCTGGAGATTCAGTTGTATGGGCGACTGAATCAGAAGGGTTCTATATCTTACCCAACGGTCTACATATCTTCTGAAGATACAGTCTCGTTCAATCACGATTAATGACGTCCAATTAAGGATTGAAGAGCGATCCTTTGGCTGGAATCCAACGGCTAGTTCGGAGGCAAGGGAGTATAAAAGAAGAATAATGTTCGACCAGAGTGTAAGAGAGTGAACATCAATCCAAAGTGCAAGAATAACTTGAGTTTCATCTGAGAGAGTATTCTGAGTATTCAAAATCCTTCACTGTGAAAATCTGTGTGAGAAGGAAACAAAACACTTGAGTGATTGTAATCTTCTTGATTCTTCATAGTGAAATCCAGCCGATCGGCTGTCATCGTGGGAGAGTGGACGTAGGCTTGATCTAAGCCGAACCACTATAAGTATCGTGTGCAAAATTCTCTTCTCTAAACTCTTATCTTTGTGTTTAGATTTTCTGCACACCGTTATACTATTTTTGTTCCTAATCGTACACTGAACTTTATTCATTCCGCAAGAAATTTAAATTGTGTTCAGAATCTCCTATTCACCCCCCCTCAAAGAGATATTGCTAGATACATCAATTGGTATCAGAGCCAGGTTGCTCATTTTACGAAGTGTCTATTGACTTCAGAGTTAACGATCTACTATGTCTAGCAATCACTCTTCAGGAATAAGCGATTCGCACTTTGCCAACAAGCCTCCATACTTTGATGGAAAGGATTACAACATGTGGAGTAACAAGATGAAGTGGTTCTTCAAAGCCTATGATGATCTGATGTGGGATGTCGTTACAAATGGAATAGTTCCTGCAAATACCACAAATCCAAACTCTGCTGACGGAGTAAACATTGTCACAACAATGACTGATGCTGAAAAGGTTAAAAGAAAAGGCCTTGATTCTAAAGCTGTCAATGCTCTCTTTTGTGCCTTATCTACTCCTCTTTATAATCGTGTCTCAGAGGAAGAATCATCTAAGGCAATATGGGATAGACTTCATGTTACCTTTCAAGGAACAAATCGTGTGAAAGAAACAAAGCTCAGTATTTTACTGAGTGACTATGAAGCATTTGAAATGAAGCCTGATGAATCTATTGCAGATATGATAGACAGGTTTCAGACTTTGGCAAGTGGACTTGCAAGACAAGGTGCACCTATTGCTGAACCAATGCAAGTCAGGAAGATACTACGTGGACTCACAGATGATTGGAATTACATCAAGCCATCAATTCAAGAATGCCAAACAATTAGACCTCTCTCGGTGGATGAGCTAGTCGGCACTTTGCAATCCTATGAAACAGAACGAGCAAACAAAAAGGGAGAACAGAAAGGTAAAAAATCTATTGCATTAAAAAGTCAAATTAATCAATGTTTTTCTGACACAGATGATGAAGATGAGGATGATGAAGAATTAGCCCTCATGGTCAAGAAATTTAGGAAGATGGCTCGGAAAGGCAGAAATATCAAAGGAAAGAAACCTTGGAAAAAGAGTGAGGTAAAAATATCAAGCAACGACTCACAAGATAGCAAAGACGTGATTTGCTTCCACTGTAAGAAAGCAGGTCATATCAAACCAAACTGCCCAATTTTGAAGAATGACAAACTCAAGTATGAGAAGTACAAGAAGGCTCTAAAGGCAGAAACGTTGAGTGATTCTGATGAAAGCGAGAATGATTATGCAAATATCTGTCTCATGGCCGAATCAGACTCAAGTTCAGATTCAGAAACTGAGGTATGTTCATCTGAACTCCCTGATGAAGTCGTTGAATATATAGATGAATTATGTAGAAAATACAAAGAAGCCCTTGAGAAGGTTTCTTGTTTGAAAAAGGAAAATACTTCTTTAAAACAACAGAATGTGTCCCAAGAAGAAAAAATTAGTTTTCTACAACAAGAGTTTCACCATATGAAAGAAAATCATGATTCTGTTTCAAAAGAAAATGCTTCCTTGAAAGAAAAAATTTCTACTATATCAAAAAGGTTTTCACAAAGCTCAGAAACTCTGAATAGCATTATATCAAAACAGATACCCTTCAATGATCGATCTGGGTTAGGTTTTAAGAAGGAAATTAGCCAAAGAAATGTCTTTAAAACTGAATTTCGAAAACCAACGTTTTCCAATTACAAGCATCATTTTTATAAGCACTTTACTAGATCCTACATTCGACAACCTTGTGTGAACTGTGGTGATCCTAGCCATACTAAGGATTACTGCAAGAAAATCTAGAGACCTATTAAAAGGTCAAAATATACTAACACAGAAGGACCCAAGAAAACATGGGTACCAAAGAAACAGTAAGTTGGTTATCTATTGCAGGTACCAAAGAGAAGGAAGAACAAATGGTTTCTGGATAGTGGTTGTTCAAGTCACATGACTGGAAATCCAGATGTGTTTATATCCCTCTCAGAGTGTGATGGAAGAAGTGTGTCGTTTGGAGGAAGGAACAAGGGTAAAGTGATCGGGAAAGGAAATGTAAAGATTGGAAATCTGACCGTTAAAGATGTCTCTCTAGTCAAAGGATTGAACTACAACTTGATTTCTGTAAGTCAACTCTATGACTCTGGATATGATATTCGGTTCCAAGATCTAAAATGCACAGGTATGAGCAAGGATAAGAAGCAATCCTTCACGGGACGAAGGCATGGGAATATTTATCTTTTAGATATTAATGCTGACTGTGAACATGCTAAATGTCTTATTTCTGTCAAGGATGAATCTGATCTTTGGCACAGAAAGTTATGTCATATTAGTATGAAACATATTTCAAAACTTTCCAAGAAGGGACTTGTTCGAGGATTACCTCAAACAAAATTTGAGAAAAGTGGACTATGTCATGCATGCACACTAGGTAAGCAGGTAAGAAGTTCTTTTAAGTCTTTAAATCAAGTTTCTACTAAGCGTTGTCTGCAGCTACTTCATATGGACATCTTCGGACCAAATAGAACTCTAAGCATTGGAGGTAAGAAATATTGTCTTGTCATAGTTGATGACTTCTCTAGATTTACATGGGTTTCATTTCTTGCTCACAAAAACGAAGCTTTCATATCCTTTTCAAAACTTGCTAAAAGAATTCAAAATGAAAAGGGTTACACTATTTCCAGTTTGAGAACGGATCATGGGGGAGAATTTGAAAATCAAAATTTCTCAGATTTTTGCACTAATTTCGGAATTCAGCATAACTTCTCTGCTCCTTATACTCCACAACAAAATGGGGTAGTAGAAAGGAAAAACAGATCGTTGCAAGAAATGGCCAGAACTCTTCTTATAGAAAGTAAAATTGCCTCTAACTTTTGGGCTGAGGCTGTTTCAACAGCTTGTTATATCTTAAATCGAATTTCCCTCAGACCTTTTTCTGAGAAAACTCCCTATGAATTGTTCAAAGAAAGAAAGCCTGATATTGCATACTTTCATGTATTCGGTTGCAAATGCTTTATTCTAAAGAATGCTAATGATCGAGTTGGAAAGTTTGATGAAAGATCAGATGAAGGAACTTTCTTGGGATATTCAACAACAAGCAAAGCCTACAGAGTCTACAACAAGAATACTCGTACTGTAGAGGAATCAGTAAACATCAAGTTCGATGAGAGCAACCAGGATGATGAACCTGAATCCATTCAAATGCATACACTTCATCAAGTCACGAACTCACCAGCAGAATCAGATGTGAATTCGGAGAATGTTCAGAAGGAAACTTCCGCAGCTGAAGAAAGACCAGAAGATGATCAGAATGAATCCAAAATATCCTCAAATGATGGACTTGACAAAAACTGGAAGCATAAGTCAAGTCATCCAAAGGAACTTATCATAGGCAGCATAAATGATGGTGTAAGAACAAGATCCAAGTTCAAGCAAGCAATGAGCAACATCGCCTTGGTATCTGAATTGGAGCCAAAAAGGATTGAAGATGCATTAGCAGATGAAAACTGGTAAATGCAATGCAGGAAGAGCTACATCAGTTCAAAGTCAACAATGTTTGGGAACTAGTCAATCGTCCCAAAAATCGTCCAGTAATTGGAACAAAATGGGTATTCAGAAACAAACTTGATGACAAAGGAAAAGTTGTGAGAAACAAAGCAAGACTTGTAGCAAAAGGATATTCTCAGGAAGAAGGAATAGACTATGATGAAACCTATGCACCGGTTGCCAGGTTAGAAGCCATTAGGCTACTTCTTGCTTATGCGTGTTACAATGACTTCAAACTTTTTCAGATGGACGTGAAAAGTGCCTTCCTAAACGGGTACATCAAAAAAGAGGTATATGTAGAACAACCTCCTGGCTTCGAGGAACCTAGAGAAAAGGATCTGGTATTTGTCTTAAAAAAAGCTCTCTATGGATTGAAACAAGCACCTCGCGCTTGGTATGAAAGGTTAAGTAACTTTTTATCTCGACACAGCTTCACTAAAGGTAATGTAGACACCACTCTTTTTATTCAAAGAAAAGGTAAAGATATCCTTTTAGTTCAAATATATGTTGATGATATTATATTTGGCTCCTCTAATGAACTTCTCTGCAAGAAATTCTCTAAAACAATGCAGGATGAATTTGAGATGAGTATGATGGGAGAATTACGGTTCTTTCTTGGTCTTCAAATTCATCAATCCCAGAAAGGAACCTTCATATTTCAAGAGAAGTATGCATTGGAAATAGTGAAGAAGTTTGGTATGGAAAATGGCAAGAAGACAGAAACTCCTATGTCTCACTCTTCCAAATTAGATAAGAATGAGGATGGAAAAGAAGTCAATCCCAAACTATATCGAAGCATGATCGGATCATTACTCTATCTCACAGCTTCAAGACCCGACATACTATATAGTGTTTGCTTATGTGCAAGATTTCAGTCAAGTCCAAGAGAATCACACCTATCAGCAGTCAAGAGAATAATCAAATACATAGGGACTTATCCCAACTATGGTTTGTGGTATTCTAAATCTTCTGATTTTACACTAAAAGGTTATTCAGATGCAGATCTTGCAGGTTGCAAAATTGATAGAAAAAGTACATCAGGAACCTGTCAACTCATGGGAAACATGCTTGTCTCATGGTACTCAAAGAAGCAAAATACAGTGGCACTCAGTACAGCTGAAGCAGAATACGTATCTCTTGGAAGCTGCTGCACTCAAATACTTTGGCTAAAACAGCAGCTCAAGGATTATGGTGTTGAAGAATCAACTGTGGAAATCCTATGTGACAACACAAGTGCCATAAATCTCACAAAGAATCCTGTACTTCACTCAAGAACAAAGCATATTGAGATCAAGCATCACTTCATACGTGATCATGTTCAAAACCATGATGTTAACATTTCATACATTGACACGAAAAATCAACTTGCAGATATTTTTACTAAACCACTTGATAAACAGAGTTTCAATTTTATCAGAAATGAATTATCTATTATTAACCTTCCTTCTTAAGTATACCTTAGAACAGGGTACGTCAGAAGGAGAGTCAGAAGGAAAATCAGAAAGAGCATCAGAAGGAGAGTCAGAAGGAGCGTCAGAAGGAGAGTCAGAAGAAGCGTCAGAAGGAGAGTCAGAAGGAGAGTCAGAAGGAGAATTAGAAGAAGAGTCAGAAGAAGCATCAGAAGGAGCGTCAGAAAGAGCATCAGAAGGGACGCCAAAAAGGCGCGCGTAAGAGAAAATTCACACTTTTCTTAAATCAAAAGGTCAGTTATCTCTAAAAGTTATCTTTTAGGTAAGTTACTCATATGAATAGATATTGCTTAATATCTGATTAACCGTGAATATTTTTTTTAAGAATTCCTTTTTAAATCAAAATTCTCTTTTGTGTTTCCAAAAATAACCGCCTCTTTTATGAAAAACGCTGAACCGTCACCTCTGTTCTCTTACTTTCAAAATTCTCTCAAATCAAAACCCTAAAACCGTGTTGAAAACCTCTCGCTCTCGATTTCCTCCTCAAAGCAACACTCTTTCACTCAAAGTTTCAAACTTTCTACGCATCAATGGCTCCAAAACCAGTCTCTGACTCAAAGAAGACGCCTCAGACCAAGAGGAAGTTCTCCGCATCAACTGCAAGCAGCGCGGAACTCACAGATACCCAAATCAACGAACAACGAGAAGCACTCCGCCTGACAAAAGGTCTATCTCTATCTGCTTTTGAAATAAAGGAATCTATGGCCCATTCTATTAAGCCAATGTATGATAGAATCAAGGACGCTGGAGATTTTGGAAACGAACTTAGAAAACTGCTGAAAACTCATCACTTTGATAGTGAGAGCGATCTTTTGGAGTTTCTTAGTCTGCCTGGAAAAATCGTTGAACCACTTACTGTAGAAAAACCTACGTCTATCTCTAGCAAAGGAAAGGAGAAAGTGGCAGAGACAAGTTCGAAACGTAGACAATCCCCAATTAGACCTGGCGGTACGAAGGCGAAGGTGGAAGATGATGATGACATTCTGTTCAATGAATTTGTGAAAAATATAGGCTTTAATTTGGATAAAAGCTTTATTGATCCATTGTTCCAGAATCAGGCTCACAAAGAACGGTTTGAAGCAATGAAACAGAGAGGTGTTATACCTCAAAGGGTATTTGAGTTAAAGTACTTTGACAGCAATGGCATCAATCTGAGGAAGCATCTAGAAAAGATGAAGCTAGATCAGTTTATAACTAGGAGAGGCTACACTTTTCCTGATATGGTAGCTTACTTCTATTCAAATCTTCAGTTTGTCAACTTCAACTCTCTGGCTTTCACAATCAAAAGAAAGCAGTATTTTCTAACTGTTGATGAATTGGCTTCAATCATGGGAACAAGAAATGGAGATTTCAAACCCTTAGATATCACTGCAAGTGAAGCTTTCTGCTTCCTGACTGGCAAATCGAGTTTCTCAAGGGAATCAAAGCCACACATTGCCTACACAGACTTTCCCCTGAAACATATCATGATGCACAAAGTGATCATTGAATGTCTCAGACCCAAGGCAGCATCAAAGACAGATATCTCAAAGTACGAGGCAAAGCTGTTATGGGGAATCTTGACAGGACAAAGGATTTCTTTTGCTCACACTGTTCTACTGCATATGTGCAGATCAGCTCTTAAGCCAAAGTGACAACTTCCTTATGCGGCGTTGATCTTCAAAATAATCAATCATTTCAAGATTGATAGCCTAGGTGCTTTTGTCGAGCAAGAAATTCCTTTAATGACTGCTGGAGAGACTATGGTAACTAAGATGGGATTCAAGATGACTCCTGCTGGATGGAGAACGAAGAACAATGAACCAGTCATTGTAGACTTTGAGGAAGAGTCACGGCAGAGATCTCCCAAGAAGAGAAAAGTCATGGCAGTCAAGGGTCAACAAACAGAAAGTCCTGCTGGTACGGACTCAAACGCAAGTGAGGAAGAAACAGGGGAATATGATTCTGAGGCTACCCCATCTCGAGAAGGATCAGATGCAGCTGGTTAGTCCAAAAATCAGAATGCTGAAGGAGTCGAGGAAGAAGTAGATGACACAGGACTACAACAACAAGAAAAAGTTGTGTATCCCTGTGATCTGACTGAGGCAGAATTCCTTACAATGTGGAATGAGGAGCAAGCTGCACGATTTGCAGATGACACAGAGTATGACATCCAAATCGTCAACTGGGATCATGAGGAATTGCTAGCTCAAGTTCTAGTAACATTGGCGTCACAAGCACAGGAGAACGAACAAGATGACTTTGACGCCTACTCTGTCTCCTCCACCAGACACACTATTCAGAAAGGTGCTACAAGTCTGGCCTCAGCAATAGCACAAGAAGATCAATTGTCCAGTGCACAGTCCATTCCAATGGACATTGATGAAGAAATAGTCTCCGTGCCACCATCAAAGGAAAAAGGAAAAAGAGCTATACTTCAGGGGGAGAAAGAGCCTGAGCCTGTCACATCAGATGTCTTTCTCACTGAAGTCCTAGCTTCTCAAGCCTTCACTAAGGCTCAAACTGAGGGGGAGACTTCAGAACCTACACCTCCAAACCCACATATGGACCTTCAAGCGCATTTTGACAATCTTCAAAATACTGTCATTCAGACAATGGCTGCAATGGAAACAAGATTTGTTCAGCAACTGCAGGCTTTTGAACATAAGACAGATAGGTAGTTGCAGGGTCTGACTAGTCAGGTGACTAGGCTAGAAAAATCCATTGATGTCTATGGGAAAACGTTTCGTGATGAGATAGCCAACCTGCCTACATACACACTGGTCAGAACGGACAGAACAACTTCACACATGCCCTCTCCTCAAGCTGTCAGAGACCATGCTCAGATGCTGAGAAGCAGTTTTGCAGGACATTCCCGAGAGGAGACTGATGTTGAGCCTGAAGATTATCCCTCTTCTTAAAAACTTTTTCTTTTCCTCTTCATAAACGCATTATCATTTCAAGAACTTTTTCGATGTTGACAAAAAAGGGGGAGAAGTTGAGATTATTTTTATGCAGTCTAAATAGATTATCTCTAACTATGTTTCTCTAATCATATCATATCTCAATTTAGATGAAAGGAGGAGAAAACCTAACCTACCGTTTTGCAGGACAATTCGTGCAGGATTATTGCAGGATAATCTTACTATGATCATGCTCTCCTATGAGCACACTTTCATTATATTTCACTCTAATGATGATTACCTGCAGGAGCAAATATGATGGCTACTCACTTTTATTAAATTATCACTGGTTTAATTTTCCTTTAAATTTGAAACTGGAGAAGTTTTTGTCACCATAAAAAAGGGGGAGATTGTTGTGGAAATACTCCTATATTTTGATTCTGACAAAACCTTCAAAAGATATTGTCTAATGTAATGTGATGCAGGAAGAATGTGTAAGCAGCAGATTGAGTGTTTCCAATTCTGTCGCACTGACGAAGGGTCAGATGGAAGTGCTTCTGACGTAGAGTCAGATGGAAGTGCTCTTGACGATCCAAACAGTGACGGATGGATCACATCAAATCTCCGTATTACCATTCCATGCCAACTGATCAAACTTCTCATAGACGAATCCGAAGAAAGATCAGTTCCTGCATTTTACAAAACACGAAGACCCACGTATGGCAGGTTTCCGATCAAGGCAAGTGATATTCAATTATCCTGATATCCCCTCTTGTCAATCAAGGGACTTTCTATAATAGGATATCATCTTCTAAGGAAAATATCCTCGGGAATCAACTCAAACTTATCACACTTATGGAAGCTGGAGATTCAGTTGTATGGGCGACTGAATCAGAAGGGTTCAATATCTTACCCAACGGTCTACATATCTTCTGAAGATACAGTCTCGTTCAATCACGATTGATGACGTCCAATTAAGGATTGAAGAGCGATCCCTTGGCTGGAATCCAACGGCTAGTTCGGAGGCAGGGGAGTATAAAAGAAGAATAATGTTCGACCAGAGTGTAAGAGAGTGAACATCAATCCAAAGTGCAAGAATAACTTGAGTTTCATCTGAGAGAGTATTCTGAGTATTCAAAATCCTTCACTGTGAAAATCTGTGTGAGAAGGAAACAAAACACTTGAGTGATTGTAATCTTCTTGATTCTTCATAGTGAAATCCAGCCGATCGGCTGTCATCGTGGGAGAGTGGACGTAGGCTTGATCTAAGCCGAACCACTATAAGTATCGTGTGCAAAATTCTCTTCTCTAAACTCTTATCTTTGTGTTTAGATTTTCTGCACACCGTTATACCGTTTTTGTTCCTAATCGTACACTGAACTTTATTCATTCCGCAAGAAATTTAAATTGTGTTCAGAATCTCCTATTCACCCCCCTCAAGGAGATATTGCTAGATACATCACCTATCACTCACAATCAATAGAAATAAGTGCGCAAATCAATGATCCAATGCATGCGGATAAAACACATGAAATCAGCATGGTATCCCTAATGAGGCCCTATTAGCCTAAAGAAATATCAATCAAGGCTTAGGAACGATTTTGGCATGATTTGCCCATGAGGGGCAGAATTGTAATTTTGAACAATTCGGGGACAATTCGCCTTGAAAGGGAAAATTCATCATTTTTAGATGAATTAGGAAGTCAAAAGATGGGGGAAATAGGATTGGCTATCAATCCAATCCATTTCCCATTTTTTGGGAATTTTCAGGATTTTTTTTGGAATTTAAAAGTGATTTTACCCTTGGAGGGGTAAAATCATCATTTTGGACAAAGATGATGACTGAAAATCTCAAATATTAGGGTGGGTCGCCCACTTGACTCAAACCCTAATTTTAAGAAATTTTCAGGACTTGATTGGGGACAAGAAAGACAATTTTCCCATTAAAGGACAAAATCGTCATTTTGAGAAAAGGGACGGGACTCGAAAACCCAAGCCTAAGAATTGATCGCCTGTCCGACCCTAATTCTTACCTTGGCATTATCGGCCTTATCTCGTATATACAGCAGAGGCGACTTACCCCTAACGGGTAATATCGTCAAGTCTCGGAAGAATGGATAAGAAACCCCAAAAATAGAGTTGACCAGTTGTCTGTGGTCAATCCTCGATTTTTGGGGACTTCTGGAGTGTCTAGGATTTTCCCACAATTTTTCACATCTTTTTGGTATTTTCTGGAATTTTCTAGCATTTTTTTTTGGATTTTCTAAGATTTTTCTGATTTTTTTTTTATATTTTTTAAATCATTTTCGGAATTTCTTAAAAAAATGTTATTCGGGTCGGGTCGACCCGACCTACTCGGGTCGGAACCCGGCCCAGACCCAGACCTGCTGAGCCGAAGCCTCCCGAAACGACGCCGTTCCCGCTTTTTATTTTCGAATTATTCGGATTCTGATCCAAGGGTCCTAATTGCACCACGTGACTAATCTGTGCCCGTTGGATCTTTTGACTGGAATTCACGGCCTGGATTAAACGAAGATCTGATCAGGGCCGTCTGATCTAAATACTTGAACCTACGGCCACGATTAAAACGCAAGATTTGATCTAGACCATCCGTTTCTACTTAACCTAAAACGACGTCGCCTATCCACTAACCCATACGGCGTCGTTCCAACCAGTTTTTATTTTCCAATTTGAAACTATCTTCGAATATCCTAATTATCAATCGGACAGCCACCATTCATTGGACTCGATTAACCTAAGCCGTCGGATTACCTATTCGAATAACAGATCTCCTAACGGCCTGCTGACTGGACAAACACGTGGACCTATGGCGAATCGACACCTAAGACTTTGACCGGTTGACCACGCCACGTCAGCTTCGTCTTCAACCTCGCGACCCCGGCAGAATGGACGGCTGTGCTTCTCCGGTGATGATCTAACGGTGGAATCTTGACGGATTGGAGCGAGACCGGCGGCAATCGACTCGCAATAACCTCTATTTTAACATATCTAAGAATCGCGACATCTAATCCACAGAATCACAAGAATCATGCAAAGTGCCGAGTACGGCCATGGGAGTTCAATCGCAAAGACCACACGAAATCAGATCGATTCATTCATAGATTGGCACGACAGGAGGTGCAGAAGGCTTACCTTGGGCTCCGATTGAGCCCGCGCGGCCTAGATTGGGCTAAGCAAGTATGAACAGTGGTCAGCTATGGAAGCTAAGTATGAAGGCTCGATTCAAGGTGCTCAGGCAAATTCGATGCAAAACCAAGATGCGAATATGGTCAGTGATGTTCAAGGAGTGAAACGCACATAGTAATTGAAAGAATGGGTAAGAAATGCAAGAGTCGCCATTGAAGCTCAGTATAAGAGTCGAAGCTCAGCCTCACCTGTTTTCGTGGATTCCGCGTGCGCGGCCGACGGCGATCGACTCCGGGGACTTTGGACGACCTCATAACGGCCTCGTGTAGCTTTGGTTTGGCCTGGGAAGGCCCAACCGGCGCTCTGCAATTCGAGCTCAAGTTCTCGACGACTGGGGCCGGAGAACGAGCTCTGCCTCGCGTTCTCTCTCTCTCACACACTTCAGCTGCTCTTTCCTCAACTGAATCCACCGTCCCCCTTCTTCGCGAAGGCCCTCTGCCTTATATATCATTTTCAGTTTTGGGCGCCGAATTGGGTAGTTGAAACAGGCGACCTTCGCACGTGAGAACACGTGCGAAATGGTCACCGGCGACCGGCTTCTAACGGGCATCAAATGGCAATTCCGTTCGGGGTCTTTGGCGACTGTATTTGGCGTGAATTTGGGCGAATTTCATCCAAATTCTGTCGTCGTTGACTTTCACGGGCGCCGCGGCCTTGACCGGCCGATTACTCTCCGTTCCGGCGGCCATTGGTCGTGATCTTGGTGTCAATCGACGGGGAATGTTGTGACGAATGAAACCCCCACTAGTTCTTCTTTAATTGCCGCCGATTGCTTGGTCAATTTCCTCGTTGAAATTCAACCTTGCACTGTTCATTTGTGCGCAGGCTTGATGAAGACGATGACACTGTTCTGGACAGGTTCGACCGGTTGGACCGGCGGTCTGACCGGTCCGAACCGGTTCTAATTTGGGATTTTCAAAATTAATCCAAATCTGTTGGGAATTTTTGCAATTAAATTTTAGAATTGAGCTTAGGGCATGGATTTTATCTAAAAAATGGTTTTGCCCAAATTTTCACCCCAATTTCTATAAAAACCCCAAATTTCTATTTAATTGCAAAATTAGGGATTGTGCAATTGAAGGTTCAAATGACCAAATTGGGCCAAATTACCCATCCCAATCGATTCAGAATGGTAAAAATAATTGGGCAGCATGTTCAATTTGTAATGATAGCCCTTGAATTTAAAGTAATTTCAATTATGCCCAAATTCAAGGACTAAAATGCAATTATGTTTGCAATTGAACAATTTGTCCGCACAATTAGGTCAAATTGAAATAGGGGACAATTAGATTGAATGTCAAGATCCTAGAAAATTGTAAAATTACAAATTAAAAGACTCAATTGATATTTTTTTCTCAGATTCAATAGTACGGGTTACAAAGGAACGCCTATAATTGAATCTGATTTTGGATTTTTTGTGAGGTCAAAAATGCAAGAGATTAAAAATAAAAATATTAGCTATTTTTTCATATTTTTGTGACCTCAAATGCTATTTTTCCCGATTTTTTGAGTATTTTTTTCATTTTCTAAAAAATACCAAAAATGTGAAAAATATGGAAAATTATTTTTTTGGTCAAGAATGGTTCCTTGGGCTTGGTCAAGGTTACCAAAATTGATTTTGTAATTTGTTGACTTTTTATGGATTTTTTTGTGATTTTTCAAAATAAAGCTGAAAAAGACTTGGTCAAAAATCAGGTGTCAACAGCTGCCCCTCTTTGAGAGGTTTTGCTCAAAGACAAGTGACACCTGAGTCTAGACCGATTCGACTGGGGTAAAGAAAAATGAATCTTGACACTCAATCTTTCTTGTCCCGCTGGTGAACGCTCTGCTCCTCATTCTTTTGCTGACGTGAGAGAGAAAGTAGGGAGACCCACCTGCTATTTACATGTTGATCACCTGCCTGATGCTCGTGCGGCATGCGCGGTGTATGGCGGGTTCAAGTGAATACCTAGGGACTCGTCTTTTGAATATCCTAGGGCGGTTAAACTCTAGCCTGTATGGTAGGCTGTTCCAGAATGTGATTCCTATACTTGACAGGAACCTGTGAATGACGCACCCAGTCTCTTAGGGATTGTCAAAAGTTTTGATCCGTATGGTGGATCAGACCATGAATAGGACTCCTTTCTGCTAGGAACCTATGGATGATGCACCCAGTCTCTTAGGGATTGTCGAACATTTTGATCCTTCAGGGGGATCAGGCCGAGAATAGGACTCCTCTCTGCTAGGAACCTATGGATGACGCACCCAGTCTCTTAGGGATTGTCGAGCATTTTTTATGTAACTAGCAATATCTCCTAGAGGGGGGTGAATAGGAGAATCTGAACACAATTATAAATTTCTTGCGGAATGGATAGAGTTCAGTGTACGATTAGGAACAAAAGCAGTATAACAGTGTGCAGGAAATCTAAACACAAGAGTAAGAGTTTAGAGAAGAGGATATTGCACACGATGTTTATAATGGTTCGGCTTGGATCAAGCCTACGTCCACTCTCCCACGATGACAGCCGATTGGCTGAATTTCACTATGAAGAATCAAGAAGATTACAATCACTCAAGTGTTTTGTTTCCTTCTCACACAGATTTTCACAGTGAAGGATTTTGAGTACACAGAATACTCTCTCAGAAGAAACTCAAATTATTCTTGCACTTTGGATTGTTGTTCGCCCTCTTACCCTCTAGTCGAACATTATACTTCTTTTATACTCCCCTGCCTCCGAACTAGCCGTTGGATTCCAGCCAATGGATCGCTCTTCAATCCTTGATTGGACGTCATCAATCGTGATTGAACGAGACTGTATCTTCAGAAGATATGTAGACCGTTGGGTAAGATATTGAACCCTTCTGATTCAGTCGCCCATACAACTGAATCTCCAGCTTCCATAAGTGTGATAAGTTTGAGTTGATTCCCGAGGATATTTTCCTTAGAAGATGATATCCTATTTTAGACAGTCCCTTGATTGACAAGAGGGGATATCAGGATAATTGAAAATCACTTGCCTTGATCGGAAACCTGCCATACGTGGGTCTTCGTGTTTTGTAAAATGCAGGAACTGATCTTTCTTCAGATTCGTCTGGGAGAAATTTGATCAGTTGGCATGGAATGGTAATACAGAGATTTGATGTGATCCATCCGTCACTGTTTGGATCGTCAAGAGCACTTCCATCCGACTCTACGTCAGAAGCACTTCCATCTGTCCCTACGTTAGAAGCACTTCCATCTGACCCTTCGTCAGAAGCACTTCCATCTGACCCTTCGTCAGCGCAACAGAATTGGAGTAAGTCAATCTGCTGCTTACTCATTCTTCCTGCATCACATTTCATTAAACAATATCTTTTGAAGGTTTTTTCAGAATCAAAATATAGGAGTATTTCCACAACAATCTCCCCCTTTTTATGGTGACAAAAACTTCTCCAGTTGCAAATTTAAAGGAAAATTAAACCAGTGATAATTTAATAAAAGTGAGTAGCCATCATATTTGCTCCTGCAGGTAATCATCATTAGAGTTTGAAATATAATGAAAGTGTGCTCATAGGAGAGCATGATCATAGTAAGATTATCCTGTAATAATCCTGCACGAATTGTCCTGCAAAACGGTAGGTTAGGTCTTCTGCTCCTTTCATCTAAATTGAGATATGATATGAATAGAAAAATATGATTAGAGATAATCTATAGAAAAATATGATTAGAGATAATCTATTGAGACTGCATAAAAATAATTTCAACTTCAACCCCCTTTTTTGTCAACATCGAAAAAGTTCTTGAAGAGGAAAAGAGAAAAAAAATAGCTGAGTTTTTAAGAAGAGGGATGATCTTCAGGCTCAACATCAGTCTCCCCTCGGGAAGGTCCTGCAAAACTGCTTCTCAGCATCTGAGCATGGTCTCTGACAGCTTGAGGAGAGGGCATGTGTGAAGCTGTTCTGTCCGTTCTGACCAGTGTGTATGTAGGCAGGTTGGCTATCTCATCACGAAACGTTTTCCCATAGACATCAATGGATTTTTCTAGCCTAGTCACCTGACTAGTCAGACCCTGCAGCTTCCTATCTGTTTTCTGTTCAAAAGCCTGCAGTTACTGAACAAATCTTGTTTCCATTGCAGCCATTGTCTGAATGACAGTATTTTGAAGATTATCAAAATGCGCGTGAAGATCCATATGTGGGTGTGGAGGTGTAGGTTCTGAAGTCTCCCCCTCAGTTTGAGCCTTAGAGAAGGCTTGAGAAGCTAGGACTTCAGTGAGAAAGACATCTGATGTGACAGGCTCAGGCTCTTTCTCCCCCTGAAGTATAGCTCTTTTTCCTTTTTCCTTTGATGGTGGCACGGAGACTATTTCTTCATCAATGTCCATTGGAATGGACTGTGCACTGGACAGCTGATCTTCTCGTGCTATTGCTGAGGCTAGACTTGTAGCACCTTTCTGAATAGTGCGTCTGGTGGAGGAGACAGAGTAGGCATCAAAGTCATCTTGTTCTTGCTCATGTGCTTGTGACGCCAATGTTACTAGAACTTGAGCTAGCAATTCCTCATGATCACAGTTGACGATTTGGATGTCATAGTCTGTGTCATTTGCAAATCGTGCAACTTGCTCCTCATTCCACATTGTGAGGAAATCTTCCTCAGTCAGATCACAAGGATATACAACCTTTTCTTGTCGTTGTATTTCTGTTTCATCTCCTTCTTCCTCATCTCCCCCTGCATTACTATTTTCAGACTCACCACCTTCATCTGATCCTCCTCGAGATTGGGTAGCTTCAGAATCATATTCCCCTGTTTCTTCCTCACTTGCGTCTGAGTCCCTATCAGCAGGACTTTCTGTTTGTTGTCCCTTAACTGCCATGACTTTTCTCTTCTTTGGAGATTTCTCCCTTGACTCTTCCTCAAAGTCCACAATGACTGGTTCATTGTTCTTTGTTCTCCATCCAGCAGGAGTCATCTTGAATCCCATCTTTGTTACCATAGTCTCTCCAGCAGTCATTAAAGGAATTTCTTGCTCGACAAAGGCACCTAGGCTATCAATCTTGAAATGATTGATTATTTTGAAGATCAACGCCGCATAAGGAAGTTGCCCCTTTGGCTTGAGAGCTGACTTTGAGATATCTGTCTTTGATGCTGCCTTGGGTCTGAGACATTCAATTATCACTTTGTGCATCATGATATGTTTCAGGGGAAAGTCTGTGTAGGCAATGTGTGACTTTGATTCCCTTGAGAAACTCGATTTGCCAGTCAGGAAGCAGAAAGCTTCACTTGCAGTGATATCTAAGGGTTTGAAATCTCCCTTTCTTTTGTCCGACGGAGTGCTTCTCGTTGTTCGTTGATTTGGGTATCTGTGAGTTCCGCGCTGCTTGCAGTTGATGCGGAGAACTTCCTCTTGGTCTGAAGCGTCTTCTTCGAGTCAAAGACTGATTTTGGAGCCATTGATGCGTATAAAGTTTGAAACTTTGAATGAAAGAGTGTTGCTTTGATGAGGAAATCGAGAGCGAGAGGTTTTCAACACGGTTTTAGGGTTTTGATTTGAGAGAATTTTGAAAGTAAGAGAACAGAGGTGACGGTTCAGCGTTTTTATAAGAGAGGCGGTTATTTTTGGAAACACAAAAGAGAATTTTGATTTAAAAAGGAATTCTTAAAAAAAAGAATATTCACGGTCAATCAGATATTAAGCAATATCTATTCATATGAGGAACTTACCTAAAAGATAGCTTTTATAGATAACTGACCTTTTGATTTAAGAAAAGTGTGAATTTTTTCTTACGCGCCTTTTTGGCGTCCCTTCTGATGCTCCTTCTGATGCTCCTTCTGACGCTCCTTCTGATGCTTCTTCTGACTCTTCTTTTGACTCTCCTTCTGACTCTCCTTCAGACGCTCCTTCTGATGCTCTTTCTGACTTTCCTTCTGAAGCTCTTTCTGACTTTCCTTCTGACTCTCCTTCTGACTCTCCTTCTGACGTACCCTGTTCTAAGGTATACTCAAGAAGGAAGGTTAATAATAGATAATTCATTTCTGATAAAATTGAAACTCTGTTTATCAAGTGGTTTAGTAAAAATATCTGCAAGTTGATTTTTCGTGTCAATGTATTGAATGTTAACATCACGGTTTTGAACATGATCACGTATGAAGTGATGCTTGATCTCAATATGCTTTGTTCTTGAGTGAAGTACATGATTCTTTGTGAGATTTATGGCACTTGTGTTGTCACATAGGATTTCCACAGTTGATTCTTCAACACCATAGTCCTTGAGCTGCTGTTTTAGCCAAAGTATTTGAGTGCAGCAGCTTCCAAGAGACACGTATTCTGCTTCAGCTGTACTGAGTGCCACTGTATTTTGCTTCTTTGAGTACCATGAGACAAGCATGTTTCCCATGAGTTGACAGGTTCCTGATGTACTTTTTCTATCAATTTTGCAACCTGCAAGATCTGTATCTGAATAACCTTTTAGTGTAAAATCAGAAGATTTAGAATACCACAAACCATAGTTGGGATAAGTCCCTATGTATTTGATTATTCTCTTGACTGCTGATAGGTGTGATTCTCTTGGACTTGACTGAAATCTTGCACATAAGCAGACACTATATAGTATGTCGGGTCTTGAAGCTGTGAGATAGAGTAATGATCCGATCATGCTTCGATATAGTTTGGGATTGACTTCTTTTCCATCTTCATTCTTATCTAATTTGGAAGAGTGAGACATAGGAGTTTCTGTCTTCTTGCCATTCTCCATACCAAATTTCTTCACTATTTCTAATGCATACTTCTATTGAAATATGAAGGTTCCTTTCTGGGATTGATGAATTTGAAGACCAAGAAAGAACCGTAATTCTCCCATCATACTCATCTCAAATTCATCCTGCATTGTTTTAGAGAATTTCTTGCAGAGAAGTTCATTAGAGGAGCCGAATATAATATCATCAACATATATTTGAACTAAAAGGATATCTTTACCTTTTCTTTGAATAAAAAGAGTGGTGTCTACATTACCTTTAGTGAAGCTGTGTTAAGATAAAAAGTTACTTAACCTTTCATACCAGGCGTGAGGTGCTTGTTTCAATCCATAGAGAGCCTTTTTTAAGACATATACCAGATCCTTTTGTTTAGGTTCTTCGAAGCCAGGAGGTTGTTCAACATATACCTCTTCTTTGATGTACCCGTTTAGGAAGGCACTTTTCACGTCCATCTGAAAAAGTTTGAAGTCATTGTAACACGCATAAGCAAGAAGTAGCCTAATGGCTTCTAACCTGGCAACCGGTGCATAGGTTTCATCATAGTCTATTCCTTCTTCCTGAGAATATCCTTTTGCTACAAGTCTTGCTTTGTTTCTCACAACTTTTCATTTGTCACCAAGTTTGCTTCTGAATACCCATTTTGTTCCAATTACTGGACGATTTTTGGGACGATTGACTAGTTCCCAAACATTGTTGACTTTGAACTGATGTAGCTCTTCCTGCATTGCATTTATCCAGTTTTCATCTGCTAATGCATCTTCAATCCTTTTTGGCTCCAATTCAGATACCAAGGCGATGTTGCTCATTGCTTGCTTGAACTTGGATCTTGTTCTTACACCATCATTTATGCTGCCTATGATAAGTTCCTTTGGATGACTTGACTTATGCTTCTAGTTTTTGTCAAGTCCATCATTTGAGGATATTTTGGATTCATTCTGATCATCTTCTGGTCTTTCTTCTGAGAAAGTTTCCTTCTGAGCATTCTCTGAACTCGTATTCACATCTGATTCTGCTTGTGAGTTCGTGACTTGATGAAGTGTATTCATTTGAATGGATTCAGGTTCATCATCCTGGTTGCTTTCATCGAACTTGATGTTCATTGATTCCTCAATAATACGAGTGTTCTTGTTGTAAACTCTGTAGGCTTTGCTTGTTGTTGAATATCCCAAGAAAATTCCTTCATAGAAATCAAGTTGTAATTCAATCCTTTGACTAGAGAGACATCTTTAACGGTCAGATTTCCAATCTTTACATTTCCTTTCCCGATCACTTTACCCTTGTTCCTTCCTCCAAACGACACACTTCTTCCATCACAATCTGAGAGGGATATAAACACATCTGGATTTCCAGTCATGTGACTTGAACAACCACTATCCAGAAACCATTTGTTCTTCCTTCTCTTTGGTACCTGCAATAGATAACCAACTTACTGTTTCTTTGGTATCCATGTTTTCTTGGGTCCTTCTGTGTTAGTATATTTTGACCTTTTAATAGGTCTCCAAATTTTCTTGCAGTAATCCTTAGTATGGCTAGGATCACCACAGTTCACACAAGGTTGTCGAATGTAGGATCTAGTAAAATGCTTATAAAAATGATCCTTGTAATTGGAAAACGTTGGTTTTCGAAATTCAGTTTTAAAGACATTTCTTTGCCTACTTTCCTTTTTAAAACCTAACCCAGATCGATCATTGAAGGGTATTTGTTTTGATATAATGCTATTCAGAGTTTCTGAGCTTTGTGAAAACCTTTTTGATATAGTAGAAATTTTTTCTTTCAAGGAAGATTTTCTCTTGAAACAGAATCATGATTTTCTTTCATCTGGTGAAACTCTTGTTGTAGAAAACTAATTTTTTCTTCTTGGGACAAATTCTGTTGTTTTAAAGAAGTATTTTCCTTTTTCAAACAAGAAACCTTCTCAAGGGCTTCTTTGTAGTTTCTACATAATTCATCAATATATTCAACGACTTCATCAGGGAGTTCAGATGAACATACCTCTGTTTCTGAATCTGAACTTGAGTCTGATTCGGCCATGAGACAGATATTTGCATAATCATTCTCGCTTTCATCAGAATCACTCAAAGTTTCTGCTTTTAGAGCCTTCTTGTACTTCTCATACTTGAGTTTGTCCTTCTTCAAAATTGGGCAGTTCGGTTTGATATGACCTGCTTTCTTACAGTGGAAGCAAATCACGTCTTTGCTATCTTGTGAGTCGTTGCTTGATATTTTTACCTCACTCTTTTTCCAAGGTTTCTTTCCTTTGATATTTCTGCCTTTCCGAGCCATCTTCCTAAATTTCTTGACCATGAGGGCTAATTCTTCATCATCCTCATCTTCATCATCTGTGTCAGAAAAATATTGATTAATTTGACTTTTTAATGCAATAGATTTTTTACCTTTCTGTTCTCCCTTTTTGTTTGCTCGTTCTGTTTCATAGGATTGCAAAGTGCCGACTAGCTCATCCACCGAGAGGGGTCTAATTGTTTGGCATTCTTGAATTGATGGCTTGATGTAATTCCAATCATCTGTGAGTCCACGTAGTATCTTCTTGACTTGCATTGGTTCAGCACCACCTTGTCTTGCAAGTCCACTTGCCAAAGTCTGAAACCTGTCTATCATATCTGCAATAGATTCATCAGGCTTCATTTCAAATGCTTCATAGTCACTCAGTAAAATACTGAGCTTTGTTTCTTTCACACGATTTGTTCCTTGAAAGGTAACATGAAGTCTATCCCATATTGCCTTAGATGATTCTTCCTCTGAGACACGATTATAAAGAGGAGTAGATAAGGCACAAAAGAGAGCATTGACAGCTTTAGAATCAAGGCCTTTTCTTTTAGCCTTTTCAGCATCAGTCATTGTTGTGACAATGTTTACTCCGTCAGCAGAGGTTGGATTTGTGGTATTTACAGGAACTATTCCATTTGTAACGACATCCCACATCAGATCATCATAGGCTTTGAAGAACCACTTCATCTTGTTACTCCACATGTTGTAATCCTTTCCATCAAAGTATGGAGGCTTGTTGGCAAAGTGCGAATCGCTTGTTCCTGAAGAGTGATTGCTAGACATAGTAGATCGTTAACTCTGAAGTCAATAGACATTTCGTAAAATGAGCAACCTGCTTTGATACCAATTGATGTAACTAGCAATATCTCCTAGAGGGGGGTGAATAGGAGATTCTGAACACAATTATAAATTTCTTGCGGAATGGATAGAGTTCAGTGTACGATTAGGAACAAAAGCAGTATAACAGTGTGCAGGAAATCTAAACACAAGAGTAAGAGTTTAGAGAAGAGGATATTGCACACGATGTTTATAGTGGTTCGGCTTGGATCAAGCCTACGTCCACTCTCCCACGATGACAGCCGATTGGCTGGATTTCACTATGAAGAATCAAGAAGATTACAATCACTCAAGTGTTTTGTTTCATTCTCACACAGATTTTCACAGTGAAGGATTTTGAGTACACAGAATACTCTCTAAGATGAAACTCAAATTATTCTTGCACTTTGGATTGTTGTTCGCCCTCTTACCCTCTAGTCGAACATTATACTTCTTTTATACTCCCCTGCCTCCGAACTAGCCGTTGGATTCCAGCCAAGGGATCACTCTTCAATCCTTGATTGTACGTCATCAATCGTGATTGAACGAGACTGTATCTTCAGAAGATATGTAGACCGTTGGGTAAGATATTGAACCCTTCTGATTCAGTCGCCCACACAACTGAATCTCCAGCTTCCATAAGTGTGATAAGTTTGAGTTGATTCCCGAGGATATTTTCCTTAGAAGATGATATCCTATTTTAGACAGTCCCTTGATTGACAAGAGGGGATATCAGGATAATTGAAAATCACTTGCCTTGATCGGAAACCTGCCATACGTGGGTCTTCGTGTTTTGTAAAATGCAAGAACTGATCTTTCTTCAGATTCGTCTAGGAGAAATTTGATCAGTTGGCATGGAATGGTAATACGGAGATTTGATGTGATCCATCCGTCACTGTTTGGATCGTCAAGAGCACTTCCATCCGACTCTACGTCAGAAGCACTTCCATCTGACCCTTCGTCAGAAGCACTTCCATCTGACCCTTCGTCAGCGCGACAGAATTGGAGTAACTCAATCTGCTGCTTACTCATTCTTCCTGCATCACATTTCATTAAACAATATCTTTTGAAGGTTTTGTCAGAATCAAAATATAGGAGTATTTCCACAACAATTTTGATCCTATATTTTAAGGAATTAACTAGGATCTATACAAATGAGGTGTGCCTAACCCTTAGGCTTCACCACATGAGCTATTCTGGGTTTAGGGGTTACCTAGAACCTCACAGAAAGCTGATTTCGTCAACAGTTTTTGATCCTATATTCTAAGGAATTAACTAGGATTCATACAAGTGAGGTGTGCTTAACCTTTAGGCTTCACCAAATGAGCTATTCTGGGTTTAGGGGTCACCTAGAACTTGACAGAAAGCTGATTCTGAAAAATTGTCCTTTCGGCATTGTTGACATCTAATTTTTGACCATCTATTGTTGTGATTTTCATTTTAAAAATTAATTAAAAATAGCAAAAAAAATCATAAAATTGTAAAATCAACTTTGGAAGCCTTGGCCTAGCCTCAGGAGCCAATTTTGAACAAAAAATATTTTTCGTAATTTTTAATAATTTTTTGTATTTATTTAAATATTAAAAATACCAAAAAAAATCAGAAAAATACCATTCGTGGTCCGAAAAATACACAAAAATATTCAATAATTTTTTTTAATTTCCTCTTCAAGTGTGTCACTTTAAATCTTGAAAATTAGGCTCGGGTCACTATGTTCCTTCACAAATATAAACCCGAACCGAGCCTAAAAAAATCATTTGCGAGTCTTTTAATTTTCAATTTTCACTTTTTTGAGCTATGACATTAGATTCTAAAGTCTTGAAGTGCAATTAGGTCAATTTGCCCTCCAATTGGATCAATTTTAACCAAAAGGGCTTAATTGCATAAAAATCTTTCAATTTAGTCCCCGGTTTCACAATTTTTGAAATTAAATTTCATACGGGCATACCCATTCAAATTAAACACCCATACCCTATAGTTTTCATCATGCTGAATCCATCGGCGGCCCAATTTGGGCTAATTCGATCATTTGGACCTTCGATTAAGCGAAAATCATTTTCGGATCCTAGGGACAATTTGGGGTTTTCACTAAATTTCAATCAATTGATTCACGAAAATACCCCTATTCGATAGAAAACATGTCAAGGAATTCGATTTTGCCATCAATTTCATGAAAATAGGTCGATTTGGTGGCCAATTGGAGAGAATTGGTCGAACCGGGCAGGTCGGGTCAGACCCGCCCGACCCGGTCCGACCGGGTCTGCAACTTTGTTGCAGACCCACGTTGCCGAAAGCAGAGCGAAACAGGGGCATGGGGGGACCGGCTTTTTCGAGTAAAAAATGGCGACTCCAAATGCATGCACAAGTTGCACATGCCACCACGACCACACTGAAGGTCGAAAGCGATTGACTGTTATCGTCGAATCCCTCTGACAAATACTCCCGCCGCGATTTGGTATGGGCCTGGGAGGGCCCGCGCCGATCCAATACCCGCGATCGGTAATCCATTAGCCGCGTCCGCTTCCGGACGGGTCGCGACAGCTGGCGACTCCACTGGGGACGTTGTTCTAGAACCTATCGTTCTAGACCTCAAGTGGACTTAGGCCGTAATTAAAACGCTGGGTGATTCTTCTAACCATGCAGGCGCTCTTGAAGGTGAGGTAAGTCCGCTTATGGTAAGTGTTATATGTTTTTGCAGATTGGAGAAATAAGGGATGTAGTCCGTGATTAACATTGTCTTATGCAGGTTCGGCGTAGGAATGTATGTTGTGTGGATGATTTGAAGTGCTGATTGATAAACTGTTGTGCATGAATTGCATTGTGATGATCACAACACGTGGACACACACAACCGCGCCTAAAACCCCGGGCGCCGCCTTTAGGAACACAATAGAAGGAATTGAAAATGGAATCTCCGTGAGGAAAAACGCGGGGTAATCCACTTTTCAATTCCGCTCGCTTCGAACTATGGATCGAGTCCCAATGCAACGATAGCTGTGCAATGGAATCGGCTCTTTCTAGAACTCGAAGTGGGAACCTTAACCTTAGGTGCCAAACCCTCTGATTTTTAGAAGTTCACCATCACTTGTCTCATGCGTATGTCTTTGGGCGGTTGGTACACCTAAAACCGCACATAAGTCGACGAGTTTGGTTGGTAAGACTCTCTATCCCTCAAATCTATTACAACTCATATAAATATAGGCATTTCATTCATTGCATTCTGGTGATTAGATTAAATGCCATTTCAAGGATAGATGTTTGTGTTTTTCCCAAATGTCCTTAATAGAAGACGAGGAGGATGATATCCCATGGCGAACACCGAGTGTGCGATAAAGGAGCATACTATGGACATTATTGAGGTATCATCCAATGAAGATGACGAGTTGGGGCAAGTGATCCTGAAGACACAGATCGAAACTGGGGCATCCTTAAACGTTAGGATCACATTCCTTTGTTTCATTTTCCATTACTAGTCCTCTTGTATAGGGTTTATTTTTACCGAGGGTTTCTCTATCTCACCCCTTAGAGTGATTGTATTAGGGATCTATTGGTGTATACATTCAGATGGAACTTGGTTGTATTTCTTTTGACGGGTCATGGGAATGTGATAGTGGCATTTTCTCTAATCATCCGAATACTCCCAAGTCAAGTTTATAATTCCTTTAGAGGAAATTAAAATTGGAAGTCTTACACGACCTTTTGGTCGTATAGAGTAGTCCAATCTCAATTTCTCTAGAAGGAATTATACACTTGAATTGTTTCGTGCATGTTTTACGTTGCTTGTAATCCACGATAATTGATCGAGAATATCGGCGTTGTTTTGAATTTAATGACGAGATAGATGTCCAAATTACTCTCGTTCTTAACAAAACGGCCTTGATTTGGATGCCGTATCTTCAATTAAATTTAAAACACGTTATTATACCTCGCACTTTTGAATAATTCGTTCCTCTCGAAATTGATCAAAAGCGATTATTGTGAATTACATTCCTTTCAATAGTATGCTTTCTTTCGAGGAATATTGATAAAAACTTTTCGCGCAAGATTAAAACCCTTGTAAAAGTTCTTGTCCTTATTAATCATGGGCAAGCATAGGATTGAAAGGGGTTTTTGCTTTCTTTTTCAAATTATTCCTTCTGATTCTGTCTTTTTATTTGCAGGTAAAAAATAGGTAATAAAGAGAAATCTTTTCCTGGATAAGTCTAAGGCTATTCTCTCATCTTATCATAAGCGAGTTATAAAATCAGGACATATTTGCTCGGCTTATTGATATTATGGTTCGGCTCACCCAAGTTGAAGATGTTCGGATGCTCGAAGAAATGAACCATACAGAAGTTAAAACACACACACAAGAGTTCTCATTTATTTTGCTCAGTGGAGGGTTTTCAAAAGCAGGTCATACAATTCGGGGTGGAAAAGTAAAGCCGAAGTGAGCCCTAATTAACGACACGAAGGAGCCCAACTGGCCCTCCATGTTATTAATGCTCTGCTCATACTCCCAACTCCGCATGTCATGGTCGGCAAGCCTGAGGAGAAGACTTCTGCATTCTCCCTTAACTTCGGCGACCTTGGCCTCGTGTTCTTCGGTGACTATTTCCAGGTCCCGAACCAGTCCATTCCCGCGAGCTATGTCCGCGGTTATCTTGTCGAGCCGTTCTTCCTGCCAGTCGCTCTGAAGCCTCAACAGGACATTGTGGCGGTCATGCTCGCCGGTGGTCAGGGATAGGGCCAATTGATCCACCAGATTTCTCCTCTCGCGAAGCACCGTCGCGACCCGCTCGTTAGCAAACTCGACGGCCTTTTTGTAACTATCGGCCAGATAGTTGGTCAGCACCAAATGATCAGATCGATCCTCATAACGAGCTCGCAAGACGCGAGCCACGAGAACCTCCCGATTAGCAACACGATAGGCCTCTAAGGAGTGTGCAAAGAGAGTCGAGAAAATTCTATATTCCCTCCCCAGTGTAGTACCTTCGAGAGAAGTGGTATCAAGGTCCTCGAGCAGGACACGGATTTCATCCTCGGTTGCAGAATGATCGGTTATGTGCGCGTAACCGCGACCCAATAGGTTATAAAGCTTTTCCCACTGGGCCAAGACATCAGTTGAAAAAGTACATACGGGAGAGGAGGCCATTTGCGTTGGGTTGGCTTGAGAATAAGACGAGTCTAATAGAGAGATTAGAAGGAAGAAGCTGATTATGCGAGAACGCTAACCTGCCATACGTTAATTCCTCATTTTATAGCAACTCGAGGATGATGAAGGGTCTCAGTAATAATGCTGGTGGAGCCCAGTTAGGAGGTAAAGCAGGAGGTCCCCTCACGAGAACCATTGGATTCGTTTCGGTCCGCGATTTCCGACTTATCAATTAAAAGATGTAAAAGATTTGTCGGGATCACCATTATTAGAGTTAGGTGGGAGGTAAGCGCAACTATCGAAGAGAGCCCTAACAGGATTTGGCAGTCCCGTCACGTTGAAAAGCTAAGCGAGAAATTCAAGGTCTTGAGAGGGAACGTTTGCCTAATGATGCTTGAAGAGCGTCTCCTGAACATACAAAATCACTTGAAGAAAAATTTATAGGGAGTGAGCATACATGAGAGAGTGGAGAACTCTGAGTGGGCAAGAACCAACCAAACATTTCTCAATCCAACATATTTAAGAGGTTACTGTCAGCTGCTGGAGGCGACTGACTCAAAAAAATCTCAGAAATTGAACTACAGAGGGATCTCGAAGATTCCAAGATCAAGTCTAACACCAAAACCATGGAGCCCAACACTTCTGGCAACGGAAATCAAAATCACGGCGACGACGACAACGACATCCACGATGCTCAACTCGGGAAAAGAAGACGTCCTCACCAATACTCTCAGGAGGAAACCCAAATGCTGGAAACCCTCTTCAGTGAAAGCCCTTACATGAAAAAGAAGCGGAGAACTGAATTAAGCCGGGAGTTGGGAATTAATCAGTTGAGGGTCCAGTTTTGGTTTCAAAATAGGAGATCCAAATCGAAGGCTCAACGCAAACGTCAGGTGGTCGAGATTTTAAAGGAAGAAAACCAAAAGCTGCGAACAGAAAACATGAGGTATGAAAAAGCTCTCAATATTACCGTTTGCCCTCATTGCGATAACCTCATCGCCCGAGGTAAGATATTCCCCGATAAGCCTCATGCAATGATTGAAGACGTTCATTTACCACCCTACTCCCTCGGGGCATCTCCTGCTCAACCAGATTTTGCCGGAGTCACGCATGAGCAAGATGATCCTACGAAGACGATACAAATGCCTCCTAGGGGATGGGATTTGCATCGCTTTGATTGGAGTTACAGTTTCAAGGAGCTGGATGTTACCGCCGACCAGCTCAAAGCATATCAGCCTCATGCACAACAATTTTCTATAGGGTCGGGTCCTGCTGGAGATGAGTTAATCAGTCGTCAAGCCATCGATGCAATTTTGGGCCACGATAAGAGGAGGTTCGCTTGGCCCCCTGAACTGCATTTCAGATTCCTAGACGTGGTTCACCAAATGGGGATCGATTCAGCAACTCCGACGCGCATATTTAAGGCCATGAATGTACCAGGGCTTAGTAAGGAACTGGTCAGGAATCACCTTGCTGCCTACAGAAAGCTATTAAAACAGCGTCGAGCGGAGCTAAACCGGAGCAATCCGTCTCGAGCTCAAAAGCTAGGGGCGACCGCCATTGTAATGCTCAGGTATCAAGAGATACCCGGCCAAATCTAAGCATCAATCAAGCTAGCAACCCGACCACCGGCGAACTGAAAGATGATCAGAATGTCCTTCTAGGCCATTTCAACACCTTTCAAGAGCATGTGTCACAAGTACAGCGAGTACGCACTCCCCCATTCGAGCAGCAGTCGGCTGGTGCTCTGCCTGCCGCTAGTCAACCCACAACAGACGATTTCTTCGATGAGGGGCTCGATGCCTTGTTCAATCAATGGGAAGCTGGCATGCTTGGACAGCCATGATCTAGCACCTGACTCGGGGCACGATGGGTTGGTCGCTACGATCACCCATAGAAAGAAGAACATGTTCACGAGTGGATCACTCTTTTTATCCATTGTAAAGTTCCTATGGGAACATTTTTCTTTAATGGCTATAGTTAATTATGTATGAAAACCAATGCTATCGACGAACATCGTCATGCTCAGTTGCGATGATCCCTTGTTAGATTAAATCCGAAACCAGAGGCGGTCTTTAAATTTTGAGTGGCCACGAACTCATTCCTCACCGAACACCCAGGATGTTGAAATGAAGAGTAACAGCGTGCACTGGGAAAATGCCACTTTCGTTTGAACGATGAAAAGGGGTTGAGAGAAGGTCATAGCGTTAATTCCCATGGAGCTAAATGAATTAAACAGAGTCATTAATTGCGGATCCGCCGCTGCTCCCCACATTCTCGGGCCTAGCAAATCATAAAAGGCACCGAAAGATTGTAGACCCACCACTTTGAAGACTGAACTAGGGGACGAGCGCAATACTCGATGAAACCGAATCAATGCAAGAGAGTTTGTGATCCTGTCACGAGGAAAAAGAAAGGGGAAGACAGACGAGGAGTAATTGCAGGGTCTCAGGAGGAGCGCTTGCTTGCTGGTCTTCATATGCAGCCTGAAGGATGGTTCTAGGACACGCACAATCACTCGAGAAAATTTCTAGAGTGAGCAAACACATAAGAGCGAATAGAGAAATCTGAGTGAACTAGATCAGCCCGAGATACTCCGTTCCATCATGTTTAAAAGCTATTCCCATCTGCTAGAAACGCCCGACCTGGACATCTCTGAACACGAACTGCTGGAAGACTTTGAAGATCCTGGAGCTGAATCCTGCCCGAAGGCCATGGAGACTGACTCCTCCAGTGATGAAGTTCTAGGCTTCAGCTACGAAGAAGGAGTATACAATGATGACCGGAGTCGGAAAAGGAAGCAACTGCAACGCCACACTCCAGGCCAAATCCGAGAACTCGAAGCTTTCTTCAATGAATGCTCCACCCCAAGCAGACAACAGAAAATTGAGTTGAGCCGAAAGTTAGGATTAGAGCTTTCGAAGGTCAAGTTTTGGTTCGCCAACAAACGAACCCGGGTGAAACAGCAACACGCAGATCATGAGTTATTGGCCCTGAAGGAGGAGAATGAGAAGCTTCGAGCTGAAAGCGCGAGATATAAGGAAGCTCTGACCAAGGCCGCCTGCCTTAATTGTGGTAATCCTGTTATCCTCGGCGAGGTGTTCCTCGATGAACCATCCCTATTGACGAATAACGCTCAGCTGTTACCGTATTCTCCACAACATTTTCCGACACAGCCAGATACCGTCGGAGATCTGCATGAGCAAGTCAACACCATAGGGTCAACACCAACATCCTCTGAGAAATGGGACATGAATCATCACAGGTGGAGTTCTCCCAATGACGAACTCGCTGTCGCAGCCAGCCAATCCAAAGTCGGTGAGTCCCTCCCTAGACAACTTTTGAAACGACTAGAGCCCGTAGAGAATAGCTACCGGAGTATTGACGATATTTTGGGTGATAAGAGAACAAGGTTTTACTGGACCTATGAACTTCACACCAAATTTGTTGATGCAATTCGAGAGCTGGGAGTTGATTCAGCTAGCCCACTACGCGTACTCGAGATTATGAATGTGCCGGGGCTCTCTAGAATTAACGTTGAGTCTCACCTCAAGTACTATAGGAGATTGCTAAGGGATGGAAGGATAGCGTTAAACCATCATAAAGCCGGTTGGAGCTCAAGTGCTGGGCAGAGTTACAACCATGATGATTGGAGAGCCAAGAGCACCCAACCGTGTTTCAGCAATGACGGGACCAGCAGTCGTGTCAGCGACTCCTCTAACCCAAATCAGAATGCTCCGCCAAGCTATCTCAATACTCCTCAAGAGTATATACCACAGTTCCAGCACATAGGGATTCCTCACTTTGAGCGCGAATCGGTCATTAATGCTGTCCCGGAAGCGGATCTGGCATTGGTAGAGAGTGCGCATATAAACCTGCCGGTCATCGGAGGAAGTTCCAATTCGAGGGGTCAAATTGCTCACGGCGAGAGCAAAGAGAGGAATCCCTCGCCTGCAGTCGACGACACCCAATCTGGGCACCAGGGGCTAGAAAGGGCAGGTGATTTCCTTGATGAGGAGCTGGACACTTGGATCAATACTCTTCATGAATGTATGTCTCAACCCCAACAGGGCAATGATGAAGGTTCCAGCTCAAAGACTCCAGTCCCTCACAACGAAGGCAATGAAAGAAATCTGCCCCCAACAATCGTTGATACCCAACTTGAACATCAATGGCTCGAAGACTCGAGCAATTTCCTTGGCGATGAGTTCAATCTTTGGCTCGATCAATTTGGAGCCGGAGGACCATCGCAGTGGTGACGCAAGGCCGGTGATCAAACGTTTGATGCAAGGCATGGCTACTCGATGAAAAATGCTTAGAGAACAGGGGTTGAATACTCCTATTGCATATGTTGTTGATCGCACTGTAAGGTTCCCACGGGGACATCTTTCATTAATATCTAGAACTAATTGCGCGTGAGTGTCAACATCACCCTTTGAGCATCTTCAAGCCGAGGGCCGTGGATTAATCACTTAATCCGTGGAGCAAGTTCCATGAACAATGACTATTACCCGCGGAGCATAATGGGATCTACCCCTTCAATACGAAATACGTTTGGCCGCGAAGCCACCTATTTGGTAAAACGATGTATCGTTCCTAAACGATCTCCAATCGGATACCGAAGTAATGTCTTCTTTCTTTTCCTTCTCAGATGATAAACATGGATAAATCACTCAAGGAGTCATGCGTTCAAATAGCAGAACAGACGCTGCCCAGCTGGGGGCAGATGAACCATTGATGTTACAAACACTCCAAGCATGGATAGGCGGATTTGATAGATGTTGTTCACATCAATACGCAACATCAGAATGGGATGAAAATCAAGAGTAAAGTTGTATCGTCCCAATTTGTCTTGAATTTGGGAATATGAATTGACACTTATTTTTTTATCCTTGACAGGGGAGTCGCCTTGCAGACGAACAAGTTCTTACATCCCATGTACTACTCGTTAGAGTACATGACCAAGGGTAGGATGTATCGTTTCGATTTTTGGAAAATTTGTGAACATACAATGATATGCTTCTTTTACATTTGCAGGGATCCGCAGCTGCGACGGACAGGTAAGTATCCCTTTCCCAGTTAGCTGGAGATAAAAAAAAATGTTAAAATCCTTTCAGCCGTCATGAAAATTGTCCAATGCATCGATGTTCATGATTTAAATCGGGAGGTTGCCCAAAGCATGAATAAAACATGCACGATACATCACAAAATCCCCTCGATGGATAAATTTTGGGAAAGAAAGAAATGAATTTTTCCAAATATGATTATTTGTCAAATCATTCAAAAGGAAGTTTACTCAAAAGAGAGGCGAGCCCAGTCCAAACACATCCTACATACACTTGAGAGACGTGGGAAGTGAATCGGATAGCAAAATCTGTACCTACGGAGGTAGGGACCATTCGCAGCGATTACATGGGTTGGGACGACGGAGGCATTCGTTTCATATCCCTCAAACACTACAGGTGACCGTTGATAAACCCTTTGAATGACGGTTTTCATTCTTAACCCTGTCAAGAACCACCCCACATCGGGGCAAAATGGAGATGAGTCCAGCAGCATCAGGAGAAAATGGTTAGAAATTTTCTTGCTCGGACTAACATTAATCTTTGTGTGTTGTTTATATGGTAATCCAAGTGCCATAGGATGAAGAGAATCATTCATTTCTCTATCCCACACACCGAATCCTTTGCACAGCCAACTTGAGCCTACAAATTCATTTCATGAACCCATTGGTGATCATTCCAAGACGGATGCCGCGCCACTTCAAAAATGGAAGAGTTCAAGACTCAGGGATTACGAAGAAAATTCCTGGACTAATGTTTAAAGCATGTTTAGACTATATGTCTAACATAATCCCATAAAGATGAGAAAAAGTGGGATTTCAAAAATGAATGAGAAAAATCCACGGCATCGAGAAAAAGCAAAGTGCCTGGTAAAAGCAAGGCCGATGCTCGTGTAAGTTGTTTGATTGATTCTTCAATGAAGCCGGATGAGAAAAGAGAAAGACCCCTAAAGGAGTCAGATCAAAAAGACTACTCCCTAAATGGTGTCAAGCGTGGAGCAGAGACGCAGACAGAGTCATCAGTCTCTTAATGCGACGAGACGCTCTCTAAAGAGCTGGTGCACACCTCGAAATCGGTTGCGCATCCTAAAAAAACTGAAGGTGCAAAGAAGAAAGGGCAGGTGGTAAATTTGCAATGATCACCAATGTCAAACCCTTCATAATTTCTGGGCCAAAAACAAGCCTTTTTCGGTCCCCAATCCTACCAACATCATAACCCGGAAACAGTCTTCTCTGACTAAGACACTTGGGTTAACATATAGCTTAGCTCGAAGAGGTACGAGCAAGACTATTTCTTTCTCATTTTGCAGGGTTCTCGACTTGTAAACCCGGAGCAGATGGTGAAGACTTTCATACAATGGCCTCGACTCCAAAGCGGGTCCCCCTTGAAAACCAATATCCAAGCCCAACAGTACGGTCCCGTGGAAGACCTCCCGACCGATCAAAATGTATGCGCTGCGAATGAGCCTAAAACCTAGGCACATATTATAGGGAATTGAGTGCATCCCCTATAAAAAAATCACTATCGCAAAACAGGTGAGAAGACCTCCTTGTCGAGAAATATT
Organism: Rhodomyrtus psidioides; assembly: GCA_021437785.1. Lineage (NCBI taxonomy): Eukaryota > Viridiplantae > Streptophyta > Magnoliopsida > Myrtales > Myrtaceae > Rhodomyrtus > Rhodomyrtus psidioides. Next base: position 172,258 of record JAILYB010000260.1, on the reverse strand, counting down.
CCAATTGATGTTTTGAACAAACTCTTTTTGGAATTTTCAAACTGTTGATCCAAATTTTCAAACTTCTGCAGGATACCTGGAGAATCCAGCTCCCAGAATGTCGCCTCAACAGACTCAAGTGAAGCTGTGTCAAAATAAAATCTTTCACTGCTTCAAAGCTGAATTCCCGACAAACTTCGGGATCTCTGAAAAAGGGGGAAGAAAAACCCTTTTAAAAGAAAAAGTCCTAGCATGACGTGGAGAACCCTCGTCTCAGGACCCCTTTCCAAAAAATCAAGCAATCCCAGCAGACGTGGAGAACCCTCGTCCCGGGACCCTTTTTAAAAAATCAAGCAGTCTCATCGGACGTGGAGAACCCTCGTCATGAGACCCCTTTTCAAAATTTAGGCAGTCTCATCGGACGTAGAGAACCCTCGTCATGAGACCCCTTTTCAAAATTTAGGCAGTCTCATCGGACGTAGAGAACCCTCGTCATGAGACCCCATTTTCAAAATTCAGGCAGTCTCATCGGACGTGGAGAACCCTCGTCATGAGACCCCTTCTCAAAATTTAGGCAGTCTCATCGGACGTGGAGAACCCTCGTCATGAGACCCCTTTTCAAAGCAAGTCAAGGTAGAAACCGCCTGAAGGGTCAACCAAAGGTAGAAACCGCCTGAAGGGTCAACTCAAGGTAGAAACCGCCTGAAGGGTCAACTCATGGTAGATACCGCATGAAGGGTCAACTTAAGGTAGACACCGCCTGAAGGGTCAACACAAAGGTAGAAACCGCCTGAAGGGTCAACTCATGGTAGATACCGCCTGAAGGGTCAACTTAAGGTAGACACCGCCTGAAGGGTCAACACAAAGGTAGAAACCGCCTGAAGGGTCAAGTCAAGGTAGAAATCGCCTGAAGGGTCAAACCAAGGTAGAAACCGCCTGAAGGGTCAAACTAAACTTGACAGTAGATACCGCCATAAGGGTCAAATATGGTAGATACCGCCATAAGGGTCAACTCATCGGTAAATACCGCCGTAATGATCAACACAAAGGTCTGATCCACCATACGGATCAAAATCCTTGGCAAATCCCAGGGCGTGGGATGCGCCTCCCTTAGGTTCCTACCAGTTAGGAATTCCATAATTGTATGACCTACCATACAGGTCAGGGCTCAATCTCCCTAGGATATCATGAGTGGCGAGTCCTAGGTATCTTCTTGAAAGTCGCCGCAGCCGGCAGCACCCGACAGGTGAACTTCAGGTAAACCTCTTTCACTCCAACCCATGTTCAAATTGTTAGAGTGAACCGAGGGTTGATTTGAGCTTTCAGCAAAGAGTCTTAAGGATTCAATGTCATAGCATTTCTTCTTCCATTTTCCTAGTTGAGTCGGTTATGAATCAGGTGTCATTTTGTCTTTGAAAGCAACCTCTGACGAGCTCACTCTCAAAGAGGGGCAGCTGTTGACACCTAATTTTTGATCATCTATTGTTGTGATTTTCATTTTAAAAATTAATTAAAAATAGCAAAACAAATCATAAAATTGTAAAATCAACTTTGGAAGCCTTGGCCTAGCCTCAGGAGCCAATTTTGAACAAAAAATATTTTTCGTAATTTTTAATAATTTTTTGTATTTATTTAAATATTAAAAATACCAAAAACAATCAGAAAAATACCATTCGTGGTCCGAAAAATACACAAAAATATTCAATAATTTTGTTTTAATTTCCTCTTCAAGTGTGTCACTTTAAATCTTGAAAATTAGGCTCGGGTCACTATGTTCCTTCACAAACATAAACCCGAACCGAGCCTAAAAAAATCATTTGCGAGTCTTTTAATTTTCAATTTTCACTTTTTTGAGCTATGACATTAGATTCTAAAGTCTTGAAGTGCAATTAGGTCAATTTGCCCTCCAATTTGATCAATTTTAACCAAAAGGGCTTAATTGCATAAAAATCTTTCAATTTAGTCCCCGGTTTCACAATTTTTGAAATTAAATTTCATACGGGCATACCCATTCAAATTAAACACCCCTACCCTATAGTTTTCATCATGCTGAATCCATCGGCGGCCCCAATTTGGGCTAATTCGATCATTTGGACCTTCGATTAAGCGAAAATCATTTTCGGATCCTAGGGACAATTTGGGGTTTTCACTAAATTTCAATCAATTGATTCACGAAAATACCCCTATTCGATAGAAAACATGTCAAGGAATTCGATTTTGCCATCAATTTCATGAAAATAGGTCGATTTGGTGGCCAATTGGAGAGAATTGGTCGAACCGGGCCGGTCGGGTCAGACCCGACCCGACCCGGTCCGACCGGGTCTGCAACTTTGTTGCAGACCCACGTTGCCGAAAGCATAGAAAAATAGGGGCATGGGGGGACCGGCTTTTTCGAGTAAAAAATGGCGACTCCAAATGCATGCACAAGTTGCACATGCCACCACGACCACACTGAAGGTCGAAAGCGATTGACTGTTATCGTCGAATCCCTCTGAAAAATACTCCCGCCGCGATTTGGTATGGGCCTGGGAGGGCCCGCGCCGATCCAATACCCGCGATCGGTAATCCATTAGCCGCGTCCGCTTCCGAACGGGTCGCGACAGACATGCGAGGCGTTATTCTGGGATTTGGGGATTCCAAGTATCCTGCATAAAACTTAAACCTGCAAAAATTTTGATAAGGTTCTTCTGGGATCTAGGGGCTACCTGAGATCTCGCAGAAAGACTATCTTGAATATTGTCCTTTCGACATTGAACGTGACATTCTGTGATCTGGGAGCTCCAGGTATCCTGCAGAAAACTTAAACCTGCAAAAACTTTGATAAGATTCTTCTAGGATCTAGGGGCTACCTGAGATCTCGCAGAAAGACTATCTTGAATATTGTCCTTTCGACATTGAAGGTGACATTCTGGGATCTGGGAGCTCCAGGTATCCTGCAGAAAACTTAAACCTGCAAAAACTTTGATAAGATTCTTCTGGGATCTATGGGCTACCTGAGATCTCGCAGAAAGACTATCTTAAATATTGTCCTTTCGACATTGAATGTGACATTCTGGGATTTGGGAGCTCTAGGTATCCTGCAGAAAGTTCCAACCTGTAACACGGGGATCTCACGGAGAGATGATTTATAAAGATTGTCTTCTTGACATGGGAGGTGACATTCTAGGATCTGGGAGCTCCAAGTATCCTGCAGAAAGTTCCAACCTGTAACACGAGGATTTCACGGAGAGATGATTTCTAAAGATTGTCTTCTTAACATAGGAGGTGACATTCTGGGATATGGGTACTCCAGACATCCTGCAGAAAGATCAAACCTGTAATACTAGAATCTTACATAGGGAGATAATTTCAAACATTGTCCTTTTGACATGGGATGTGACATTCTGGGATCTGGGTACTCCAGGCATCCTGCAGAAAGTTCCAACCTGTAACACGAGGATCTCACGAAGAGATGATTTCTAAAGATTGTCTTCTTAACATGGGAGGTGACATTCTGGGATCTGGGTACTCCAGACATCTTGCAGAAAGCTCAAACCTACAAATCTTTCCTCAAAAGATATTTTTCTGGGATACGGGATTACCAAGGATCCTACAGAAAAGTAAGCTTGAAAGCTCTTCTTCATAGAGCAAGGCATCCTTCTGGGACCTGGGGTTACCACAAGTCCAAGGGAGGTTGTGTTTTTCTGAGATCTGGGCTTGCCAAGAATTCTGCAGAAGTTTAGACATGTGAATCGTTTCTCACCAAGAGTGATACAAGTCATTTTAGGAGCCGAAGTCATCAAGAATCTTACAGAAGTCCCAATCTGAAAATTTTCTCACTAAAGGCACATCAATGGTCTTTAAGTGATATCTATTGTCAAACTGACAGCACTTTATGACTTATATCATAGTCATGAAAAAGAAATTCAATGAATGCATTACGATGCTGGAGGTTATCCAAAACACCTTGCAACCTACGGAAGTGATCAAAAATTCATTGTGAGGAAAGTTTGAATCAAACAATCTGAAATTACCCAAAAGAGTTTGGTTAAAATGTCCAACGGAGTATTCTCATCAAAGAGGACTTCTCACCGTTTTGAGATAATGGTCTTTGACCAAGAATGCACTCGAATTTCCTATCAAACATGCGCCTAGGGTTCAGGATCATTCGCAGTGAATACACCTCGATCGATCAGGAGGACTTCCAAGGGATCGTAATGTTGGGCTTGGTCAACGATTTTCAAAGGGGGACTTGCGTGCAAGTCAAGGCTTTCGAAGAGAAGTCTTCAATGTCTGCTCCAGGTTTACAAGTCAAGAAACCTGTAAAATGAGAAAGAAATAATCTTGCTCGAACTTCTTCGAGCTAAGCTTAGACATTAATCCCTATGTCAATCCAAGTGCCTTAATCAGAAAAGGCTTTTCAGGGTTGTAACGGAGGTAGGATTAGGGACCGAAAAAGGTTTGTTTTTGGCACAGAATACGCGAAGAGTCTAACATTGGTGATCACTGCAGGTCTGCCGTTGATCTTGTCCCTTCTGGTTCAAAGAGCGTCTTCAGTCTTCGAAGTGCATTGATAGTCTTTGGGGAGCATTGTCAGTCTTCGAAGCGCACATTTGTCTTTAGAGAATATCTCTTTCATGTTGAGACGGTGTCAACATCTTGTCTACGCTTTCATCATCTGAGTGTGACATGATTTGGGAGTATCTTTTGCTGTCCAGCTCCTTTGGGATTTTCTTTTACAACCAGATCTCACTAGTGACCTATATAAAGGTATCATGCCATCTTTTGGCATTTACAAAATCAAACACATGATTCACAAGTGTACAAGTATTTGGACGGGCATTGGCCTTGCTTTTACCAAGCACTTTGCTTTTTCTTGATGCCCAAGATCGAATTTTCCTTTTTTTTCTTTTTTTTTCGTCTTTTGTCGAAATCCCACCTTTTCTTTTCTTTTGGGGACCATAATTATCAAATGATTGTGCTAGATGTACAACTTGAATCTCTGTACTCAAACATTAGTCCATGATTTTTTACAAATCATATCTTTCGAACTTTTTCCGCTCTTGAAGTGACGTCGCTTCCGTCTTGGAATATGCAATGATCACCAACGGGTTTGCGAAACAAAGTACAGGCTCAACTGGGCTGTGCAAAGGGTAGCTGTGTATAGGATAGAGAAACGAATGCTTTTCGTCATCTTAAAGCACTTGAACTACCATAGAAGTTAAAAATGACAAGCAACACACGAATATTGATGCAAGTCTGAGCAAGAGAACTTCTAACCATTTACCTCCTGATATCGCTGGACGTACCTCCAGTTTGCCCCACTGTGGGGTGGTTCTTGACAGGGGTAAAGAATGAAACCGCCGTTCAAAATGTTATCAATGGTCACCTGTAGTGTTTATGATAGAGAAACGAATACCTCCGTCGTCTCGATCCATGTAATCACTGCAAATAACCCCTACTTTCGTAGGTCAAGGTCAAGGTCTCGCTGTCCTTACCATTCCACTCATCTCTCAAGTGTGTATAGGACGTGTTTGGATCCAGCTTGCCTCTTGTCTGAGGAAACATCCTTTTAAACAGTTCTAAACAACTCTTGTTGGAAAAGTTCATTTCGCTTTCTCCAAAACTTACCTTCCAAGGGGATTTATGATGCACAATGCATATTTCAAACATGTTTAGATAACCTTCAAGTTAAAACATGAATGCCAATGACGTGACTGTGAAAATTTGGTGCTTTTCTAGACATGGGAATTGAATGCATGCTAGATTCCAAGAAGCCTTCAAATTCTAGTAATAAGGATTCTGACAGTCTTAAAACCTAAGAGGTTGGGAAAGGAATACTTACCTGCCCAGCGCGGCTAGGGATTCCTGAAAAACATAAAAAATGAATGCGTCAGTGCATGTTCTCGAATTTCAGAAAATTAGAACAATACTCCTTACCCTTGATCATGTGCTCCAATGGAAATTCATAGATTCATGAAAATCTGTATTTTCTTAACAACACAGGGTGGTTAAGTGTTCTAAAATTTCTTGAAATTCTCCGTCTTTGAAGAGAAAGGACATGTACCTGGTCACCTCGACAGTAAGTCCCCTTGATCATGCATTCCCATCTGAACGCCAATGCGCAGATTACATAAATCAGCCATTTTAACTTATGGCGATGACGCCTTCGTCTGATTGGGGCAATGAATCCTGCTCAATGGTTTCATTCATTTTGGAACGTGCCCCTGTGCCATTCTTTGAAGTTCCCTGCTCTTCGTTTTGCTGTCTACTGTCTTTATCAGACATTCATGGTATTTGCCATCGAGGACCTTGCTTCCTCGAGTCCTGCAATATTGAACACATGCTAATGTATGCATGATGTGCTTATGCAATGACTATTGTGACGAGTCGGCTCAATTCGGGATGAGTCATATAACCGGAATCTGATTTTATTTCAAGGGTAATACTTCTTCACAGCATATGAATTTACAAGGTGCCCTAGTTCTTCTCCCTCGGAGTTTACAAGAATTAATGCTCCTCCCGTGAGAATCTTCTTGACAATGTAGGGACCTTCGTAATTCGGGGAGAATTTACCTCCCGGATGGATAGTACTCGGCAAAGTCTTCCTGATTACCAAGTCATTCACTTCGAAATTCCTGGTTTTGACTTTTCAATTAAACGCCTTGGCTACCATCTTCTGGTAAGCTAGTCCATGACAAATAGCTTTAAGACGCTTCTCGTCTATTAGATTCAACTGTTCATATCTGCGTTTGAAATACTCTGGCTCGGAGAGTTTACCCTCTAATAAGATCCTCAAAGAGGGGATCTTAACTTCCACTGGTAGGACTGCTTCCGTCCCATACACCAGACTGTAGGGAGTTGCCCATGTAGAAGTCCTGATTGACGTTCGGTAAGCCATTAAGGCGAAGGGCAGCCTTTCATGCCAGTCCTTGTAGTTTTCTGCTGTTTTAGTCAAGATTATCTTGATGTTTTTGTTGGTTGCTTTCACTGCCACATTCATCTGCGGGCGGTAGGGGGATGAATTCAGATGTCGAGTACCAAAGTGATCTAGTAGACCATTGACAATCTTGTTGTCCAGATTAGACCCATTATCTGTGATGATCGCTTGAGGGGTACCATACTGGGAGATGATGTCTCTTTTGACGAATCTTGCCACATTTCTTGCAGTGACGTTCTTGTAAGAACTGGCTTCTACCCATTTCGTGAAATAATCAATCGCTACCAGGATGAAGCGATGACCGTTTGAAGCCACAGGATTAATAGGTCATATCATGTCTATGCCCCACATGGAGAAAGGCCAAACTTCAGACATTTGGTGTAGTTCATTTGGGGGTGCATTGATCTTATCACCATATATTTGGCATTGGTGGCATGACCGGACATGCTGGCAGCAGTCTGATTCGATGGTCATCCAAAAATAGCCAAGCCGCATGATCTTCTTGGCGAGGAGGTGACCGTTCATGTGAGGCCCACATACGCCTTGATGGATCTCTTTCATGAGAATATTTGCTTCCTTGGCATCTACACACCTCAACAGAGTAGAGTCAAATGATCTTTTGTACAGAATTTGTCCATTGAGGAAGAATTTACTGGCCATCTTGGTTATGTATTTCCGGTCTCCTGGCTGGCATCCCTCAGGAAATTCCCCTTTTGAGAGATAATTCCTGATGTCGTAATACCACGGCTCTCCATCAAACTCCTCTTTGATTAGCATACAATAAGCTGGCCTTTCAACTATATTGATCCTTAGGGGTTCTATATCCAACCCTCCAGTTGTTTGTAACATTGAGGCCAGGGTGGCTAATGCATATGCAAATTGATTATGAGATCTCGATAGGTACTCGAATGACATTTCTTCAAATTCGAGTGTTAATTCTTCAAGGTATTCGTGATAAGGGATGAGCTTTGCATCTTTTGTCCTCCACTCTCCCTGTGTCTGTAAAATGATGAGCATGGAATCTCCAAAAACTTGCAACCTAGGTATCTTCATGGAAATGGCCAATCGTAGGCCTAGAATGCACGCCTCATATTCTAAGATGTTGTTGGTGCAAGGAAAAGTTATTTTTGCCGCCACAGGGTAATGTTGATCATCAGGGGATATCAGTATTGCCCCAGTGCCTGCCCCTGATAGATTAACAGCACCATCGAAATACATAACCCACTTGTCTTCTGCTAAGTTGAGAATTTGACCTTATGTGCTTGTTACTTCAGGAGACTCACCGCTTGACGGGTTTTCTGCTAGCATGTCAGCTATAGCTCTTCCTTTTACTGACTTCTGTGGAGAACACTTGATGTCAAATTCAGACGGCATCACTTGCCATTTTGCTAATTTCCCAATTAAAGCGGGTTTCTCCAGGAGGTACTTGACAGGATCATTCTCTGTTATGAGCTGAATGTGGTGGTGTAGGGTATACTGCCTCAGTCTACGAAGTACCCATACCGCTGCTACACAGGCCCTTTCAACTGGTACATATTTTGCTTCAGATTGCGTGAATTTCTTACTCAGGTAATAGATGGCCCTTTCTTTACCATCTATCGGGCTTGTTTGGGCAAGTAAGGCTCCCAAGGACTTCTGCTGTATAGTCAGGTACAAGGTCAATGGGTGACCAGGAATTGGTGGCACAAGTACCGGCGGTGTGATCAGATAGTTCTTGATCATTTGGAATGCCCTACTGCATCCAGCATCCCATGTCACTTTCGCGCCTTTCTTAAGCAATTTGAAGATTGGCTTAGCCACATCAGACAGTTGATTGATAAATCTGGCAATATAGTTCAATCTCCCTAGAAGGCTTCTCACTTCTTTTATTGTGGAGGGAGTTGACAGATCGTGGATAGCTTGAATCTTTGAAGGATCAATCTCAATGCCCCTGTTACTGACTATAAACAGAAGAAGTTTCCCAGATCTCGCCCCAAACACACATTTGTTAGGGTTCAACCTCAACTTATATTTGCGCAGGCGCTCAAATAATTTTCTTAACAAATGTACGTGATCCTGCCCTTTCTTGGATTTGGCGATCATGTCATCGACATATACTTCAATTTCTTTGTGGATCATATCATGGAATAATGTGACCATGGCCTTCTGATAGGTAGCCCCGGTGTTTTTTAATCCAAAGGGCATGACTTTGTAGCAAAAGTTCCCCAGGGTGTGGTAAAAGCAGTCTTTGGTTTGTCTTCTTGTTTCATGAAGATTTGGTTGTATCCCGAGAATCCATCCATAAACGAGAACAATTCATAACATGTTGTGCTATCCACCAACACATCAATGTGAGGAAGTAGAAAATCATCTTTTGGGCTTGCTCTATTCAGATCTCAGTAATCCATGCAGATTCGAACTCTACCATCCTTCCTCATGACGGGGACTATATTTGCAATCCAGTCTGAGTATGGGATAGCTTCAATAAAGCCTACCCTAAGAAGTTTCATGACTTCTTCCTTAATTTTATCTTCCAACTCGGCCTTCATCCGTCTGCTGCCTTGCTTGACAGGTTTGATATTGGGATCTGTGGGTAATGCATGCTCCACAATCTTAGGATCTAGGCCTGGCATATCAGCGTAAGACCACGCAAAAATGTCTTGATATTCTTCCAGTAATTTTATGAGCTCGAGTCTCTTATCTCGGGATAGATGCTCGCCGATCTTGACCTCTTTGATATTCACAGCGTCTCCCAAATTAACAATGATTGGTTCTTCTGAAGTAGGAGGCATCGATTCCTCAAAGGCATTCCAATCTCTGCGGACAGACGCATAACCTTCGTCCTCATCTTCCTCGATGCTATAAGAATGGTTAATGGAGAAATCCGAATCCCGTAACAACCTGGTATGCATGTTTGAGATGATATGCCTGAAATGTCATGAATATGGTTAGTTCGTACTCCGTAAGAATGGCATGCATGATCATGGAAAATCTTTTCGAAAGAGTTTTCGAAATATGTACAGGTATAAACGGGACTAATCCTCATGTCATTAGATATCCTGGCCCCATGGAAATCTTTTGAAAATTAGGAATCATACGGCAAATCAGGCCTCAATCTTCTGTGTGGAAGACTAGTATCATCATTGGGCTGATTCGTGGTTCCATATGTCCTTAACAAAATATGCGTGATTTTATTGAATGCAAGATGGGCCTCGTTACAAGATGTGCTGTTTGGACCAACGGCCGGAGATCCAAAGGCGTTTCCGTATACGTACAATAAGGAAAGAAAATGCAATAAAATGCAGAAAGTTCTAAATGCAGTATTTAAAGACAAGGGAAGAGTCTCGTTACTCAGAGGAAGTGGCTTCATTATCCAACCACTCCATGATGACATTCACAGAGTCATCTTTGAGAAAAGGATTTGTCAGATCTGGTTCTATCGGTGAAGTGACATCTTCTTCAGATAACCATTTAGAGTTCTGGTTGAAGTAGGCATTTAAAGGATTATTGAACATTCGAAACCTGCCTTTCCAAGTTGGAGAACCGATGAACGAGTTATTCGGGCTGTTTCGGCCTCTCAGGCGTCCCAGGCTTTTGCCTCGGCCTCGGCCAGTTGCCTTTGGGACAGATTCATCCATGTGAAGTTTCTGATATCCCATGCCCATTCTATGCGAGTTAGCTTTTAACTGCAGGGGAGTATTTATCCCTTGACTGTGTTTACCCAGACCTTTTCTAGGATCAAACCCATATGCCAGTAGCATCTTAGCTGGTAAAAGATTGGCTTCTGAGATGTAGGGGGTTCTCAACCTTGTCCCTGCCGGGGTATGAACTGTGGCTACCAGTTCTAGGGAATGATAGCTTGCTTCTGTTTTCACTTCGGGTTCAACATAGGGAATGGCACTGTTCTGGTATATCTGGAGGTCGACTTCTCCATGTATGGTAATCACATTCCCATCCACTACAAAGCTTACTTTTTGATGCAAGCTCGAAAGGACGGCTCCTGCTGTATGGATCCAAGGCCTTCCCAGCAAGAATCCGAATGCACTGGGCAGATCCATTACTTGGAAGTTTATAAAGAATTTTGTTGGGCCGATGAATACGTCCAGCTCAATCTCACCCACCACAGTCTTCTTCATTCCGTCGAAAGCTCTCACAGCCGTTTTGGATGCCTTAACCGTTTCCTCATTGATTCCCAACCTTCTTAGGGTAGCCAAAGGGCAAATGTTGAAGGCTGATCCATTGTCGATCAGTACGTGTGCCACTCTTTTCCCGTTACATTGCGCGGAGATATATAAGGCCTTGTTGTGCCCTCTTCCTTCCATGGGGAAGTCCTCATCAGAGAAGCTCAATTGGTCTTTTAAAAGGATCGCCCCCACAAAGTCCCCTAGTTGTACCTCGTTAATTGTTTCAGGGACATGTACTTCGTTGAGTATCTTCAACAGTGCGTTCTTGTGCTTCTCTGAGTTGATGAATAAATCTAGTAGAGATATTTGAGCTGGCATCTTCCTCAGCTGCTCTATTACTTAGAATTCGCTGGTCTTTATGATCGATGTGAGCTTTTCTGCGTCTTCCTTCGAGACCTTTTTTTCGGATTCGCCTTCCCTGGGGGTATAAAATCGTCCAGACCTCATGACTGCATCTACTTCTTTTGTTCCATAGTCCCAATGGACTGCTTTAGGATCGTACTTTTCTACCGGAGGGACTTCTATAGTTACAGTCGTCTGATAAGACGTCTCTGGTTCAGCTGTGTTGTCTGCTTCTTCTTGCGGCAATTAAATCACAACAGGCTTGACTAGGTAGTCTTTCACCCCGCTCATGCTATCAAGTTCTTCCAATCTGATTACCACTGTCGTAGCGACTTCGACCATTGATACGGTGTCGTCAAACCCATTTGAAAAAAGTTCTTCCACATCCTTTGAGGTCTCTGGTTGAGAGAGATCATCCATACCTCCCCATCCGTCTGATATGATGTCCTCAATTTTCTGATAAAAGCTGGGAGGGGCTGAATATTTCACTTTGAAGTTGTACCCCCCAGAATCTTGACCAAGGTTGTCTACAATTTCGCCCTTTTCAAGCACGTTGGCCATAAATTTGCGGTCTGCTAGACTTCGTCTCTTGGCAATTCTTCTTCTGACTGAGTGACCGGCCCAAGACTGTCTAGCAGATTCTCGTGTGGGATACCCCAGGTGCTACCCTGCTCAGTTTTGATCATGAAGTAGCTTCCTTCCAAAGATAAAGAAGCTTTGACTCCTTCGAATTCTTCATTGGTGATGTTGGACATTATCCCTAACCTCATCATTTTGGCAATGCATAATTTCTTTTCGTCAGCAGAGATCTCTCCTGCTTTTGGGTATGACGAAGCGGCTGCTAGCAAGTCGGTGAGCTTAGGCACGTCTACCTTCAGCTTAAGGTAGTCTTCCTCCGCTTCAGTAAATATCGCTCCTACTGCTTGATGATCTGGAAGTGAGTTTTCTTGTACATTTGGGGCCACATTATCGAACTTCAGAATCTGACTGTCAATCAGAGCTTGCACCTTCAGCTTAAGGATATAACAGTTGTCCACATTATGTCATCTCTCGCCCATGTGGTAAACACAGGTTTGGTTCTCGTCAAAGCCAGGATATTTAACAGGGTTTACCCTAGGCGGTTCTTTTGCCACCAGGCGTTGCTCTAGCAGCACTGGGAGCAACTTGGATAAAGGCAACGGGAGCTGAGAAAATTGCTTCTAGGGTTGCCTTCTTCTGAGCTCTTGTACTTTCGGTGCCGACTAGGACGATCCTCCTTTGGTCTGATTGGAATTGCCAAACGGCTTGGGCTTGTGGGGATCTGGTATAAATGCTATGTCAAGTCCGGCTTCTCTTTCCTTTTTTAAGGGATACTGCTTTCTAGAAGCTTCATGAGGCTTTCTTTCTCTCAAGACCCATTCTAGCCTTTCAGCAACCTTAATCAAGTGTGCAAACGTTTGACATCCGGAAGTGTTCAGCCTGTCAAAGTACTCGTAGGGGAGCGCTTTTAGGAATAAGTCAATCAGCTCATCTTCTGGGATTGATGGCTTTACTTGGGTGGCTAAGGCTCGCCACCTCTGGGCATATGTCCTGATCAATTCACCTCTCGCCTTTGAAGTTCGTAGAAGGTCTTCTCTTGTTGGGGCTGTAGCCGTGTTGAACTTGTACTGTCTGAGGAAGTCTTCTGCAAGATCCTCCAATCCGTCATAATCTTCTAGGTTTAGCTCAATGAACCAAGCCAGAGCGGCGCCAGCCAAACTCTCTTGGAACGTGTTCATCAACAGTGGAATATAATCCGAATATTGTGCCATCTTGCGCAGGTAATACTTGAGGTGGGCACGGGGACAGCCTGTCCCGTTATACTTTCTTACGAACTCTGGCTCCTTATAGTCAGGATGAGTCTCTACTTTAGCAAAAGGAGATATTTTGTCGAAGCGAGCTAACTCGTAACCTTGGCTGCTCAAGCACTCCTAGATCTTGGCCAACCTTTTAGCCTCCGCTTCGGTTTTCATAGTCTGCTTCCCCTTCTCCTCCTTCTCGAGGTTGATAACAACAGGCGAGGCCTTTTGTTGTGACTGGCTGTTTGGTTCATGGATGTCCTCCTCTGCATGTTGGGTATCTCTCGTCACCTCCTTATCTGTTGTATTAGGTACAAAAGAAGGACCTGCGTTGTTCTGGTTATGACCCGTTGTTTGTTTAGCTTGGGTAGCTTCCAGCATTGCCTTGATGTCGGCCATTATAGTTGCTAGAGCGGTCATCTGAGATTCCAGCATGCCCACACGCGGAGTCAATTCTTGTTGCTCCATTCTTGTCTTAAGGCGAGTTCGGAAACGATGTGTCGATAATTCCGTGATGAGAGTGTACCTGTTTCGGAAGAATTCCCAATGAGTATTTCTTTTGTCTTTGCCAAAAAGAAGCAGTTAATTCTTTTAGTTGCATGCTTCTTGTCGGTAGATGGGAAAAAGGGCTACCTCGTGAGCCTTAGCCTCATGTAAGTAGTTCTTTTAATCATTTTCCAACAAGAATTCTTGAAATTAAAAGAAGCGTAATTTCTGACGATAATTTTTATGCATTCGCAAAACGTGTTCACATTCATGCTCATGTGTCCAAAATATTATCACAACAAGAATGAGAATGTATGAGAAGGTATCACAATGCTTGCTTATTTTACACTTGATAGAATAGTCTATTCAAGTTTAGGACGCTTGAGGTCTAGGGTATCCTCATCGTCCCAATATGGATTCCCCTCTTCAGTCTGGGGCTCCTCATCCCTGAATATGACAGCGGTCCCATGTCTTCGGGTACGTACGGCTCTATTCCAGGTACGTACGGTACAATGTATTCGGGTATGTAGGGCTCGACAAGGCTTCGTCTGGTTGCTTTAAAGTGCTGAATGTATTCCGCAGTGGCTCTATGAATATTTTCTTCACGAGTCATGTTTTCTGGCCAACTTATTTCTTCGGCCTGAGAATTCTTCAAAGTGCGTATGATGGATGTCACTTTGGCTTCAAACTGTCTCTTCTCCTCCTCCATGAGAGTCTTGCTCGGTATGTCAAAAGAAAAGATACCAGGTTGTGGTGGAGAAGGGAACTCCTGTGGTGCCCCAAACTGTCGGATCACCATCTTTGGATAGTATGCGGTAGCGCCCGTGAATCCTAGCAAGGGGACTGGACCTTTGTCATCACAGGCCAATCGGACTTTGCCCAGCGTTGGTAACCTTAGCCGCCATCGGAGTTGTTCGGGCTTTAGAACTTTAAGAAAGTTTTTCCACTCTATGAAGTTGAACTTAGGAATACGTGTATGTGTTCTGACAAAAGTTTTAAGAGGATGTGCATCAGGGCTGATTTCAGTGAAACCCATGCGGATGTGGAATTGTCTGATATGGGATGTGAACCACAGATACAAAAGATCACTAGAGGCTCTAAAGATTCCCTTTTTATTTTTCTTGAAGCGATTTAAGGAAAGGAAGGTTTCGGCAAGGATGATGTTTGAGTAATCCCACCCACAACAGACTTGTCTGGCTACTACAGCCATGATAGGGTCGAAGGTGACAGATGAGATTAGGAACAGCACAAAGCTGAAGAATGCCAAGACAAAGGTTCTACCAGATTTGGTCCCTTTAGTAGCAGGGAGGCAGGAAAATCGGTCTATAAGGAAAGATAGGGAGATTCGTCCAGAATTGCTTTTTGCATCTGCTTTGACTTCGTCAGCCACCTGACTCAGGGGTTCAAATCCTATGGGGGGTCGAACGAGTGTGTGAGTGAACTCGACTCCGATGACGGCACTGTACTCCTCGATAGTGGGAGTAATCTCCAGTCCTTCCATGTAGAATGTAGTGGTGGTAGGATCCCAATAGAGCGCCATGGCTTGGATAAAGGCAGGTGGACACTCAATCTTCAGCAGGTCTGACAGGTACCCTAGTCGTGATTCAGCATACTTCTGGCTGGCTTCGACCATGCTATCCCACCATGATTGGAGTTCGGCCCGGGGAACTTTGAACACTTGAATATCACTCTTTCCCATCAAGTCTAAAATATGCAAATGATTTTAAAAAGTCAATCGTCAGAAATTACTTTAAAGACATGATTATGCAGATGCCATGACATATGCATGGGCTAACTTAATTGCATAGTTCATTTTGAAGAAATGGAAATTAGGACCTTTTTCAGGTCTCGAAGGCCTGACTTAAAGCCTAACTTGAATTTCAGGGAAGTGAATTATGCAATTTAGTCAGGTTCACTCAGTGACTAGAGGAAACAGTAATGTCACATTCCATTGGTCAATACATCAAATGAACAAAGTGGAATGAACTTTTATTACAATCAGGATGCCTAATGAAAGAAAGGTAGAGAAAGATTCTTCAAACAAGAAAGCCATAAAAAGGCCAATGGAATGTGAGGATTTAAATCACTCTAGACAGTTAGTCGGGAACTCCCTTCTAATCAAGTGTAAGGGAGTTATCTTCAATGTTCTGGTCGAAAGGTCGTAGTTCCTCTGGCCATTCTCTGGTCCATGGTATAACGACTTCAGGAGCCTTCTCGGGTTTCACCTTCTTGAGTGTGATACGCTTTGGCTTTGTCTTGGTAGCTGGACGTCTTCTTTTTCCCCAAAAAGTAATCATGGGTACACTTTCTTTGGTCAGTAGTTCAGCTTTCCGACGGGCATAGGCCTCCCTGGCCAACTGGTTGCGACGTTGTCTCTTCATTTCAAGATAATTCTTAAACATCTCGTCCGCTTGTCGCTTGAATCTGAGGTTATCGACGTAGTAGCGGGTGTCGCGACCCTCTCGAGCGCCATCTATGAGTGCGGCGAGGGTTAATGGGCCGCCCGATCGCTGTCTCGATCGGACGCGGGCCTCTCCCAAGGTCCATTACCCAAATCGCAACTGCTGGATATACGTGATCGACCTTCAGTGCGGTCTAGTGACATGTGATGAGTGTACATGCTAAGGAATCGCCACCAATCGTTTCATGGAGGGTACGATCAGAAACCCTATCGAATAGTTGGGAGTGGTCTATTCGATTCTGCAGAAACCAAAGGAGTGGGTTCGGGGACTTAGTTACGCCAACTGTCAGAGTTGACGCCCTTTCGGTACCTAAGCTGAATGGTTTATCTGATCCTAGGGTTTCATACAGACGAGTGGGGTATAGATCCTAAATCTAGGAGTTCATGCATATGGGAAATACTACCCTATCAATCACAATCAGTAGTAATAAATGCGCAAATCAAGGATCCAGTACATGCGGATAAAACACATGAAAGCAGCATGGTATCCCTAATGAGGCCCTATTAGCCTAGAGAAATATCAATCAAGGCTTAGGAATGATTTTGGCATGATTTGCCCATGAGGGGCAAAATCGTAATTTTGAACAATTTAGGGGGGCAATTTTCCTTGAAAGGGAAAATTTGTCATTTTAGATGAATTGGGGAGTCAAAAGATGAGGGAAATAGGATTGGCCATCAATCCAATCCATTTCCTATTTTTCGGGAATTTCCAAGATTTTTCTGGAATTTTAAAAGTGATTTTACCCTCGGATGGTAAAGTCGTCATTTTGGATAAATATGAGAACTGAAAATCTTAAATATTAGGGTTGGTCGTCCACCTGACCCAAACCCTAACTTTAAGCAATTTTCAGAACTTGATTGGAATAAGAAAGGCGATTTTCCCATTGAGGGGCGAAATTGTCATTTTGATAAAATGGACAGGACTCGAAAACCCAAGCCTAATAATTGGTCGCCTACTTGACCGTAATTCTTACCTTGGCATTATCGATTTTATCTTGCATACACAGCAGAGGCGACTTACCCCTAAAGGGTAATATCGTCAAGTTTCGGAAGAACAGATAAGAAACCCCAAAAATAGGGTTGACCAGTTGTCTGTGGTCAACCCTCGATTTTTGGGGGTTTCTGGAGTGTCTAGGATTTTCCCACAATTTTTTCATATTTTTTGGAATTTTCTGGAATTTTCTAGCATTTTTTTTGAATTTTCTAAGATTTTTCTGATTTTTGATTTTTTTTTTTTTTAAAATCATTTTCGAATTTTTTTATTTAAAAAATATTATTCGGGCCGGGTCGGGTGACCCGGCCCATGACCCGCGGGCGACCGGCCCGGCCCGGATCCGAACCCGCGCGACAAAACGGCACAGTTTTGGCTTCTCCCGCTCGAATTTTGGATTCCCGCCCAATCTCGATCCAACGCTCCTGATTGCGCCAAGTGTCGCGCTATAGACGGCCTGATCTAAGGCTGGAAACTGACTGTCCAGATTGAAATGCTTGATCGAACTACGGCCGTCCGATCTAAGGGATTTTTAATTTTTGAAAATCATTTTTAATTTCCGTAAAAAGCGAGATCGCGACACGTGGCACGACTAACACCGTCCGATCTTTTTTTGTTATTCGGTTATAACAACCGATGCTGACGTGGCTGCCACGTGGGCGCCACGTCAGCGCCACGTAGGCTTTGACTGGTCAACTTTCGTTGACCAGTCAACAGGTTCGCCGAAGAAGACGATCGGCGCCGGCACCCTCTCGCCGGCGCCTCGTCGGAAGCCCTTATCTCCGTCTATAGGATGCCAAATCGCACGAAACCACCGCCATTCGACTCGTACAGACCTCATCTACCACATATCAAAGCCTCGACACAGCAGATCGACATTTGCAATACCTGCAACTCCGCCGGTGCTAATCTTCGGCGAGAGTATCGCCCTAGCCATTTCTAACGTCAAACAAGCATCTCGAATCATCAAACAGCATCCATGGAGTTAGAGAGAACTTACTTGATGATCGCGAGGCGTCGGTTCAACCTAGGAGGAGTCATAGCATTCACAGCCAATCGGTCAAAGTCGGGGGTTGACTCGATGGTTTTATGCAACGAAAATGCGAAAACGAAATGCGACGAAGATCAGCCATGCCCAATGAACAGATTAAGACTAATAACAAATAAAATGGTCGACAGAATTGAGACATGCCATTGGAGGCCGAGGTAAAACTTGAAGATATTTCTCACCTTTCTTCGAGGTCAGAGACTAATCGAGCGGATTTGGGGGCTATTTCGAAGCTCTAGGAAGTCGACGACGATGATCACCAGCGTCGGTTTTGCCGGGGATGATCCGTTGAAGCTTGCACAGGTAAGCTCCGGCCGCCTCTTTCTCTCTCTGCAAGCTCTCTCTCTCTCTCTCTCTCTCTCTCTCTCTCTCTCTCTCTCTCTCTCTCTCTCTCTCTCTCTCTCTCTCTCTCTCTATCTCTACGAGAGCCTCTCTCTGCCCGCTCTGTTTTTTTTTCTTCTCTTTTGTAACCGATCCCTCTAACAGATTTCTTCCTCCACTGTTATACCCGAACGGCTTCTGCGAATGGATTTCTTGAGCTCCTGTCACGTGCCGAAAGTGCGTGCGTTTTGGCATGTTGACTTCGAGCTCGATCTGGTGAATGTCTCGGAGCCATTTTGCGCGCCTGGGTGTCGATCCTTCCTCTGATTGATCGAGCTTCCTCTTGTTTTTCCCTGTGCGCGCGCGAAGGAAGAGCCATTCTGTTTTCTCTCTTTTCGGGTTGGTCAATCGGGTTGACTGGGTCGGTCAACCCAACCCAGTTGACCCGATTCTACTTTCTTTGTTCAAATTGGACGTCTATATGTGCCAAGATCACAAAATTGACACTAAAATTGGACTCCATGGCACAGACTCCATCTAGAAATGTGATTTTCGTGATAAATTCCTCTTGAATTGATTGAAAACCCCAAATGTAAGGTGGGATCCGAATTTGATTTTTGTCAAATTGGGGTTCCTGATGGACGAATCGGCCCCAATTGAGCCCATCATTAGATTCAATGGGTTAAAAACTATAGGGAGGAAGCACTGGGGTTCTATGGGTGTCCCTCGGAAAATTTTAATTTTGGATTTGGTACTTTAGGGACTAAAATGAAAAGAATTTTATGCAATTAGATTCTTAAAGCCAAAATTGATCAAATCAGCGGACAATTGAACCAAATTGAAATGTATGGCAATCAAATTGAATGTCAAGATTCGGAAAATGCAAAAGATCGCAAATAGAAAGACTCAAAACATATTTTTTTTGACAAATTTAACCCTGTGCGTCACAAAGAAACACACAAAATTAAACTTGAATTTCGACTCTTGATGAGGTCAAAATGACAAGGGATTTAAAAGAAAAATATTGACTATTTTCCTATATTTTTGTGACCTCAAATTCTATTTTTTGTTGATTTTTCTAGTATTTTCCTATTTTCTAAAAATACTAAAAAAATGTGAAAAATATGAAAAATTATTTTTTGATCAAGAATGGTTCCTTGGGCTTGGCCAAGGCCACTAAAGTTGATTTTGTAATTTTTTGACTTTTTATGATTTTTTTGTGATTTTTTCAAAAAATAAAACTGAAAAAGACTTGGTCAAAAATCCGGTGTCAACAGCTGCCCCTCTTTGAGAGGAATCTCGTGAGAGGTTTCGCTCAAAGACCAGTGACACCTGAATCTAGACCGACTCGACTGGGGAAAAGAAAAACGAATCTTGACACTCAATCTTTCTTGTCCCGCTGGTGAACGCTCTGCTCTTCATTCTTTTGCTGACGTGAGAGAGAAAGTAGAGAGACCCACCTGTTACTTACCTGTTGATCACCTCCCTGATGCTCGTACGGCATGCGCGGTGTATAGCGGGTTCAAGTGAATACCTATGGACTCGTCTTTTGAGTATCCTAGGGCGGTTAAACTCTAGCCTGTATGGTAGGCTGTACCAGAATGGGATTCCTATACTTGACAGGAACCTGTGAATGACACACCCAGTCTCTTAGGGATTGTCGGGGTTTTGATCCGTATGGTGGATCAGACCATGAATAGGACTCCTTTTTGCTATGAACCTATGGATGACGCACCCAGTCTCTTAGGGATTGTCAGGGGTCTTGATCCGTTTGGTGGATCAGACCATGAATAGGACTCCTTTCTGCTAGGAACCTATGGATGACGCACCCAGTCTCTTAGGGATTGTCAAGGGTTTTGATCCGTATGGTGGATCAAACCATGAATAGGAACCTATGGATGACGCACCCAGTCTCTTAGGGATTGTCAGGGGTTTTGATCCGTATGATGGATCAAACCATGAATAGGACTCCTTTCTCCTAGGAACCTATGGATGACGCACCCAGTCTTTTAGGGATTGCCGAACATTTTGATCCTGTATTCTAAGGAATTTAACTAGGATTTATGCAAGTGAGGTGTGCCTAACCTTTAGGCTTCACCACATGAGCTATTCTGGGTTTAGGGGTTACCTAGAACCTCACAGAAAGCTGATCTTGAAAATTGTCCTTTCGACATGCAAGGCATTATTCTGGGATTTGGGGATTCCAAGTATCCTGCAGAAAACTTAAACCTGCAAAAACTTTGATAAGATTCTTTTGGGATCTAGGGGTTACCTGAGATCTCGCAGAAAGACTATCTTGAATATTATCCTTTCGACATTGAAGGTGATATTCTGGGATCTGGGTACTCCAGGTATCCTGCAGAAAGAACAAACCTGTAACACTGGAATCTCATACAGGGAGATAATTTCAAACATTGTCCTTTGACATTGGAGGTGACGTTCTGGGATCTGGGGACTCCAGGTATCCTGCAGAAAGATCAAACCTACAAAATTGTTCATAAGAATGTGTTTTCCTGAAATATGGAATTACCAGGGATCTTGTAGGAAAATAAACTTGAAAGCTCTTCTTCATAGAGCAAGGCATTCTTCTAGAATCTGGGGTTACCATGATTCCTATAGAAGTTTAACCAAGAACAATAGCATTCTAGAATCTGGGGTTACCAAGAATCTGTCAGAAGCTCAGGCATATAAACTCTCATTCTTAGAGAAATGTGTCATTCTGAGACCTGGGGTTACCAGGGGTCCTGCAGAAGTTTAAACTTGAAATATATTCTACACAAAAGAAGTAGCATTCTGAGGTCTGGGGATACCAGGGGTCCTACAGAAGCTTGAACATGTAAACTCTTTCTTACCAAGAGAGGTTGTGTTCTTCTGAGATCTGGGATTGCCAGGAATTCTGCAGAAGTTTAGACATGTTAAATGTTTCTCATCAAGAGTGATACAAGCCATTTTAGGAGCTGAAGTCATCAAGAATCTTGCAGAAGCTCCAATCTGAAAATTTTCTTACCAAAGGCACATCAATGGTCTTTAAGTGATATCTGATGTCAAACTGTCAGCACTTTATGACTTATATCATAGTCATGAAAAAATTTCAATGAATGCATTACGATGCTGGAGGTTATCCAAAACACCTTACAACATACGGGAGTGATCAAAAATTCCTTGTGGGGAAATTTTGAATCAAACAATCTGAAATTACCAAAAGAGTTTGGTTAAAATGTCCAACGGAGTATTCTCATCAAAGAGGACTTCTCACCGTTTTGAGATAATGGTCTTTTACCAAGAATGCACTCGAACTTCCTATCAAACCTGCGCCTAGGGTTCAGGATCATTCGTAGTGAATACACCACGATCGATCAGGAGGACTTCCAAGGGACCGTAATGTTGGGCTTGGTCAACGGTTTTCAAAGGGGACTTGCGTGCAAGTCAAGGCTTTCGAAGAGAAGTCTTCAATGTCTGCTCTAGGTTTACAAGTCAAGAAACCTGCAAAGTGAGAAAGAAATAATCTTGCTCGAACTTCTTCGAGCTAAGCTTGGACATTAAACCCTATGTCAATCCATGTGCCTTAATCAGAAAAGGCTTTTCAGGGTTGTAACGTAGATAGGATTGGGGACCAAAAAAGGCTTGTTTTTGGCTCAGAATACGTGAAGGGTTTAACATTGGTGATCACTGCAGATTTGCCGTCATCTGCCCCCCTTCTGGTCCAAAGAGCGTCTTCAGTCTTTAAAGTGTATTGATAGTTTTTGAAGAGCATTGTCAGTCTTCGAAGCGCACATTTGTCTTTAGAGAATATCTCTTTCATGCTGAGATGGAGTCAACATCCTGTCTATGCTTTCATCATCTAGGTGTGACATGTTTGGGAGCATCTTTCGCAGTCCAGCTCCCTGGAGATTTTCTCGTACAATCAGATCTCACTAGTGACCTATACAAAGGT
The DNA here is from genome assembly GCA_021437785.1 of Rhodomyrtus psidioides. Classification (NCBI taxonomy): domain Eukaryota; kingdom Viridiplantae; phylum Streptophyta; class Magnoliopsida; order Myrtales; family Myrtaceae; genus Rhodomyrtus; species Rhodomyrtus psidioides. The sequence continues at coordinate 149,797 of JAILYB010000260.1, read as the reverse complement.
ATCATGCCATTTTTTTGGCATTTACAAGATCAAACACATGGTTCACAAGCGTACAAGTATTTGGACGGGCATTGGCCTTGCTTTTACCAGGCACTTTGCTTTTTTCTTGATGCCCAAGATTGGATTTTTCTCTCTTCTTCTTTTTTTTGGTCGAAATCCCACCTTTTCTTTTCTTTTGGGGACCGTGATTTTCAAATGAGTGTGCTAGATGTACAACTTGAATCTCAGCACTCAAACATTAGTCCAGGAATTTTTACAAATCATATCTTTCGAACTTTTCCCGCTCTTGAAGTGACGTCGCCTCCGTCTTGGAATATGCAATGATCACCAACGGGTTTGCGAAACGAAGTACAGGCTCAACTGGGCTGTGCAAAGGGTAAAAGTGTATAGGATAGAGAAACGAATGCTTTTCGTCATCTTAAAGCAATTGAACTACCATAGAAGTTAAAATGACAAGCAACACACGAAGATTGATGCAAGTCTGAGCAAGAAAACTTCTAACCATTTACCTCCTGATACCGCTGGACGTACCTCCAGTTTGCCCCACTGTGGGGTGGTTCTTAACAGGGGTAAAGAATGAAACCGCCGTTCAAAGGGTTATCAATGGTCACCTGTAGTGTTTATGATAAAGAAACGAATGCCTCCGTCGTCTCAATCCATGTAATCACTGCGAATAACCCTTACGTCCGTAGGTCAAGGTCTTGCTATCCTTACCACTCCACTCATCTCTCAAGCGTGTAAGGGACGTGTTTGGACTAGGCATGCCTCTTGTCTGAGGAAACATCCTTTTGAACAATTTTAAACAACTCTTGTTGGAAGAGTTCATCTTGTTTTCTTCAAAACTTACCCTCCAAGGGGATTTATGATGCACCATATATATTTCAATCATGTTCAGATAACCTCCAGATCTAAACACGAATGCCAATGACTGTGAGAATTTTGCGTCTTTCTAGACATGAGCTTTGAATGTATGCTAGATTCCAAAAAGCCTCCAAGTTCTAGCAATCAGGATTCTGACAGTCTTAAAAACCTAAAAGATTGGGAAAGGAATACTTACCTGCCCAGCGTGGCTAGAAATTCCTGAAAAACATAAAAGGAATATGTCAGTGTATGCTCTCGATTTTCAGAAAATTAGAACAATACACCTTACCCTTGATCATGTACTCCAACGGAAGTGGATAGACTTGTGAAAATCTGCATTTTTTTTCTTAACAACACAAGATGGTTAAGTGTTCTAAAATTTCTTGAAATTCTTAGTTCTTTGAAGAGAAAGGACGTGCACCTGACCACCACGACAGTAAGTCCCCTTGATCATGCATTCCAATCTATCGCGACCCTACTTCCTTGGGTCCTGTAATATTGAACACATGCTAATGTATGCATGGATGCATGACATGCTTATGCAAAGACTATCATGAAGAGTAGGCTCAATTCGGGGTAAGTCACATGACCGGAATCTGATTTTATTTCAAGGGTAATATTTCTTCACAACATCTGAATTTACAGGGTGCCCCAGTTCTTCTCCTTCGGTGTTTACAAGAATTAATGCTCCCCCCGTGAGAATCTTCTTGATAATGTAGAGGTCTTCGTAATTCGGAGTGAATTTTCCCCTTGGATGGGTAGTACTCGGCAAAACTTTCCTACTTACCAGGTCATTTACTTCGAAGTTTCTGGTCTTGACCTTTCGATTGAACGCTCTGGCTACCCTTTTCTGGTAAGTTTGTCCATGGCAAATGGCTTTAAGACGTTTCTCGTCTATTAAATTCAGCTGTTCGTATCTGTGTTTGAAATGTTCTGACTCAGAGAGTTTATCTTCTGATAAGATTCTCAAAGAGGGAATCTTAACTTTTACGGGTAGAACTGCTTCTGTCCCATACACCAGACTGTAGGGAGTTGCTCCTGTAGAAGTCCTGATCGATGTTCGATAAGCCATCAAGGCGAAGGGCGGTCTTTCGTGCCAATCCCTGTAGTTTTCTGCTGTTTTAGCCAAGATTCTCTTGATGTTTTTGTTGGCTGCTTCCACTGCCCCATTCATCAGTGGGCAGTAAGGAGACGAATTCAGATGTCGAATGCTAAAGTGATCCAGTAGATCATCGACAATCTTGTTGTTTAGGTTAGACCAGTTATCTGTGATGATTGCCTGAGGGGTACCATACCGGGAGATGATGTCTCTTTTGATGAATCTTGCCACATTTCTTGCAGTGACATTCTTGTAAGAGCTGGCTTCTACCCATTTTGTGAAGTAATCAATCGCTACCAAGATGAAGCGATGACCATTTGAAGCCACAGGATTAATAGGCCCTATCATGTCTATGCCCCACATAGAGAAAGGCCAAACTTCAGACATTTGGTGTAGTTCGTTTGGGGGTGCATTGATCTTATCACCATATATTTGGCACTGGTGGCATGACCGGACGTGTTGACAGCAATCTGATTTGATGGTCATCCAATAATAGCCAAGCCGCATGATCTTCCTGGCGAGGAGGTGGCCGTTCATGTGAGGCCCACATATTCCTTCATGGATCTCTTTCAAGAGGATATTTGCTTCTTTGGCATCTACACATCTCAATAGAGTAGAATCAAAGGATCTTTTGTACAGAATTTGTCCATTGAGAAAGAACTTGCTGGCCATTTTGGTTATGTATCTTCGGTCTCCTAGTTGGCATCCTTCAGGGAATTCCCCTTTTGAGAGGTAATTCTTGATGTCATAATACCATGGTTCTCCATCAAATTCTTCTTCGATTAGCATACAATAAGCTGATTTTTCAACTATGCCGATCCTTAGGGGTTCTATATCCAACCCTCCAGTTGTTTGCAACATTGAGGCGAGGGTGGCTAACGCATCTGCAAATTGATTGTGAGATCTTGATAGGTACTCGAATGACACTTCTTCGAACTTAAGTATCAATTCTTCAAGGTATTCGTGATAAAGGATGAGCTTTGCATCTTTCGTCTTCCACTCTCCCTGTGTCTGTAGGATGATGAGCATGGAATCTCCAAAAACTTGCAACCTAGGTATCTTCATAGAAATGGCCAATCGTAGGCCTAGAATACACGCCTCATATTCTGAGATGTTGTTGGTGCAAGGGAAAGTTATCTTTGCCGCCACAGGATAGTGTTGATCATTGGGGGATATTAGTACTGCCCCAGTGCCTGCCCCTGATAGATTGACAGCACCATCAAAATACATGACCCACTTGTCTTCTGCTAAGTTGAGAATTTGACCTTCTGTGCTTGTTACTTCAGGAGACTCACCGTTTGACGGGTTTTCTGCTAGCATGTCAGCTATAGCTCTTCCTTTAACTGACTTCTGTGGAGAACACTTGATGTCAAATTCAGATAGCATTACTTGCCATTTTGCTAATTTCCCAATTAAAGCGGGTTTCTCCAAGAGGTATTTGACAGGATCGTTCTCTGTTATGAGCTGAATGTGGTGGTGTAGGGTATACTGTCTCAGTCTGCGAAGTACCCTTACCGCTGCTACACAGGCCCTTTCGACTGGTGCATATTTTGCTTCAGATGGTGTGAATTTCTTACTCAGGTAATAGATGGCTCTTTCTTTACCATCTATCAGACTTGTTTGGGCGAGTAAGGCTCCCAAGGATTTCTGCTGTATAGTCAGATATAAGGTCAATGGGTGACCAGAAATTGGTGGCACAAGTACCGGCGGTGTGATCAGATAGTTCTTGATCATTTGGAATGCCCTGCTGCATTCAGCATCCCATGTTACTTTCGCGCCTTTCTTAAGCAATTTGAAGATTGGCTTAGCCACATCAGACAGTTGATTGATAAATCTGGCAATATAGTTCAGTCTCCCTAGAAGGCTTCTCACTTCTTTTACTGTGGAGGGAGTTGACAGATTGTGGATAGCTTGAATTTTTGAAGGATCAATCTCAATGCCCCTGTTACTGACTATGAACCCAAGAAGTTTCCCAGATTTTGCCCCAAACACACATTTGTTAGGGTTCAACCTCAACTTATATTTGCGCAGGCGCTCAAATAATTTTCTTAACACCTGTATGTGATCCTGTCCTTTCTTGGATTTGGCGATCATGTCGTCGACGTATACTTCAATTTCTTTGTGGATCATATCATGGAATAATGTGACCATGGCCTTCTGATAGGTAGCCCCGGCGTTTTTTAATCCAAAGGGCATGACTTTGTAGCAAAAGTTCCCCCGGGGTGTGGTAAAAGCAGTCTTTGGTTTATCTTCTTGTTTCATGAAGATTTAGTTGTATCCCGAGAATCCATCCATAAACGAGAACAATTCATAACCTACTGTGCTATCCACTAACACATCAATGTGATGAAGTGGAAAATCATCTTTTGGGCTTGCTCTATTCAAATCTCGGTAATCCACGCAGATTCGAACTTTACCATCCTTCTTCATGACGGGGACTATATTTGCAATCCAGTCTGAGCATGGGATAGCTTCAATAAAGCCTACCCTAAGAAGCTTCATGACTTCTTCCTTAATTTTGTCTTCTAACTCAGCCTTCATCCGCCTGCTGCCTTGCTTGACAGGTTTGATACTAGGATCTGTAGGTAAGGCATGCTCCACGATCTTAGGATCTAGACCTGGCATATCAGCGTAAGACCATGCAAAAATGTCTTGATATTCTTTCAATAACTCTGTGAACTCGAGCCTTTCATTTCGGGATAAATGCCCGCCGATCTTGACCTCTTTGATATTCACGGAGTCTCCCAGATTAACAATGATTGGTTCTTCTAAAGTAGGAGGCGTCGATTCCTCAAAGGCATTCCAATCTCTGCGGATAGACGCATAACCCTCATCTTCATCTTCCTCAATGCTATAAGAATGGTTACTGGAGAAATCCGAATCTCGTAACAACCTGGTATGCATGTTTGAGATGATATGCCTGAAATGTCATGAGTATGGTTAGTTCGTATTCCATAAGAACGACATGTATGATCATGGGAAGTCTTTTCGAAAGAGTTTTCGAGATAGGTACAGGTATAAACGGGACTAATCCTCATGTCATTGGATATCCTGGCCCCGAGGAAATCTCTTTGGAAATCAGGAGTTATATGGCAAATCAGGCCTCAAGCTTCTGTGCAGAAGACTAGTATCATCATTGGGCTGATTCGTGGTTCCATATGTCCTTAACAAAATATGTATGGTTTTATTGAATGCAAGATGGGCCGCATTACAAGATGTGCTATTTGGACCAACGGCCGGAGATCCAAAGGCGTTTCCCTATACGTACAATAAGAAAAGAAAATGCGACAAAATGCAAAAAAGTTCTAAATGCAGTATTTAAAGACAAGGGAAGAGTCTCGTTACTCAGAAGAAGTGGCTTCATCACTTAGCCACTCTATGATGGCATTCACAGAGTTGTCTTCAAGAAAAGGATTTGTCAGATCTGGTTCTATTGGTGAAGTGACATCTTCTTCAGACAACCATTTAGAGTTCTGGTTGAAGTAGGCGTTCAGAGGAAATATCTTCGATCTGCCTTTCCAAGTTGGAGAACCGATGAACGAGTCATTCAAGTTGTTTCGGTCTCCCCGACGTCTCAGGCTTTTGCCTCGGCCTCGGCCTGCTGCTTCCAGGACAGATTCATTCACGTGATATTTCTGGTACCCCAAGCCCATTCTATGCGGGTTAGCTATTAACTGCAGGGGGCATTTATCCCTTGACTGTGTTTGCCCAGGCCTTTTCTAGGATCAAACCCACATGCCAGTAGCATCTTGGCTGGTAAAAAATTGGCTTCTGAGATGTATGGGGTTCTCAACCTTGTCCCTGCCGGGGTATGAACTGTGGCTACTAGTTCTAGGGAATGATAGCTCGCTTCTGTTTTCATTTCGGGTTCAACATAGGGAATGGCACTGTTCTGGTATGTCTGGAGGTTGTTGACACCTGATTTTTTTATCAGTCTTTCATAGTTTATTTTTTAAAAATTCATAAAAAATATATAAAAAGTTAAAAAATTAAAAAATCATCTTTGGTAGCCTTGACCAAGCTAAAGGAACCATTTTTGACAAAAAATAATTTTTCAATTTTTTAATATTTTCCAAAAATAGAAAAATACATGAAAAATGAAGAAAAATAGCATTCGATGTCGTAAAAATATAGAAAAATAGTCAATATTTTTATTTTAATTTTCTTTTCATTTTGAACTCATAAATAGTCAAAATTCAAGTTCAATTGCATGTGTTTCTTCACGACGCATAGAGTTGAATTTGGCAAAAAAAATATCATTCGAGTCTTTTAATTTGTAAATTTCTACATCTTTTTTAGTCTTGATGTCCAATTAGATCTACCACCATCTACAATAAATGCCCCTTGCTGAATATTTTCGTTTTTGTTTCACATGATTTCATGGTGTAAAACGCCGAGTGGATCCTCAAATATAATCGGGTCGGCATGAGCTCGATAGCTCGTCCAAGACCAAACCAGGGCACGGCGAACCCCATGTGAGTACTCTCGAACTCCTGCGATGCTTCCTAATGCTTTTCTTAGGTTAGATCGAGTGTAGAACGGCTAGGACAGCTAAATTATTCTTGAGCTGTGATTGATAAATAGGGCATTCCTAGGAATGCCATGTGATTTATTTGCATATCTAGATTCCTTGAGTTGCGTATTTTATTACTGATTGTGATTGCTAGGATAATCACTCCTATCTGCATGAATTTCTAGATTTATGGTTCATACCTTACTCATCCGCATGAATCTCAGGCTAGAAAATTCAGTCAACTTAGGTACCGAAAGGGCGTCAACTCTGACGGTTGGCGTAACTAAGTCCCCGAAACCATTTCTCTGGTTCTCGCGGAATTGAATAGAAACTCCCAACTATTCGATTGGGTGGTCCAATCACACCCTAAAAAAATGATTGGTGGCGACTCCATGGCATGCACACTTAGCACATGTCACTAGACCACACTGAAAGTCGATCACGCATACCTCCGTTGCGATTTGGGTAATGGGCCTTGGGAGAGGCCCGCGTCCGACCAGACAGGACGGCCCATTAGCCCTCGAGAGCCCGACAACCTCAAGAGGGTCGCGACAGACTGGCGACTCCACTGGGGACTGGTTCTAAACCATTTAGTGGACTTGAGCCAATTAAAAAGTTGATTGATTCTTCTAACCTAATTTTATGCAGATGCTCTCGAAAGTGAGGTGTATATGCTAAGGAATGTGTTAGATGTTTTTGTAGACGGGAGAAATAAGGGGTGAAGTGCTTGTTAACTTTGTTTTATGCAGGCAAGAGTTTTGGATGTATGATTGTGTGGATATTTATATTGAAGCGGTGATTGTTAAATAAAATGCATGTTTATTGCTTTAGCACGACACAATGAATACACACAATTGCGCCTAAAACCCCAGGCGCCCTCTTTAGGAACACAATAGAAGGAATTGAAAATGGAATCTCCGTGAGGAAAAACATGGGGTAATCACTTTTCAATTCCGCTCACTTCGAACTATGGATTGAGTCCCAATGCAACGATAGTTGTGCAATGGAATCGACTCTTCCCAGAATTCGAGGTGAGAACCTTGGCTTTAGGTACCAAGCCCTATCTTTTGATTTTTAGGAGTTTTCCCTCACTTGTCTCATGCGTTTGTCTATGGAAGGTTAGTATACCTAACACTGTACAGAGAAGCTTGATTTTCTCTTAAGTTTGGTTGGTAAGACTTTTCTATCCCTCGAACTTGTTACAGCTCATAATCATTATATTCATTACATAATTCCGGTGATTGGTGTTGACACCTGATTTTTTACCATTTATTATTGTGATTTTTATTCTTTAAAATTAATTAAAAATATCAAAAAAAGGTCATAAAATCACAAAATCAACTTTGGAAGCCTTGGTTTAGCCTTAGGAACCAATTTTGAACACAAAATATTTTTCGGTATTTTTAATATTTTTCGAGTTTATTTAATTATAAAAATACCCAAAAAATCAGAAAAATACCATTCGTGGTCAGAAAAATACCCAAAAATATTCGATAATTTTGTTTTAATTTCCTCTTCAAGTGTGTCACTTTAAATCTCAAAAATTCGGCTCGGGTCACTATGTTCCTTCACAAACATAAACCCGAACCGAGCCTAAAAAAAATCATTTTCGAGTCTTTTAGTTTTCAATTCTCACTTTTTATAAGCTATGACATTGGATTCTAAAGTCTTAAAGTGCAATTAGGTCAATTTGCCCTCCAATTTAATCAATTTTTACCAAAAGGGCTTAATTGCACATTTTTCTTTCAATTAGTCCCCGGTTTCACGGATGTATACGTATGCTCTACGTATTTATACGTCATACGTATTTATACGTTATGCATATTTGTACTGTTTGGTAACCTCTTTAACTCTTGTAATAATAATAATGGTTATTATTTTTAACACCTTTGTTAGTGCCTTTTTTTTTAGCATTTTTGTATTGTGAGTGCTATTGCTAGTGCTATTTTTAAATAGCATTTTTGTATTATAAATTGTGAGTGCTATTGTTAGTGCTATTTTTAAATAGCATTTTTGTATTATAAATTGTGAGTGCTATTGTTAGTGCTATTTTTAAATGTCATTTATTTGTGAGTGCTATTTTTAGATAGAATTTATAATTGTTAGTGCTATTTTTAAATACAATTTATTGGAAGGTATTTTTGGCTATAAAAGGATGGCAAGAGTTTTGAGGTTGGAGGGGAGAGACATTTTGTAGAGTGTGCAAATTTTTGAGAGCTTAGAGAGAAGAACACAAACACTCTCTATATTCTCATAATCTTGAGTGAGCAAAATATACTAAGTTCGGAATATTGATTCCGCATATTGCTAGCACAATTGTTGTGGAGTTATTAGTCGTCTCCCCGTTCGTCAATTGGTGGTGCGTCCGAACCAGATGCCTAACACTTGTGGAGGCTGAGATCGAAGAACATCGAACCGACACCTCCGTTCAAGCACGCTGCGAGAGGTAATCTATTTACTCCCTTTGAGACTTTGTGATTTTTTTTCGATTGAAATGCACGAAGTACGCCTCTGGAGATACATGTATGGGTTGTTATTTATTTCCGTTACGTGTTACGTGAATCCCAACAGTGGTATCGGAGCCAATCCTTAGGTGTTTTCGTGCATTTAATTGATTTTTTGCAATTTTTGCTATACTATGGCCAATATGTATTAACGAATTGTTCGTCTTACATGGCTAATGGAGGTTGATTATTTTATATGATAAATTAATCAACGTAGCAAAAATTGAGACTAAATCAATTTTGAATCGAAAATTTATGGCTATCTTATTTTACGTAAAAATTCTGAATATGATTCAACGTAGAATTTTTATTGTGCCTTCCTAAGTTTTAAATTGTGAATTTATTACTTACGTGGAAGGGTGGTGATCATGGAAAAATCCTAATCAATGTGATTGATGTATATATGAATGTATGATGATTATTTATATATTTGGGGTTGTAATTATTAAATGGAGGCTGCGTACTCCTTTTATTTTTCATGTAATCTTTATTTTTAGCATAGTCAATTGTTGATGTAAATGCTACGAGGATTACGTGGAGGAGCCTTTTAAGTCGGCGAGCTCTTTGGGGCCCAATTCTTGAAGAGTTCAAGAAACCAAGAAGAAGCGAAGAGCGGCTCTCCGTTATTAAAATATTAAAATGATTAAATGTGGTCTCATTGGCTCGAGACCCATTAAATCATAATTCCATGATCACCACGTAGGATAGATGTTTATGTGATTGACATCTATTTATTTATTATGATTACGTGAGCATGTTAAACTGGTTAATGTGCAAAGTCAGACTTACCTCACCCAAAATTGCGCCTGCATGAAATCCTACTTAGGAAAATCACTCGCGTTAGGTACCGAAAGGGCGTTGGTAACGACACCAGCGTAACCAAGTCCCCGAACCCAAAAACTCTGGTTCCGTAGAACTGATCGATCTCTCCCAATCGATCAGTAAGGTTTCCGGTCTACCCTCCAAGAAAGACCGGTGGCGACTCCAAATGCATGCACAAGTTGCACATGCCACCACGACCACACTAAGGTCGAAAGAGATCGACTCTTATCGTCGAATCCTTCTGAAAAATACTCCCGCCGCGATTTGGTATGGGCCTGGGAGGGCTCGCGCCGATCCAAGGCCCGCGATCGGTAATCCATTAGCCGCGTCCGCTTTCGGACGGGTCGCGACAGCTGGCGACTCCGCTGGGGACTTTGTTCTAGAACCTATCGTTCTAGACCTCAAGTGGACTTAGGCCGTAATTAAAACGCTGAGTGATTTTTCTAACCATGCAGGCGCTCTTGAAGGTGAGGTAAGTCCGCTTACGATAGGTGTTATATGTTTTTGCAGATTGGAGAAATAAGGGGTGTAGTCCGTGATTAACATTGTCTTATGCAGGTTGGGCGTAGGAATGTATGTTGTGTGGATGATTTGAAGTGCTGATTGATAAACTGTTGTGCGTGACTTGCATTGTGATGATCACGACACGTGGACACACACAACCGCGCCTAAAACCCCGGGCGCCGCCTTTAGGAACACAATAGAAGGAATTGAAAATGGAATCTCCGTGAGGAAAAACACGGGGTAATCCACTTTTCAATTCCGCTCACTTCGAACTATGGATCGAGTCCCAATGCAACGATAGCTGTGCAATGGAATCGGCTCTTTCTAGAACTCGAGGTGGGAACCTTAACCTTAGGTGCCAAACCCTCTGATTTTTAGAAGTTTACCATCACCTGTTTCATGCGCATGTCTCTGGGTGGTTGGTACACCTAAAACCGCACAATAAGTCGACGAGTTGGGTTGGTAAGACTCTCTATCCCCCCAAATCTATCACTGTTCATATAGATATAGGCATTTCATTTATTGCATTCTGGTGATTAGATTAAATGCCATTTCGAGGATAGATATGTGCGTTTGTCCCTAACGTCCTTGATAGAAGACGAGGAGGGTGATATCCCACGACGAACACCGAGTGTGCGATAAGGAGCATACTATGGACATTATTGAGGTATCATCCAATGAAGATGACGAGTTGGGACAAGTGATCCTGAAGGCACATATCAAAACTGGGGCATCCTTAAACGTTAGGATCACATTCCTTTATTTCATTTTCCATTACTGGTCCTCTTGTATAGGGTTTATTTTTACTGAGGTTTTCTCTATCTCACCCCTTAGAGCGATTGTATTAGGGATCTATTGGTGTATACATTCAGATGGAACTTGGTTGTATTTCTTTTAACGGGTCATTGGAATGTGATAGTGGCATTTTTTCTAATCATCCGAATACTCCCAAGTCAAGTTTATAATTCCTTTAGAGGAAATTAAAATTGGAAGTCTTGCACGACCTTTTGGTCATGTGAGGTAATCCAACCCCAATTTCGCTAGAAGGAACTACACACTTGAATTGGTTCATGCATGTTGTACACCACTGGTAATTCACGATAATTGATCAAGAATATCAGCGTAGTTTCAAATTTAACGACGAGATAGATGTCCAAACTACTTTCGTTCTTAGCGAACGACCTTAATTTGGATGCCATATCTTCAATTGAATTTAAAACGCGTTATTATGTCTTGCACTTTTGAGTAAGTCATTCCTCTCGAAATTAATCAAAAGCGATTATCGTGAATTACGTTCCTTTCAATAGTATGCTTTCTTTCGAGGAATATTGATAAAAACTTTTCGCACAAGATTAAAACCCTTGTAAAAGTTCTTGTCCTTATTAATCACAAGCAAGCATAAGATTGAAAGGGGTCTATGCTTTCTTTTTCAAATTATTCCTTCTGATTCTGTCTTTTTATTTGCAAGTGAAAAACAAGTAGTATAGAGAAATCTTTTCTTGGACAAATCTGCAACTATTCTTCCATCTGATCATGAGCGAGTTATAAAATCAGGACGTATTTGCTCGGCTTATTGCTATTATGGTTCGGCTCACTCAAGTTGAAGATGTTTGGATGCTCGAAGAAATGAACCATACAGAAGTTAAAACACACACACGAGAACTTTCATTTATTTTGCTCAGCGGAGGGTTTTCAGAAGCAGGTCATACAAGTCGGGGTGGAAAAGTAAAGCCAAAGTGAGCCCTAATTAACGACACAAAGGATCCCAACTGACCCTCCATGTTATTAATGCTCTGCTCATACTCCCAGCTCCGCATGTTGTGGTCGGCAAGCCTGAGGAGAAGACTTATGCATTCTCCCTTAACTTCGGCGACCTTGGCCTCGTGTTCTTCGGTGACTACTTCCAGGTCCCGAACCAGTCCATTCCCGCGAGCTATGTCCTCGGTTATCTTGTCGAGCCGTTCTTCCTGCCAGTCGCTCTGAAGCCTCAACAGGACGTTGCGGCGGTCATGCTCGCCGGTGGTCAGGGATATGGCCAATTGATCCACCAGATTTCTCCTCTCGCGAAGCAACGTCGCGACCCGCTCATTAGCAAACTCGACGGCCTTTTTGTAACTATCAACCAGATAGTTGGTCAGCACCAAATGATCAGATCGATCCTCATAACGAGCCCGCAAGACGCGAGCCACGAGAACCTCCCGATTAGCAACACGATATGCCTCTAAGGAGTGTGCAAAGAGAGTCGGGAAAGTTCTATATTCCCTCCCCAATGTAGTACCTTCGAGAGAAGTGGTATCAAGGTCCTCGAGCAGGACACAGATTGCATCCTCGGTTGCAGAATGATCGGTTATGTGCGCGTAACCGCGACCCAGTAGGTTGTAAAGCTTTTCCCACTAGGCCAAGACATCAGTTGAAAAAGTGCGTACGGGAGAGGAGGCCATTTGCGTTGGGTTGGCTTGAGAATAAGACGAGTTTAACAGAGAGATTAGAAGGAAGAAGCTGATTATGCGAGAACGTTAACCTTCCATACATTAATTCCTCATTTTATAGCAACTCGAGGATGATGAAGGGTCTCAGTAATAATGCTGGTGGAGCCCAGTTAGGGGGGTAAAGCAGGAGGTCCCCTCACGAGAACCATTGGATTCGTTTCGGTCCGCGATTTCCGGCTCATCAATTAAAAGATGTAAAAGATTTGTCAGGATCATCATTATTGGAGTTAGGTGGGAGGTAAGCGCAACTATTGAAGAAAGCCCTAACAGGATTTGGCAGTCCCATCACGTTGAAAAGCTAAGCGAGAAATTCAAAGTCTTGAGGGGGAACGTTTGCCTAATGATGCTTGAAGAGCGTCTCCTAAACATACGAAGTCACTCGAAGAAAACTTTATAGGGAGTGAGCATACATGAGAGAGTGGAGAACTCTGAGTGGGCAAGAACCAATCAAACATTTCTCAATCCAACATATTTAAGAGGTTATTGTCAGCTGCTAGAGGCGACTGACTCAAAAATCTCAGAAATTGAACTACAGAGGGATCTCGAAGATTCCAAGATCAAGTCTAACGCCAAAACCATGGAGCCCAACACTTCTAGCAACGGAAATCAAGATCACGGCGACGACGACAACGACATCCACGATGTTCAACTCGGGAAAAGAAGACGTCCTCACCAATACTCTCAGGAGGAAACCCAAATGCTGGAAACCCTTTTCAGTAAAAGCCATTACATGAAAAAGAAGTGGAGAATTGAATTGAGCCGGGAGTTGGGGATTAATCAGTCGAGGATCCAGTTTTGGTTTCAAAATAGGAGATCCAAATCGAAGGCTCAACGCAAACGTCAGGTGGTCGAGATTTTAAAGGAAGAAAACCAAAAGCTGCGAACAGAAAACATGAGGTATGAAAAAGCTCTCAATATTACCGTTTGCCCTCATTGCGATAACCTCGTCGCCCTCGGTAAGATATTCCCCGATAAGCCTCACGCGATGATTGAAGACGTTCATTTACCACCTTACTCCCTCGGGGCATCTCCTGCTCAACCAGATTTTGCCGGAGTCACGCATGAGCAGGATGATCCTACGAAGATGATACAAATGCCTCCTGGGGGATGGGATTTGCATCGCTTTGATTGGAGTTATAGTTTCAAGGAGCTGGACGTTACCGCCGACCAGCTCAAAGCATATCAGCCTAATGCACAACAATTTTCGATAGGGTCGGGTCCTGCTGGAGATGAGTTAATCAGTCGTCAAGCCATCGATGCAATTTTGGGCCACGATAAGAGGAGGTTCGCTTGGCCCCCTGAACTGCATTCCAGATTCCTAGACGTGGTTCACCAAATGGGGATCGACTCAGCAACTCCGACGCGCATATTTAAGGCCATGAATGTACCGGGGCTTAGTAAGGAGCTGGTCAGGAATCACCTTGCTGCCTACAGAAAGCTATTAAAACAACGTCGAGCGGAGCTAAACCGGGAGGAATCCGTCTCGAGCTCAAAAGCTAGGGGCGACCGCCATTGTAATGCTCAGGCATCAAGAGATACCCGGCCAAATCTAAGCATCAATCAAGCTAGCAACCCGACCACCGGCAAACTGAAAGCTGATCAGAATGTCCTCCCAGGCCATTTCAACACTTCTCACGAGCGCGTGTCACAAGTACAGCGAGTGCGCACTCCTCCATACGAGCGCCAAGTGGACAAGAAGAGCCTGCTATGGACATCATTGAGGTATCATCTAATGAAGATGACGATTTGGAATAGGTGATCCTGAAATCACGTCTCAAAGATCGAAACTGGGGCATCTCTAAGTAGTTAAAAACAGGTAGAGAAGAGAAGTTTTTTTGTGGATAAACGCGGTGGGAGGTTCCTTTATTCGATCATAAGCAAGATTAAAAAATCAAGATGTACACGCTCGAATCATCAATGTCAAAGAGCAGCTTGCCTAGGTTGAGAGTGGTTAGGTGTTCGAGAAAGTCAGCCATACAGAAGTTGAGACACACATATTAGAGCTTTCATTCATTTCGCTCAATCGAGGGACCTTAAAAGCAGATCATACAGATCATCGAGGTGGAAAAGTAAAACCGAAATGAGTCCTAATTAGCATCACAAAGGAACCCAGTTGGCCCTCCATATTATTGATGCTTTGCCTATACTCACCACCTCGAGACTCGAGATCTGCAAGCTTAAGAAGAAGGCGTTTACATTCCCCTTTAAGCTCGGCAACCTTGGTCCCGTGATCTTCAGCGGCTATTTCCAGGTCCCGAACTAGTCCTCTCCCATGGGCTATATCCGCGGTAATGCTGTCAAGCCTTTCTTCCTGCCACTCACATTGAAACTTCAACACGACATTACGACGGTCGTGCTCATAGGTGGTCAGGGATAAGGCCAAGCGCTCCACCAAATTTCCCCTCTCGCGAAGCAACATCGAGACCCGCTCGTTGGCGAACTCAACAGCCTTTCTGTGACTATCGGCCACAAGGTTGGCCAACACCAAGCAATTGGACCGATCCTCATAGCGAGCTCGCAAAACGTGAGCCACGGTAACTTCTCGCTGAGCGACACGGTAAGTCTCTAAAAAGTTTATAAAGAGGGTTGGGAAGATTCTATATTCCCTCTCTAAATTAGTGCCCTCGATAGAGGTGGTGTCTATTTCCACGAGCAAAATGCGAATTTCATCTTCAATTTCTGGGTGATCGGCTATATGAGCATAGCCTCGACCTAGGAGGTTATAGAGTTTTTCCCACTGGGCCAAAATTTCAGCCGAGAAAGCACGAATAGGAGAGGAGGTCATTTTCGTTGGAGTAAGGGAGAAGAAGATGGGTGTGGTAGAGTGATTAAAATATGAAAAGGCAATTATGTAAGAGCGTTAATCTTCTCTGCATTAACTCCTCCTTTTATAGCAACTCGAGGATGAAGAAAGGTCACAACAATAATGCTCATGGAGCCAAGTTAATTGGGTAAAGCAGTGGTGGCTCTTTCGGTGAACCATCAGATCCGTTCCAGTCCGCGATTTCAGGCTTGATAAATCTAAAAAAGTTGTAAAAAGATATGTCAGTGCCACCATATTAAAATTGAGCGAGAGTTAAGCGCAACTATCGAAAAAAGTTGCAAAAGGATTTGGCGGTCCCATCATATTAAAAAACTGAGCGGGAGGCGAGTGTAGTTCCACCTTTTTGAAAATAAGTGGGAGACAGACATGGATATCGAGAAAAGGAAATCGATTTGGTGTCCCTCCACGTTGAAAAGAAGAAAGAAGACGACAAAACGAGAAATATGAAATCTTGGGAGAAACGCTTGCCTGATGATCTTCATCCATGTTTAAAGAACATTTTCTGGGCATACAGAACCACTCAAAAGAAAATTTAGAGAGAGTGAGCATACATGGGAGAGTAGAGAACCCTGAGTGAGCAAAAATTGATCGAACATTTTTCGATCCAACATGTTTGAGGGTTACCGTCAGTTGCTAGAGGCGACTGATCCAAAAATCTCAGAAAATGAACTATTGAGAGATCTCGAAGATTCCAGGATCGCGTCTAGTACCAGAACCACAGAACCCAACCCTTTCGGCAACGAAGTTCAGGATCTCAGCAGCGACGACAACAGCAGCAGCGATGGTCAATCCCGGAAAAGGAAACGTCGCCAGTGCCACACTCAGAATGAAATCCAAGAGCTTGAAGCTTTCTTTAGTGAATGCCCTCTCCCGAACATGAAACAAAGAAATGAATTGGGCCAGAAGCTAGGGATGAAACCTTTGAGGGTCAAGTTTTGGTTTCAAAATAAGCGAGCCAAATTGAGGGCTCAACACAGACGTCAAGAACTTGCGATTCTAAAGGAGGAAAACGAAAAGCTTCGAGCGGAGAACATGAGGTATAAGAAAGCTCCCAGCACTATCGCTTGCCTTAATTGCGGTGGCCCTGTCACTCTCGGTGAAATGTTCCTTGATAAGCCTTATATGAGGATTGAAAATGCTCATTCACCACCCCACTCCCTCGAACCATCTTTGATACAATCGGATTTTGTTGGAGATATGCATGAACAAATCAATTCTACGAAGTCAATACCGATGCCTTCTAAAGGATGGGATATGCATCACCATGATTGGAGTTTCCTTAACGATGAGCTTACTATCACGACCGACCAATCCAAAGCTGATGAATTCCCTCCACAACAATTTCCGGCTCGATCAAATCCTATTGGAAATAGGCCAGAGAGCAATAGCCAAGTTGTCAACACTGTTCCGGGTCGCAAGAAGACGAGGGTCAATTGGTCCCCCGAGCTTCATCTCAAGTTCCTTAGTGCGGTTCAGCAACTAGGGATCAACTCAGCATATCCAACGCGCATACTTGAGATCATGAACATACCAGGACTCACTAAAGATGGAGTCGCGAGTCACCTCAAGAGCTACAGAAGGGCGCTAAGACAGCGCCACACAGCACTGAACCTGAAAGAACTCAACTTGTGCCTAAACACTAGGCATGGCCACAACTACAATGCCCCTGAAGTAAGAAATACCCTGCCGAATCTAGGCACCGACCAAGCTGGTAGCAGCACCATCGACTACTTGGGCGGTAATCAGAATATTCCCCCGAATCATCTCAGCACCACTCAAGAGTATATGCCACAAGTGCAGCAGGTACGAACTCCTTGGTTTGAGCAGCAACTTTTCGCTAGTACTCTTCCTATCGCCGATCAACATATTGCGCCTAGTGTTCAAAGATCTGCCTGGCTTGGGCGTATGATTTCGGAAGATCAAGAGGGGGGATGCTCTGGGGATTTTTGTTTCTCCCATCCCCAAATGGAAGGTGCTTTTGATAGTGAACCGATCAATCATCCTCTTATTATCTCAAGCAATGACGAAGGTTCTAGCTCGAAGAATCAGATCGCTCACAACAGAAACAGGAATCCTTCGCCGCCAAGCGATGATGGTCAACTCGAATATCAGTTGCTCGAAGAATCAAAAGATTTCCTTGATGAGGAGCTCCATATCTGGATCGATCAGTTTAAAACTGATGGACTTATGAAGTTATGATCCAAAATGGCGATTATATATCTGATTCATGGTGTAACTGGCTGATCACCGAGAATCTTCAAGGGACCTAGGCACATGTGACTGGATGTATCATTAATCTTTCTGTCATAAAGTCTTCCATGCGAGATAATCTTCCTTAATGCCTAGAGTTAATTTGGGGTAGCGATTAGTACTACCTGCGAGCATCATCATGCTCGAGTGCGACAATCCCTTGTTAGATTAGAGTCGAGGCGAATCAATTGAACGCCACGAAGAAAAACATTTAAAGGCTTCACATAGGAAAATGTGAGTAAAAGCCCGAGCGAGCTCAAAGACGGTTAGCTCTGTATCGTTCCAAGGGGCCTTTAGTCGTTACGAACTCTAAATTGAGCTCGTTTCATTCTCAATGGGGGTTGCTAACTGCTTCGAGAATTTTATAACAAAAAACGACCCAGTTAGGGACGCGAATAGTGCTGTGTCTTGGTAGTCAGTGAAATGGCAGTGGTACGAAACGTCAGGAGTTCGATCTCGGGATTGAAAAATCGTTTTATCAGTTGGTCTATCACTCGATGAAGTTCAAAGAGATTCGACGCAGATGACTATAGAACTTGGGGCAATTCGAAAATCATCGATTCATTTTCATCAAGCGGTGAAGTTGGTATTGTAAAATGTGAAGCGCGCAAATGACAAATCCGAAGCAGAAGGAGATGAATCATGATTCGTTTATCCAAGGTCGAGATTTCAACCTTCGACTAAAGCCAAATCTAGGATGAGTTATTGATCTTGCCCACTCGACAAAACCCATCTTACTGAAAATGGGGGCAAACCATTCCTACATCCGGAAAGCATGTCGAAGCCGAAGACATCAGATTCATCATTTAATCCGTGGGGCAAGTCCCCCAAGCGATAGTTATCATCCGCAGAGCGTAATGGAATCCATCCTTTCAACGTAAAACGCATTTGGCCGCGGAGCCACCCATTTGGTAAAAAGAACGTATCGTTCCTAAATGATTTTCAATCAGATGCGGGGATAATGTTCTCTCATTTTCCTCTCAGGTGATGAATAGAGATGAGGCACCCAAGAAGCCATGCATTCAAATAACAAAACAGCGCATGAAACACGCCCAAAAAGATGAATGAATCTCCTCCGACGTAAATCCTTGAGGTAGATTCGTTGCCCAACCAGACGAAGAAATCATGGCCACAAGCTTGAGGGCCGGCTTCTGCAATCCCCACATTGGCATGCAGAATGGAATTCAAATCAAGAGTAAAGTAGTATCGTCCCAATTTGTTTTGAATTTGGAAACCCAAAATAATGCTTAATATTTATCCTTGGCAGGAGCTCGCCATCAGGGCAGACATTGCAGATTTTCACAACCTTTGTACACTCGTTGGAGCATATGACGAAGGGTAAGATGTATCGTTCCAATTTTTGCAAAGTTTTAGAATATACAATGACATATCCCTTTTATATCTCCAGGATCTCCAGCTTCGATGGGCAGGTAAGTATCCCTTTTCTCAATTCATTGGAGATTAAAAACTTTCAGAATTAATTCGATTCTCACATCTAAAAAGACATAGAATTCTTACTTCATTGACATTCATGTTTTAAAACAAGAGATTGTATGAACATGAATTACACATATATGGTGCATCACAAAATCCCTTTGAAGGATAAATCTTGATGAAATGAAATTAATTTTTCCAACAAGAGTCGTTTGAACTGTTCAAAAGGGTATTTTCTCATAAGAGAAGCGAGCCTAATCCAAACACGTCCCATACACACTTGAGAGATGAGAAGATTGGAAATGATTGAGAAACCTTAACCTATGGACATAAGGGTCATTAGCAACGATTACATGGATCGAGATGACAGAGGCATTTATTTCTTCATTCCAAACACTACAGATGCCCATTGAGAACCCCATTGAACGGCGATTTTCATTCTCAACCCTGTCAAGAACCACCCTACATTGGGGCAAATGAAGGTTAGTCCAACAGTATCAGAAAGTAAATGGTTAGAAATTTTCTTGCTCGGACTAACATAAATCTTTGTGTGTTGTTTATATGATAATCCAAGTGTTATAGGATGACGAGAATAATTCATTTCTCTATCCTACACACTGTTATCCTTTGCACGACCATGTTGAGCCAGCAAATTCATTTCATCAACCTATTGGTGATCATTGCATATTCCAAAGCAAAGGCAACATCACTCTAGGAACGGAAGCATGCCAAAGTTTAAGTTGCATAACTAGCATGATTGCTGAAAATCCTAGCTCCAAAAGAAAAGAAAAACACGGGATTAAAAAAAAAGGGAAAAGAAAAATCCCTAGACATCAAGAAAAAGCAAAGTGCCTGGTAAAAAGCAAGGCCGATGTCCATTCAAAATATCCCCAGTAAAGTCTAGAGAGATGATGAAAAGACCCTCCAAAGGAGTCAGATCAAGATGACTACTCCCCAAATGATGTCGTGCTCAAATAGCAAACACACAAACAGACGGTCTCTTAATGCAACAAGAGACGCGTTTAAACATCCTTGTGTGCTCTAAAAGAGGAGTGTACACTTCAAGAAATGGAGATGTTCTTCGAAGGACATGTGGCAAATTTGCAATGATCACCAATGTCAAACCCTTCAAAATTTCTAGGCAAAAAAACAAGCCTTTTTCGGTCCCCAATCCTTCCAATGTTACAATCCTGAAGCAGTCTTCTCTGACTAAGACACTTGGGTTAATGTATAACTTAGCTCAAAGAAGTACGAGCAAGACTATTTCTTTCTCATTTTGCAGGGTTCTTGACTTGTAAACCCGGAGCAGATAGTGAAAAATTTCGTTCAACGGCCTTGACTCAAAGTGAGTCCCCATTGGAAACCGATATCCAAGCCTAACACTACGGTCCCGTGAAAGACCTCCTGATTGATCAAAATGTATGCGTTGCGAATGATCCTGAAACCCAGGCACAGGTCGGTAGGAAATTGAGCACTTTCCCTATTAAAGATCATTATCACAGAGCAGTGAGGAGCCTTCTTGGATGAGAAATACTCCAATGGATGTTTTGAGCAAACTCTTTTTGAAATTTTCAAATTGTTTGATCTAGAGTTTCCGTGCAAGGAATTTATGATCACATCTGTATGTGGCAGGAATGTTTTGGATAACCTCCAAACAATCAAAATTGCACATTTCATGACTAAGACTTAAGTCGTAGAATTTTGTCAGTTAGATAATTATTGTCTTCCCAAAGATTACTAACATCTTCTTGGCGAGGAAAATTTTTTTTCAGGTCTAAGCTTTCTGCAGGACTTTTGGCCACCCTAAAGACTAGGTGCGTCATCCTTAAGTGAGGCCTTTTAGTAGGCAAATCTTTTCTAAGACCGATCCACAGAATGATCGAGTCTCCGACTAGCCCCGAAGAGCGGGTACGTCATCCTTTGATTCATATCAATTTGGAATTTCATAAATGGTAGAAACCGCCTGAAGGGTCAACTCAATGGTAGAAACCGCCTGAAGGGTCAATCAATGGTAGAAACCGCCTGAAGGGTCAGCACAATGGTAGAAACCGCCTGAAGGGTCAATGTATGGTAGAAACCGCCTGAAGGGTCAATCAATGGTAGAAACCGCCTGAAGGGTCAACATAATGGTAGAAACCGCCTGAAGGGTCAACCAATGGTAGAAACCGCCTGAAGGGTCAATGTATGATAGAAACCGCCTAAAGGGTCAACCAATGGTAGAAACCGCCTGAAGGGTCAACTCAATGGTAGAAACCGCATGAAGGGTCAATGAATGGTAGAAACCGCCTGAAGGGTCAAAGGACTGGTAGAGACCGCCTGAAGGATCAACCTAATGGTCCGATCCACCATACGGATCAAAACCTTGATGAATCCCGAACGCGGGAGGATTCGTTTTCCCTAATAAGCCTTACATTAGGCAAGCCATTTCTAGTTTAGTCCACCACACGGATCAAAACCCTTGGCAAATTCCCAAATATGGGATGCGTCTTCCTTAGGTTCCTATCAGTTAGGAATCCCACTATGGTTTGACCTACCATACAGGTCAGAGCTTAACATCCCTATGACACTCCGATGACGAGTCCTTAGGAATCTACTTGAACCCATAAGACACAGCAAATGCCGCAAGCGTTCGGCAGGTAAGGGACAGGGAAGTCTATCTACTCCTTAACTTTCTTACATCATATCAGGGAATTGAATGAGCACATCTCTTTTTAAGGAAAAGCACACATTGATGGGCATGAAAATTGGATGTCATGATTTATTTTCTTTTCCCAGTCGAGTCGATCGGAACACAGGTGTCACCTTGTCTTTGAGAGAAACCCCTGACGAAATTCCTCTCAAAGAGGGGCAGCTGTTGACACCTGATTTTTTTATCAGTCTTTCATAGTTTTATTTTTTAAAAATTCATAAAACATATATAAAAAGTTAAAAAATTAAAAAATCATCTTTGGTAGCCTTGACCAAGCTAAAGGAACCATTTTTGACAAAAAAATAATTTTTCAATTTTTTAATATTTTCCAAAAATAGAAAAATACATGAAAAATGAAGAAAAATAGCATTCGATGTCGTAAAAATATAGAAAATTAGTCAATATTTTTATTTTAATTTTCTTTTCATTTGAACTCATAAATAGTCAAAATTCAAGTTCAATTGCATGTGTTTCTTCACGACGTATAGAGTTGAATTTGGCAAAAAAAATATCATTCGAGTCTTTTAATTTGTAAATTTCTACATCTTTTTAGTCTTGATGTCCAATTAGATCTACCACCATCTACAATAAATGCCCCTTGCTGAATATTTTCATTTTTGTTTCACATGATTTCATGGTGTAAAACGCCGAGTGGATCCCCAAATATAATCGGGTCGGCATGAGCTCGATAGCTCGTCCAAGACCAAACTAGGGCACGGCGAACCCCATGTGAGTACTCTCGAACTCCTGCGATGCTTCCTAATAGCTTTTCTTAGGTTAGATCGAGTGTAGAACGGTTAGGACAGCTAAATTATTCTTGAGCTGTGATTGATAAATAGGGCATTACTAGGAATGCCATGTGATTTATTTGCATATCTAGATTCCTTGAGTTGCGCATTTTATTACTGATTGTGATTGCTAGGATAATCACTCCTATCTGCATGAATTTCTAGATTTATGGTTCATACCTTACTCATCCGCATGAATCTCAGGCTAGAAAATTCAGTCAACTTAGGTACCGAAAAAGCGTCAACTCTGACGGTTGGCGTAACTAAGTCTCCGAAACCATTTCTCTGGTTCTCACAGAATTGAATAGAAACTCCCAACTATTCGATTGGGTGGTCCAATCATACCCTAAAAAATGATTGGTGGCGACTCCATGGCATGCACACTTAGCACATGTCACTAGACCACACTGAAAGTCGATCACGCATACCTCCGTTGCGATTTGGGTAATGGGCCTTGGGAGAGGCCCGCGTCCGACCAGACAGGACGGCCCATTAGCCCTCGAGAGCCCGACAACCTCAAGAGGGTCGCGACAGAGGTCGACTTCTCCATGTATGGTAATCACCTTCCCATCCACTACAAAGCGTACTTTTTGATGCAAGCTTGAAGGGACGGCTCCTGCTATATGGATCCAAGGCCTTCCCAGCAAGAATTCGAATGCACTGGGCAGATCCATTACTTGGAAGTTTATAGAGAATTTTGTCGGGCCGATGAATACGTCAAGCTCAATTTCGCCCACCACGGTCTTCCTCATTCCGTCGAAAGCTCTCACAGCCGTTTTGGATGCCTTAACCGTTTCCTCATTGATTCCCAAACTTCTTAGGGTAGCCAAAGGGAAAATATTGAAGGCTGATCCATTGTCGATTAATACATGTGCTACTCTCTTCCCGTTACATTGCGCGGAGATGTAGGGGGTTCTCAACCTTGTCCCTGCCGGGGTATGAACTGTGGCTACCAGTTCTAGGGAATGATAGCTTGCTTCTGTTTTCACTTCGGGTTCAACATAGGGAATGGCACTGTTCTGGTATATCTGGAGGTCGACTTCTCCATGTATGGTAATCACATTCCCATCCACTACAAAGCTTACTTTTTGATGCAAGCTCGAAAGGACGGCTCCTGCTGTATGGATCCAAGGCCTTCCCAGCAAGAATCCGAATGCACTGGGCAGATCCATTACTTGGAAGTTTATAAAGAATTTTGTTGGGCCGATGAATACGTCCAGCTCAATCTCACCCACCACAGTCTTCTTCATTCCGTCGAAAGCTCTCACAGCCATTTTGGATGCCTTAACCGTTTCCTCATTGATTCCCAACCTTCTTAGGGTAGCCAAAGGGCAAATGTTGAAGGCTGATCCATTGTCGATCAGTACGTGTGCCACTCTTTTCCCGTTACATTGCGCGGAGATATATAATGCCTTGTTGTGCCCTCTTCCTTCCATGGGGAAGTCCTCGTCAGAGAAGCTCAACTGGTCTTTTAAAAGGATTGCCCCCACAAAGTCCCCCAATTGTACCTCGTTAATCGATTCTGGGACATGTACTTCGTTGAGTATTTTCAATAGTACGTTCTTGTGCTTCTCTGAGTTGATGAATAAATCTAGCAAGGATATTTGAGCCGGCATCTTCCTCAGCTGCTCTATTACTTCGAACTCGCTGGTTTTGATGATTGATACGAACTTTTCGGCGTCTTCCTTTGAGACTTCCTTTCTTTCGGATTCGCCCTCCCTAGGGGCATAAAACCGTCCAGACCTCATTACTGCGTCTACTTCTTTAGTCCCATAGTCCCAATGGACTGCTTTAGGATCGTATTCTTCTACTGGGGGGACTTCTATAATTACAGTTGCCTGATAAGACGTCTTTGGTTCAGTCGTGTTGTCTGCTTCTTCTTGCGGCAGTTGAATCACAACAGGCTTGACTAGGTAGTCTTTCACCTCACTCATGCTATCAAGTTCTTCCAATCTGATTACCACTGTCGTAGTGACTTCGACCATTTATACGGCGTCGTCAAGTCCTTTTGAAAGAAGTTCTTCTATGTCCTTCGAGGTCTCTGGTTGAGAGGGATCATCCATACCTCCCCATCCGTCTGGTATGATGTCCTCAATTTTCTGATAAAAACTGGGAGGGGCCGAATATTTCACTTTGAAATTGTACCCTCCAGAATCTTGACCCAGGTTATCCAAAATTTCACCCTTTTCAAACGCGTTGGCCATAAATTTGAGGTCCGCTAGACTTCGTCTTTTGACTTCCTGTTCGTCCTTTTCGAATTCCTCTTCTGACTGAGTGACCGGCTCAAGACTATCTACCGGATTCTCGTGTGGGATGTCCCAGGTGTTGCCCCCACTCGGTTGTGATCACGAAGTAGCTTCCTCCCAAAGATAAAGAAGCTTCAACTCCTTCAAATTCTTCATTAGTAATATCGGACATAATCCCCAAGCTCATCATTTTGGCGATACATAGCTTCTTTTCGTTAACAGAGATCTCTCCTGCTTTTGGGTATGGTGAAGCGGCTGCTAGCAAGTTGGTCAGTTTAGGTACGTCTACCTTCAGCTTAAGGTAGTCTTCCTCCACTTCAGCAAATATTGCTCATACTGCTTGATGATCCGGAAGTGGGTTTTCCTGTACATTTGGGGCTACATTGTCAAACTTCAGAATTTGACTGTCAATCAGAGCTTGCACCTTCAGCTTGAGGATATAGCAGTTGTCCACATTATGTCCTCTCTCGCCCATGTGGTAGATACAGGTTTGGTTCTCATCAAAGCCAGGATATTTGACAGGGTTTGCCCTAGGAGGTTCTTTTGCCACCAGGCGTTGCTCTAGCAGTACTGGGAGCAACTTGGATAAAGGTCTTGGGAGCTGAGAAAATTACTTCTGGGGTTGCCTTCTTCTGGGCTCTTGTACTTTCGGTGTTGACCAGGATGATCCTCCTTTGGTCTGATTGGAATTGCCAAACGGCTTGGGCTTGTGGGGATCCGGTATAAATGCTATGTCCAGTCCGGCTTCTCTCTCCTTTTTCAAGGGATACTGCTTCCTAGTAGGAGCTTCATGAGGCCTTCTTTCTATCAAGGCCCATTCTAGCCTTTCAGCAACCTTTATCAAGTATGCAAATGTTTGACATCCGGAAGTGTTCAGCTTGTCAAAGTACTCGTAGGGGAGCGCTTTTAGGAATAAGTCGATCAGCTCCTCTTCTGGGATTGACGGCTTTACTTGAGTAGCCAAGGCTCGCCACCTCTGGGCATATGTCCTGATTGACTCGCCTCTCCCCTTTGAAGTTCGTAGAAGATCTTCTCTTGTTGGGGCTGTAGCCGTATTGAATTTGTACTGTCTTGTCGCGACCCTCTCGAGATTCGCCATGGGCTCTCGAGGGCTAATGGGCCGTCCAGTCTGGTCGGACGCGGGCCTCTCCCAAGGCCCGTTACCCAAATCGCAACGGAGGTATACGTAGTCGACCTTCAGTGTGGTCTAGTGATATGTGCTAAGTGTGCATGCCATGGAGTCGCCACCAATCATTTTTTTGGAGGGTATGATTGGACCACCCTATTGAATAGTCGGGAGTTTCTATTCAATTCTGCGATAACCAGGGAAATGGGTTCGGGGACTTAGTTACGTCAACTATCAAAGTTGACGCCCTTTCGGTACCTAAGTTGACTGAGTTTTCTGACTTAAGATTTCATACAGATGAGTGGGGTACGAGTCCTAAATCTAGGAGTTCATGCAGATAGGAATGACTATCCTGGCAATCACAATCAATAATAAAGCGCACAAATCAATGAATTCAAATGTACAAATAAATCACATGGCATTCCTAATAAGGCCATATTGGCCTAGAGAAGCATCAATCAGGCTTAGGGATAATTTAGACATGATTTTGCCCATCAGGGGCAAAATCGTAATTTTGAGACAAAGGGGACAATTTGCCCAAAAAGGACAAAATCATCATTTCGGAATGAATCCGGAGTCAAAACAGGTTTGGTCACTCAATTGACCCATTTCCTATTTTTTGGCAATTTTCGTGATTTTCGGGAATTTTAGAAACCGATTTACCATTCGAAGGGTAAAATCGTCATTTTCTAAAAATGGAAATGAAATGTGGAAATCTTAGACATAAGGTTTAACCACCCATCTGGCCCATCACCAAATTCTAAGCAATTTCCACAATTCATCAGAATATCAAAGACGATTTACCCTTTGAGGGGTGAAATCGCCATTTTGGATTAAATGGGAGAAAATCCCAAAAATGAAAACAAATCAATTTTTTGTCATTTTCAGCCTTGGACAATTTTTAGAATTTTTCTGCAATTTTTTCTCAATTTTTTTTGTTTTTCTTTAATTTTTCCATTTTTTTGGCATTTTTGATTTATTAATATTTTTTTATATTTTCAGAAAATATTTTAACAAAAAGCATGTCTTTGACAATAGATAACACTCAACCAGATAAATAAGCTAACCACTAGACTGAAACAAATACATACAAATCAAGTCTATAAATGCAATATTTTAGAAAAATAATCCTGATATACAGATCGGGTACGTAAAACATACCGGATTGGACACTGGCCTTCAATCGCCCAGCCTCAGCCTGCGACCATCCCCATGCCCGTTACCTGTCGATCGCCATTAGAATGTCGATAGTCAATTTCACAAATTAAGACTAAAAAATAAAAATAAAAAAAATTAAAAATTAAAAAAAATTAAAAAATTGGACACTGTTCATGCACTGTTCCGACACTGTTCATGCACTGTTCCGACACTGTTCATGCACTGTTCGGGCACTGTTCGGACACGGCTCCGACACGTCCGACACGCCCGGACACGCTCCGACACATCCGACACGCCCGGACACGTCCGGACACGCTCCGACACGTCCGGACACGTTCCGACGCGTCCGGACACGTTCCGACGACGGGGTGGTGACCCGAGGCTGTTTCTGGGCTCCACCAGCGGCGCGTAGGCTCCATAAGCTCCGAGGGAGGAGGTAGGACTCCGGGGCTGTCGCCGGAGGCGATAGCGCGCTTTGGCGATGACGGATTTGGCCCGATCCGAAACAATCCCGAACCAAACTCCGAAACGAGTGGAGGCCGGAGGTCTTGGGTTGTTCACGGCGGCTTTGAGGTACGACGGCTAGCGACGACGGCGGAAGGGGGGGGTTCCATTTTAGGCGTCCACGAAGAAGAAGAAAAGAAAAGGAAGAAGAAGCTACGGGAGAGGAAGGAGAAGAAGAAGAGGAGGAAGAAGGAAAAGAAAAAGAAAGAGAGAGAAGGAAGAAGAGGAGGCGACGGAAGAAGAGGGGGAGGGAGGAAGAGTAAAATAATAATAAAAATATAATAATAAAAAAATAATATAATAATAATATAATAAAATACTAAAAAGTAGAAATAATAATAAAATAATCAAAAGCGAAGACAAAATGATTAGTCTCCTTTTTCTTTTAAATGATGATGTTTTCACTCTTTTTTCTTTTAATCATTATTAATATTTTTGCCAAATTCAATTTTATGGTGATCAGAGAACACCTAAAATCGAACCTAAATTTTACTATTTTATGAGGTCCTAAAGTAAAGAAAATTAAAAATAAAAATACCGACTATTTGTATATATTTTTGTGACCTCGAATACTACTTTTTTTTATTTTCTTTTTATTTTTATATTTTTCGAAAATAATAATAATAAAAAATATGAAAAATATGAAAAAATATTTTTTTTATCCAAAATGGTCCCTTTAGCTTGGCCAAAGCTACCAAAGTTGATTTTGTAATTTTATGACTTTTTTTGATATTTTTAATTAATTTTAAAGAATAAAAATCACAATAATATAGATAGTCAAAAATCAGGTGTCAACAGCTGCCCCTCTTTGAGAGGAATCTCGTCAGAGGTTTCTCTCAAAGATAAGGTGGCGCCTGATTCCTAACCGACTCGACTGGGAAAATGAGTGAAGAAATACTACGACATTGAATCTTTAAGGCTCAAAAAACCAAAATTAATCCCTGGTTTGCTCTAACCATTGGAACATGGGCTGGGATGAGAGAAGCTTCTGAAGCTTACCTGCCGGATGCTGCCCGCTGCGACGACTTTCAAGAAGATACCTAGGACTCGTCATTCAGGATATCCTAGGGAGATTTAGCCCTGACCTGTATGGTAGGTCATACCATTATGGGATTCCTAACTGGTAGGAACCTAAGGAAGGCGCATCCCACGCTTGAGGATTTGCCAGTGATTTTAATCTGTATGGTGGATCGAACCTTTGTGTTGATCTTTAAGTACCCTCGTGTTGACCCTTATGGCGGTTTCTACCATGAGTTGATCCTTCAGGCGGTTTCTACCTTGGTTTTGACCCTTCAGGCGGTATCTACCCTGAGTTGACCCTTCAGGCGGTATCTACCTTGAGTTGACCCTTCAGGCGGTTTCTACCATGAGTTGACCCTTCAGGCGGTTTCTACCTTTGTTTGACCCTTTAGGCGGTATCTACCTTGAGTTGACCCTTCAGGCGGTTTCTACCTTTGGTTGACCCTTCAGGCGGTTTCTACCTCGAGTTGACCCTTCAGGCGGTTTCTACCTTGTGTTGACCCTTCAGGCGGTTTCTACCTTCATTTGGTTTGAAAAGGGGTCTCATGACGAGGGTTCTCCACGTCCGATGAGACTGTTTGATATTTGAAAAGAGGTCCTAGGACGAGGGTTCTCCACGTCATGCCAGGACTGTTTGATATTTTTGAAAAAGGGATCCTAGGACGAGGGTTCTCCACGTCAAGCTAGGACTGTTTGATTTTTGAAAAGGGATCTCATGACGAGGGTTCTCCACGTCCGATGAGACTGTTTGATATTTTTGAAAAGGGGGTCTCATGACGAGGGTTCTCCACGTCCAATGAGACTGTCTGATTTTGAAAAGGTTTTTTTTTTTTTTAAGGGTTTCTCTTCCCCAAGAAAATAATTGGTAATCTTTGAGAAGACAGCAATTGTCCAATTGACAAAATTTTATGACTTAAGCTTTAGTCATGAGATGTGCATTTTGATGCTGGAGGTTATCCAAAACATTCTTGCAACATGCAAATGTGATCACAAATCCCTTGCATGGAAAATCTGGATCAACAGTTTGAAAATTCCCAAAAAGAGTTTGCTCAAAACATCAATTGGAATATTTCTCGACAAGGAGGCCAACTCACCTGTTTTTGAGGTGATGATTTTTAGGGATGCACTCAATTCCCTACTGACCTGTGCCTAGGTTTTAGGCTCATTCGCAGCGCATACATTTTGATCGGTCGGGAGGTCTTCCACGGGACCGTAATGTTGGGCTTGGATATTGGTTTTCAAGGGGGACCCGCTTTGGAGTCGGGGCCATCGAATGAAAATCTTCACCATCTGCTCCGGGTTTACAAGTCAAGAACCCTGCAAAATGAGAAAGAAAGAGTCTTGCTCGTACTTCTTCGAGCTAAGCTATATGTTAACCCAAGTGTCTTAGTCAGAGAAGACTGTTTCAGGGTTGTAACATTGGTAGGATTGGGGACCGAAAAAGGCTTGTTTTTGGCCCAGAAATCACGAAGGATTTGACATTGGTGATCATTGCAAATTTGTCACATGTCTTTCCATCCTGCATCTTCCATTTTTGAGGTGTACAACCGCTTTTGATGTGTGCACAAGTCCTTTAGAGAACGTCTCTTGTGGTATTAAGAGATTGACAATTCTGTCCGTGTTTTTGCACCACTGCTGACATCATTTGGGGAGCAGTCTTCTTGATCTGACTCCTTTATGGGTTTTTCTCTCTTCCCAACTAGGCTTTATTGGGGATCAATCAAACAGTTTTCACGAGCATCGGCCTTGCTTTTACCAGGTACTTTGCTTTTTTCTTGATGCTGGGGATTTTTTTCTTTGTTGAAATCCCGCCTTTTCTTTTCCTTTGGAACTACGATGTTCAGAAAATTGTGCTAGATATACAACTTGAATCATAGCACATTTAAACGCCGATATGAAATTTTTCTATAAATCCCATCTCTTGATTTCTTCCGTTCTTGGAGTGATGCAGTTTCTATCTTGAAACATCCCATGATCACCAACAGGGGTTTATGAAATGAATTCGCAGGCTCAACTTGGCTGTGCAAAGGATATGGTGTGTGGGATAGAGAATAAATACTTCTCGTCATCCTATGGCACTTGGATTACCATATAAACAACACACAAAGATTAATGTTAGTCCGAGCAAGAAAATTTCTAACCATTTTCTCCTGATGCTGCTGGACTTATTTCCTTTTTGCCCCGGTGTGGGGTGGTTCTTGACAGGGTTAAGAATGAAAACCGCCATTCAAGGGGGTTATCAACGGTCACCTGTAGTGTTTGGGGGATATGAAACGAATGCCTCCGTCGTCCCAACCCATGTAATCGCTGCGAATGGTCCCTACTTCCGTAGGTCCAGATTCTGCTGTCTTATCCGCTCCATTTCTCTTAAGTGTGTATAGGACGTGTTTGGACTAGGCTTTGCCTCTCGTCTTTTGAGAAAACGTCCTTTTGAAAGTTTTGAACAACTTTTGATTGGAAAAATCTCTTTCGTTTTCTCCAAAAATTTTACCCGCCAAGGGGATTTTATGATGCACAACGCATGTTCAGATAACCTCATGTTTCAAAACATGAATGCCAATGAAGTTAGAATCCTATGTCTTTTCTAGACATCAGATTCTAAAAGCTTTTCTTTTCTTCTCTATTTTTTTATTCAACATCTTCAAGGGATTTGGGAGAGGGATACTTACCTGTCCCTCGCGGCTGGAGATCCCTGAAAATGCAGAAGAAACATGTTATTGTTCGTTCATGCATTTTCAAAAAATTAGAACGATACATCTTACCCTTGGTCATGTACTCTAACGAGGTAGTACATGGGATGTAAAAACCTGTTCGTCTGTAAGGCGATTCCCCTGTCAAGGATAAATAACGAGTATCAATTCATATTCTCAAATTCAAGACAAAATTGGAACGATACAACTTTACTCTTGGTTCTCATCCCGTTCTGATGTTGCGTATTGATATGAACAACATCTATCAAATCCGCCTATCCATTCTTGGAGTGTTTGCAACATCAATGGTTCATCTGCCCCCAGTTAGGCAACGTCTGTTCTGTTATTCGAACAAATGGCTCCTTGAGTGATTTATCCACGTTTATCACCTGAGAAGGGAAAGAAAGGAGACATTACTTCGGTATTCGATTGAAGATCGTTTAGGAACGATACAATCGTTTTAACCAAATAGGTGGATTCGCGGCCAAACGTATTTCGTATTGTAGGGGTAGATCCCATTATACTCCGCGGGTAATAGTCATTGTTCGGGGAACTTGCTCCACGGATTAAGCGATTAATCCACGGCCCTCGGCTTGAAGATGCTCAAAGGGTGATGTTGACACTCACGCGCAATTAGTTCTAGACATTAATGAAAGATGTTCCCGTGGGAACCTTACAGTGCGATCAACAACATATTCAATAGGAGTGTTCCACCCCTTTCGTCTAAGCATTTTTCATCGAGTAACCATGCCTTGCATCAGACGTTTGGTCACCTGCCTTGCGTCACCACTGCGATGGCCCTCCGGCTCCAAATTGATCGAGCCAAAGATTGAACTCATCGCCAAGGAAATTGCTCGGGTCTTCGAGCCATTGATGTTCAAGTTGGGTATCAACAATTGTTGGGGGCAGATTTCTTTCATCGCCTTCATTGTGAGGGACTAGAGTCTTTGAGCTGGAACCTTCATCATTGCCCTGTTGGGGTCGAGACATACATTCCTGAAGAGTATTGATCCAAGTGTCCAGCTCCTTATCAAGGAAATCGCATGTTCTTTCTAGCCCTCGGTGCCCATATTGGGTGTCGTCGACTGCAGGTGAGGGATTCCTCTCTTTGCTCTCGCCATGAGCAATTTGATCCCTCGAATTGGAACTTCCTCCAATGACCGGCAGGTTTATATGTGCACTCTCTACCAATGCCAGATCCGCTTCAGGGACAGCATTAATGACCGAATCGCGCTCAAACTGAGGAATCCCTATGTGCTGGAACTGTGGTATATACTCTTGAGGAGTATTGAGATAGCTCGGCGGAGCATTCTGATTTGGGTTAGAGGAGTCGCTGACACGACTGCTGGTCCCGTCATTGCTGAAACGCGGTTGGGTGCTCTCGGCCCTCCAATCATCGTGGTTGTAACTCTGCCCGGAACTTGAGCTCCAACTGGCTTTATGATGGTTTAACGCTATCCTTCCATCCCTTAGCAATCTCCTATAGTACTTGAGGTGAGACTCGACGTTAATTCTAGAGAGCCCCGGCACATTCATAATCTCGAGTATGCGTAGTGGGCTAGCCGAATCAACTCCCAGCTCTCGAATTGCATCAACAAATTTGGTGTGAAGTTCATAGGTCCAGTAAAACCTTGTTCTCTTATCACCCAAAATATCGTCAATACTTCGGTAGCTATTCTCTACGGGATCTAGTCGTTTCAAAAGTTGTCCGGGGAGGGACTCACCGACTTTGGATTGGCTGGCTGCGACAGCGAGTTCGTCATTGAGAGAACTCCCCCTGTGATGATTCATATCCCATTTCTCAGAGGATGTTGGTGTTGATCCTATGGTGTTGACTTGCTCATGCAGATCTCCGGCGGTATCTGGCTGTGTCGGAAAATGCTGTGGAGAATACGGTAACAGCTGAGCGTTATTCGTCAACAGGGATGGTTCATCGAGGAACACCTCGCCGAGGACAACAGGATTACCACAATTAAGGCAGGTGGCCTTGGTCAGAGCTTCCTTATATCTCGCGCTTTCAGCTTGAAGCTTCTCATTCTCCTCCTTTAGGACCAGTAGCTCATGGTCTGCGTATTGCTGTTTCACCCGGGTTCGTTTGTTGGCGAACCAAAACTTGACCTTCGAAAGCTCCAATCCTATCTTTCGGCTCAACTCCATTTTCTGTTGTCTGCTTGGAGTGGGGCATTCATTGAAGAAAGCTTCAAGGTCTCGGATTTGGCCTGGAGTGTGGCGTTGTAGTTGCTTCCTTTTCCGACTCCGGTCATCATTGTATACTCCTTCTTCGTAGCTGAAACCTAGAATTTCATCGCTGGAGGAGTCAGTTTCTATGGCCTTCGGGCAGGATTCAGCTCCAGGATCTTCAAAGTCTCCCAGCAGTTCGTGCTCAGAAATGTCCAGGTCGGGCGTTTCTAGCAGATGGGAATAACTTTTAAACATGATGGATCGGGGTATCTCGGGCTGATCTAGTTCACTCAGCTTTCTCAATTCGCTCTTACGTGTTTGCTCACTCTAGAAATTTTCTCAAGTGATTGTGCGTGTCCTGGAACCATCCTTCAGGCTGCATATGAAGACCAACAAGCAAGCGCTCCTCCCGAGATTCTGCAATTACTCATCGTCTGTATTCCCCTTTCTTTTTCCTCGTGATAGGATCTCAAACTCTCTTGCATTGATTCGGTTTCATCGAGTATTGCGCTCGTCCCCTAGTTCAGTCTTCAAAGTGGTGGGTCTACAATCTTTCGGCGCCTTTTATGATTTGCTAGGCCCGAGAACGTGGGGAGCAGCGGTGGACCCGCAATTAATGACTCCGTTTAATTCATTTAGCTCCATGGGAATTAACGCTATGACCTTCTCTCAACTCCTTTTCATCGTTCAAACGAAAGTGACATTTTCCCTGTGCATGCTGTTACTCTTCATTTCAGCATCTCGGGCGCTTGGTGAGGAATGAGTTCGTGGCCACTCAAAATTTTAAAGACCGTCTCTGGTTTCAGACTTAATCTAACAAGGGGTCATCACAACTGAGCATGACGATGTTCGTCGATAGCGTTGGTTTTAATATAGAATTAACTATAGTCATTAAAGAAAAATGTTCCCGTAGGAACTTTACAACGGATAAAATGAGTGATCTACTCGTGAACATGTTCTTCTTTCTATGGGTGTTCGTGGTGACCGACCCATCGTGCCCCGAGTCAGGTGCTAGATCATGGCTATCCAAGCATGCCAGCTTCCCACTGATTGAACAAGGTATCGAGCCCCTCATCGAAGAAATCGTCTGTCGTGGGTTGACCAGCGGCAGGCAGAGCACCAGCCGACTGCTGCTCGAATGGAGGAGTGTGCACTCGCTGTACTTGTGACACGCGCTCTTGAGAAGTGTTGAAATGGCCCGGGAGGACATTCTGATCAGCTTTCAGTTTGCCGGTGGTCGGGTTGCTAGCTTGATTGATGCTTAGATTTGGCCGGGTATCTCTTGATGCTTGAGCATTACAATGGCGGTCGCCCCTAGTTTTTGAGCTCGAGACGGATTCCTCCCGGTTTAGCTCCGCTCGACGTTGTTTTAATAGCTTTCTGTAGGCAGCAAGGTGATTCCTGACCAGCTCCTTACTAAGCCCCGGTACATTCATGGCCTTAAATATGCGCGTCGGAGTTGCTGAATCGATCCCCATTTGGTGAACCACGTCTAGGAATCTGGAATGCAGTTCAGGGGGCCAAGCGAACCTCCTCTTATCGTGGCCCAAAATTGCATCGATGGCTTGACGACTGATTAACTCATCTCCAGCAGGACCCGACCCTATCGAAAATTGTTGTGCATGAGGCTGATATGCTTTGAGCTGGTCGGCGGTAACATCCAGCTCCTTGAAACTGTAACTCCAATCAAAGCGATGCAAATCCCATCCCCCAGGAGGTATTTGTATCATCTTCGTAGGATCATCCTGCTCCTGCGTGACTCCGGCAAAATCTGGTTGAGCAGGAGATGCCCCGAGGGAGTAAGGTGGTAAATGAACGTCTTCAATCATTGCGTGAGGCTCATCGGGGAATATCTTACCGCGAGCGATGAGGTTATCGCAATGAGGGCAAACGGTAATATTGAGAGCTTTTTCATACCTCATGTTTTCTGTTCGCAGCTTTTGGTTTTCTTCCTTTAAAATCTCGACCACCTGACGTTTGCGTTGAGCCCTCGATTTGGATCTCCTATTTTGAAACCAAAACTGGATCCTCGACTGATTAATCCCCAACTCCCGGCTCAATTCAATTCTCCACTTCTTTTTCATGTAATGGCTTTTACTGAAAAGGGTTTCCAGCATTTGGGTTTCCTCCTGAGAGTATTGGTGAGGACGTCTTCTTTTCCCGAGTTGAGCATCGTGGATGTCGTTGTCGTCGTCGCCGTGATCTTGATTTCCGTTGCCAGAAGTGTTGGGCTCCATGGTTTTGGCGTTAGACTTGATCTTGGAATCTTCGAGATCCCTCTGTGGTTCAATTTCTGAGATTTTTGAGTCAGTCGCCTCTAGCAGCTGACAGTAACCTCTTAAATATGTTGGATTGAGAAATGTTTGATTGGTTCTTGCCCACTCAGAGTTCTCCACTCTCTCCTGTATGCTCACTCCCTATAAAGTTTTCTTCGAGTGACTTTGCATGTTCAGGAGACGCTCTTCAAGCATCATTAGGCAAACGTTCCCCCTCAAGACCTTGAATTTCTCGCTTAGCTTTTCAACGTGATGGGACTGCCAAATCCTGTTAGGGCTCTCTTCGATAGTTGCGTTTACCTCCCACCTAACTCTAATAATGGTGATCCCGACAAATCTTTTACATCTTTTAATTGATGAGCCGGAAATCGCAGACCGAAACGAATCCAATGGTTCTCGTGAGGGGACCTCCTGCTTTACCCCCTAACTGGGCTCCACCAGCATTATTACTGAGACCCTTCATCATCCTCGAGTTGCTATAAAATGAGGAATTAATGTATGGAAGGTTAACGTTCTCGCATAATCAGCTTCTTCCTTCTAATCTCTCTGTTAAACTCGTCTTATTCTCAAGCCAACCCAACGCAAATGGCCTCCTCTCCCGTACGCACTTTTTCAACTGATGTCTTGGCCCAGTGGGAAAAGCTTTACAACCTACTGGGTCGCGGTTACGCGCACATAACCGATCATTCTGCAACCGAGGATGCAATCTGTGTCCTGCTCGAGGACCTTGATACCACTTCTCTCGAAGGTACTACACTGGGGAGGGAATATAGAACTTTCCCGACTCTCTTTGCACACTCCTTAGAGGCCTATCGTGTTGCTAATCGGGAGGTTCTCGTGGCTCGCGTCTTGCGGGCTCGTTATGAGGATCGATCTGATCATTTGGTGCTGACCAACTATCTGGTTGATAGTTACAAAAAGGCCGTCGAGTTTGCTAATGAGCGGGTCGCGACGTTGCTTCGCGAGAGGAGAAATCTGGTGGATCAATTGGCCATATCCCTGACCACCGGCGAGCATGACCGCCGCAACGTCCTGTTGAGGCTTCAGAGCGACTGGCAGGAAGAACGGCTCGACAAGATAACCGAGGACATAGCTCGCGGGAATGGACTGGTTCGGGACCTGGAAGTAGTCACCGAAGAACACGAGGCCAAGGTCGCCGAAGTTAAGGGAGAATGCAGAAGTCTTCTCCTCAGGCTTGCCGACCACAACATGCGGAGCTGGGAGTATGAGCAGAGCATTAATAACATGGAGGGTCAGTTGGGATCCTTTGTGTCGTTAATTAGGGCTCACTTTGGCTTTACTTTTCCACCCCGACTTGTATGACCTGCTTCTGAAAACCCTCCGCTGAGCAAAATAAATGAAAGTTCTCGTGTGTGTGTTTTAACTTCTGTATGGTTCATTTCTTCGAGCATCCAAACATCTTCAACTTGAGTGAGCCGAACCATAATAGCAATAAGCCGAGCAAATACATCCTGATTTTATAACTCGCTCATGATCAGATGGAAGAATAGTTGCAAATTTGTCCAAGAAAAGATTTCTCTATACTACTTGTTTTTCACCTGCAAATAAAAAGACAGAATCAGAAGGAATAATTTGAAAAAGAAAGCATAGACCCCTTTCAATCTTATGCTTGCTTGTGATTAATAAGGACAAGAACTTTTACAAGGGTTTTAATCTTGTGCGAAAAGTTTTTATCAATATTCCTCGAAAGAAAGCATACTATTGAAAGGAACGTAATTCACGATAATCGCTTTTGATTAATTTCGAGAGGAATGACTTACTCAAAAGTGCAAGACATAATAACGCGTTTTAAATTCAATTGAAGATATGGCATCCAAATTAAGGTCGTTCGCTAAGAACGAAAGTAGTTTGGACATCTATCTCGTCATTAAATTCAAAACAACGCCGATATTCTCGATCAATTATCGTGGATTACCAGCGACGTAAAACATGCATGGACCAATTCAAGTGTATAATTCCTTCTAGCGAAATTGGGGTTGGATTACCCTATACGACCAAAAAGGTCGTGCAAGATTTCCAATTTTAATTTCCTCTAAAGGAATTATAAACTTGACTTGGGAGTATTCGGATGATTAGAGAAAATGCCACCATCACATTCCCATGACCTGTCAAAAGAAATACAACCAAGTTCCATCTAAATGTGTACACCAATAGATCCCTAATACAATCACTCTAAGGGGTGAGATAGAGAAAGCCTCGATAAAAATAAACCCTATACAAGAGGACTAGTAATGGAAAATGAAACAAAGGAATGTGATCCTAACGTTTAAGGATGCCCCAAGTTCGATCTGTGACTTCCGGATCACTTGCCCCAACTCGTCATCTTCATTGGACGATATCTCAATAATGTCCATAGTAGGCTCCTTTGTTGCTCACTCGGTGCTTGTCATGGGATATCATCCTCTTCGTCTTCTATCAAGGACGTTTGGGAAAAACACACACATCTATCCTTGAAATGGCATTTAATCTAATCACCAGAATGCAATGAATGAAATGCCTATATTTATATGAACTGTAATAGATTTGAGGGATAGAGAGTCTTACCAACCAAACTCGTCGACTTATGTGCGGTTTTAGGTGTACCAACCGCCCAAAGACATGCGCATGAGACAAGTGATGGTGAACTTCTAAAAATCAGAAGGTTTGGCACCTAAGGTTAAGGTTCCCACTTCGAGTTCTGAAAAGAGCCGATTCCATTGCACAGCTATCGTTGCATTGGGACTCGATCCATAGTTCGAAGCGAGCGGAATTGAAAAGTGGATTACCCCGCGTTTTTCTTCACGGAGATTCCATTTTCAATTCCTTCTATTGTGTTCCTATAGGCGACGCCCGGGGTTTTAGGCGCGGTTGTGTGTGTCCACGTGTTGTGATCATCACAATGCAATTCATGCATAGCAGTTTATCAATCAGCACTTCAAATCATCCACACAACATACATTCCTACGCCCAACCTGCATAAGACAATGTTAATCACGGACT
Organism: Rhodomyrtus psidioides; assembly: GCA_021437785.1. Lineage (NCBI taxonomy): Eukaryota > Viridiplantae > Streptophyta > Magnoliopsida > Myrtales > Myrtaceae > Rhodomyrtus > Rhodomyrtus psidioides. Next base: position 110,819 of record JAILYB010000260.1, on the reverse strand, counting down.
ACACCCCTTATTTCTCCGATCTGCAAAAACATATAACCCCTATCATGAGCGGACTTACCTCACCTTCAAGAGCGCCTGCAAGGTTAGAAATATCACTCAACGTTTTAATTACGGCCTAAGTCCACTTGAGGTCTAGAACCATAGGTTCTAGAACAAAGGTCCCCAGCGGAGTCGCCAGTCTGTCGCGACCCTCTCGAGATTCGCCATAGGCTCTCGAGGGCTAATGGGCCGTCCAGTCTGGTCGGACGCGGGCCTCTCCCAAGGCCCGTTACCCAAATCGCAACGGAGGTATACGTAGTCGACCTTCAGTGTGGTCTAGTGATATGTGCTAAGTGTGCATGCCATGGAGTCGCCACCAATCATTTTTTTGGAGGGTATGATTGGACCACCCTATTGAATAGTCGGGAGTTTCTATTCAATTCTGCGATAACCAGGGAAATGGGTTCGGGGACTTAGTTACGTCAACTATCAAAGTTGACGCCCTTTCGGTACCTAAGTTGACTGAGTTTTCTGACTTAAGATTTCATACAGATGAGTGGGGTACGAGTCCTAAATCTAGGAGTTCATGCAGATAGGAATGACTATCCTGGCAATCACAATCAATAATAAAGTGCACAAATCAATGAATTCAAATGTACAAATAAATCACATGGCATTCCTAATAAGGCCATATTGGCCTAGAGAAGCATCAATCAGGCTTAGGGATAATTTAGACATGATTTTGCCCATCAGGGGCAAAATCGTAATTTTGAGACAAAGGGGACAATTTGCCCAAAAAGGACAAAATCATCATTTCGGAATGAATCCGGAGTCAAAACAGGTTTGGTCACTCAATTGACCCATTTCCTATTTTTTGGCAATTTTCGTGATTTTCGGGAATTTTAGAAACCGATTTACCATTCGAAGGGTAAAATCGTCATTTTCTAAAAATGGAAATGAAATGTGGAAATCTTAGACATAATGTTTAACCACCCATCTGGCCCATCACCAAATTCTAAGCAATTTCCACAATTCATCAGAATATCAAAGACGATTTACCCTTTGAGGGGTGAAATCGCCATTTTGGATTAAATGGGAGAAAATCCCAAAAATGAAAACAAATCAATTTTTTGTCATTTTCAGCCTTGGACAATTTTTAGAATTTTTCTGCAATTTTTTCTCAATTTTTTTGTTTTTCTTTAATTTTTCCATTTTTTTGGCATTTTTGATTTATTAATATTTTTTTTATATTTTCAGAAAATATTTTAACAAAAAGCATGTCTTTGACAATAGATAACACCCAACCAGATAAATAAGCTAACCACTAGACTGAAACAAATACATACAAATCAAGTCTATAAATGCAATATTTTAGAAAAATAATCCTGATATACAGATCGGGTACGTAAAACATACCGGATTGGACACCGGCCTTCAATCGCCCAGCCTCAGCCTGCGACCATCCCCATGCCCGTTACCTGTCGATCGCCATTAGAATGTCGATAGTCAATTTCACAAATTAAGACTAAAAAATAAAAATTAAAAAATTAAAAAATTGGATACTGTTCATGCACTGTTCCGACACTGTTTATGCACTGTTCCGACACTGTTCATGCACTGTTCCGACACTGTTCGGACACGGCTCCGACACGTCCGACACGCCCGGACACGCTCCGACACATCCGACACGCCCGGACACGTCCGGACACGCTCCGACACGTCCGGACACGTTCCGACGCGTCCGGACACGTTCCGACGACGGGGTGGTGACCCGAGGCTGTTTCTGGGCTCCACCAGCGGCGCGTAGGCTCCATAAGCTCCGAGGGAGGAGGTAGGACTCCGGGGCTGTCGCCGGAGGCGATAGCGCGCTTTGGCGATGACGGATTTGGCCCGATCCGAAACAATCCCGAACCAAACTCCGAAACGAGTGGAGGCCGGAGGTCTTGGGTTGTTCACGGCGGCTTTGAGGTACGACGGCTAGCGACGACGGCGGAAGGGGGGGGTTCCATTTTAGGCGTCCACGAAGAAGAAGAAAAGAAAAGGAAGAAGAAGCTACGGGAGAGGAAGGAGAAGAAGAAGAGGAGGAAGAAGGAAAAGAAAAAGAAAGAGAGAGAAGGAAGAAGAGGAGGCGACGGAAGAAGAGGGGGAGGGAGGAAGAGTAAAATAATAATAAAAATATAATAATAAAAAAATAATATAATAATAATATAATAAAATACTAAAAAGTAGAAATAATAATAAAATAATCAAAAGCGAAGACAAAATGATTAGTCTCCTTTTCCTTTTAAATGATGATGTTTTCACTCCTTTTTCTTTTAATCATTATTAATATTTTTGCCAAATTCAATTTTATGGTGATCAGAGAACACCTAAAATCGAACCTAAATTTTACTATTTTATGAGGTCCTAAAGTAAAGAAAATTAAAAATAAAAATACCGACTATTTGTATATATTTTTGTGACCTCGAATACTACTTTTTTTTATTTTCTTTTTATTTTTATATTTTTCGAAAATAATAATAATAAAAAATATGAAAAATATGAAAAAATATTTTTTTTATCCAAAATGGTCCCTTTAGCTTGGCCAAAGCTACCAAAGTTGATTTTGTAATTTTATGACTTTTTTTGATATTTTTAATTAATTTTAAAGAATAAAAATCACAATAATATAGATAGTCAAAAATCAGGTGTCAACATGTCTGAGGAAGTCTTCCGCAAGATCCTCCCAGCCGTCATAATCTTCTAGGTCTAGTTCTATGAACCAAGTCAGAGCGGCGCCAGCCAAACTCTCTTGGAACGTGTTCATCAAGAGTGGAATATAATCCGAATAGTGCGCCATCTTGTGCAGATAATATTTGAGGTGGGCACGGGGACAGCCTGTCCCGTTATACTTCCTTACGAACTCCGGCTCCTTATAGTTAGGAGGAGTCTATACCTTAGCAAAAGGAGATATTTTGTCGAAGCAAGCTAACTCGTAACCTTGGCTGCTCAAGCACTCCTCGATTTTAGCCAACCTTTTAGCCTCTGCTTCGGTTTTCACAGTCTGCTTCCCCTTCTCCTCCTTCTCGAGGTTGATAACAACAGGCGAGGCCTTCTGTTGTAGCCGGCTGTTTGGTTCATGGATGTCCTCCTCTGCATGTTGAGTATCTCTCGTCACCCCCTTATCTGTTGTATCAGGTACAAAAGAAGGACCTGTGTTGTTCTGGTTATGACCCGTTGTTTGTTTAGCTTGGATAGCTTCCAGCATTGCCTTGATGTCTGCCATCATAGTTGCTAGGGCGGTCATCTGAGATTCCAGCATGCCCACACGCGGAGTCAATTCTTGTTGCTCCATTCTTGTCTTAAGGCGAGTTCGGAAGCGATGTGTGGGAAATTCCGTGGTGAGAGTGCACCTTTTTCAAGAGGATTCCCAATGAGTATTTCTTTTGTCTTTGACAAAAAGGAAGCAGCTAATTCTTTCAGTTACATGCTTCTTGTCAGTAGATGAGAAAAAGGGCTACCTCGGGAGCCTTAGTCTCATGTAAATAGTTCTTTTAATCATTTTTCGACAAGAATTCATGAAATTAAAAGAAGCGTAATTTCTGACGATAGTTTTTATGTATTCGCAAAACATGTTCACATTTATGCTCATGTGTCCAAAATAGCATCACACAGAAATGAGAATGTATGAGAAGGCGTCACAATGTTTGCTTATTTTACACTTGACAGAATAGCCTATTCAAGCCTAGGACGCTTGAGGTCTAAAGTATCCTCATCATCCCAGTATGGATTCCCCTCTTCAGCCTGGGACTCCTCGTTTTCTGAACATGACAGTGGTCCCATGTCTTCGGGTATGTACGGCTCTATTCCAGGTACGTACGGCACGATGTATTCGGGTATGTAGGGCTCGACAAGGCTTCGTCGGGTCTCTTTGAAGTGTTGGATGTATTCTGCGGTGGCTCTATGAATGTTTTCTTCACGAGTCATGTTTTCTGGCCAACTTATTTCTTCAGCCTGAGAATTCTTCGAAGAGCGTATAATGGATGCCACATTGGCTTCAAACTGTCTCTTCTCCTCCTCTGTGAGGGTCCGGCTTGGTAAGTCAAAAGAAAAGATATCGAGTTGTGGTGGAGAAGGGATCCCTTGTAGCGCCCCAAACTGTCGGATCACCCTCTTCGAATAGTATGCGGTAGCGCCCGTGAATCCTAGCAAGGGGACTGGACCTTTGTCACCACAGGCCAATCTGACTTTGCCCAGCGTTGGTAACCTTAGCCGCCATCGGAGTTGTTCGGGCTTTAGAATTTTAAGGAAGTTTTTCCACTCTACAAAGTTGAACTTAGGAATACGTGTATGTGTTCTGACAAAGGTTTTAAGAGGATGTGCATCAGGGCTGATTTCAGTGAAACCCATGCGGATGTGGAATTGTCTGATATGGGATGTGAACCACAGATACAAAAGATCACTAGAGGCTCTAAAGATTCCCTTTTTATTTTTCTTGAAGCGATTTAAGGAAATGAAGGTTTCGGCAAGGATGATGTTTGAGTAATCCCACCCACAACAGACTTGTCTGGCTACTATAGCCATGATAAGGTCGAAGGTGACAGATGAGATTGGGAACAGCACAAAGCTGAAGAATGCCAAGATAAAGGCTCTACCAGATTTGGTCCCTTTAGTAGCAGGGAGGCGGGAAAATCGGTCTATAAGGAAAGATAGGGAGATTCGCCCAGAATTGCTTTTTGCATCTGTTTTGACTTCGTTTAGGTTTGTGTCAAGGAATTCAGCCACCTGACTCAGGGGTTCAAATCCTATGGGGGGTCGAACGAGTGTGTGAGTGAACTCAACTCCGATGACGGCACTGTACTCCTCGATAGTGGGAGTAATCTCCAGTCCTTCCATGCAAAATGTAGAGGTGGTAGGATCCCAATAGAGCGCCATGGCTTGGATAAAGGCAGGTGAGCACTCAATCTTCAGCAGGTCCAACAGGTATCCTAGCCGTGATTCAGCATACTTCTGGCTGGCTTCGCCCATGCTATCCCACCATGATCGGAGTTCGGCCCGGGGAACTTTGAACACTTGAATATCATTCTTCCCATCAAGTCTAAAATATGCAAATGATTTTTTTAAAAGGTCAATCGTCGGAAATTACTTTAAAGACATGATTATGCAGATGCCATGAGATATGCATGGGCTAACTTAATTGCATAGGTCATTTCGAAGAAATGGAAATTAGGACCTCTTTCAGGTCTCGAGGGCCCGACTTAAGGCCTAACTTGAATTTCAAGGAAATGAATTATGCAATTTAGTCAGGTTCACTCAGTGACTAAGGGAAACAGTAATGTCACATTCCATTGGCCAATACATCAAATGAACAAAGTGGAATGAACTTTTATTACAATTAGGATCTCTAACGCAAGAAGGGTAGAGGAAGACTCTTCAAACAAGAAAGCCATAAAAGGTCTATGGAATGTGAGGATCTAAATCACTCTTTGACGGTCAGTCGGGAACTCTCCTTCAATCAAGTGTAGGGGAGTTGTCTTCCATGTTTTGGTCAAAAGGTCGTAGCTCCTCTGGCCATTCTCTGGTCCACGGTGTGATGACTTCAGGAGCCTTCTCGGGTTTCACCTTCTTGAGTGTGATACGCTTCGGCTTTGTCTTGGTAGCAGGACGTCTTCTTTTTCCCCAAAAAGTGATTATGGGTATATTTTCTTTGGTCAGTAGTTCGACCTTCCGACGAGCATATGCCTCCCTGGCCAGCTTGTTGCGACGCTATCTCTTCATCTCCAGATAATTCTTGAACATCTCGTCTGCCTCTCACTTAAATCTGAGGTTATCGACATAGTAACGGGTTTGGCAATCTTCGGCGTATCCCAACTTACGTCCAGTTGTTGACACCTGATTTTTTATTAGTCTTTCATAGTTTATTTTTTAAAAATTCATAAAAAATATATAAAAAGTTAAAAAATTAAAAACTCATCTTTGGTAGCCTTGACCAAGCTAAAGGAACCATTTTTGAAAAAAAATAATTTTTCAATTTTTTAATATTTTCCAAAAATAGAAAAATACATGAAAAATGAAGAAAAATAGCATTCGATGTCGTAAAAATATAGAAAAATAGTCAATATTTTTATTTTAATTTTCTTTTCATTTTGAACTCATAAATAGTCAAAATTCAAGTTCAATTGCATGTGTTTCTTCACGACGCATAGAGTTGAATTTGGCAAAAAAAAATATCATTCGAGTCTTTTAATTTGTAAATTTCTACATCTTTTTTAGTCTTGATGTCCAATTAGATCGACCACCATCTACAATAAATTCCCCTTGCTGAATATTTTCGTTTTTGTTTCACATGATATCATGGTGTAAAACGCCGAGTGGATCCCCAAATATAATCGGGTCGGCATGAGCTCGATAGCTCGTCCAAGACCAAACCAGGGCACGGCGAACCCCATGTGAGTACTCTCGAACTCCTGCGATGTTTCCTAATGCTTTTCTTAGGTTAGATCGAGTGTAGAACGGCCAGGATAGCTAAATCATTCTTGAGCTGTGATTGATAAATAGGGCATTGCTAGGAATGCCATGTGATTTATTTGCATATCTAGATTCCTTGAGTTGCGCATTTTGTTACTGATTGTGATTGCTAGGATAATCACTCCTATCTGCATGAATTTCTAGATTTATGGTTCATACCTTACTCATCCGCATGAATCTCAGGCTAGAAAATTCAGTCAACTTAGGTACCGAAAGGGCGTCAACTCTAACGGTTGGCGTAACTAAGTCCCCGAAACCATTTCTCTGGTTCTCGCAAAATTGAATAGAAACTCCCAACTATTCGATTGGGTGGTCCAATCATACCCTAAAAAAATGATTGGTGGCGACTCCATGGCATGCACACTTAGCACATGTCACTAGACCACACTGAAAGTCGATCACGCATACCTCCGTTGCGATTTGGGTAATGTGCCTTGGGAGAGGCCCGCGTCCGACCAGACAGGACGGTCCATTAGCCCTCGAGAGCCCGACAACCTCAAGAGGGTCGCGACAGACTGGCGACTCCGCTGGGGACTGGTTCTTAACCATTTAGTGGACTTGAGCCGATTAAAAAGTTGATTGATTCTTCTAACCTAATTTTATGCAGATGCTCTCGAAAGTGAGGTGTATATGCTAACGAATGTGTTAGATGTTTTTGTAGACGGGAGAAATAAGGGGTGAAGTGCTTGTTAACTTTGTTTTATGCAGGCAAGAGTTTTGGATGTATGATTGTGTGGATATTTATATTGAAGCGGTGATTGTTAAATAAAATGCATGTTTATTGCTTTAGCACGACACAATGAATACACACAATTGCGCCTAAAACCCCAGGCGCCCTCTTTAGGAACACAATAGAAGGAATTGAAAATGGAATCTCCGTGAGGAAAAACATGGGGTAATCCACTTTTCAATTCCGCTCACTTCGAACTATGGATTAAGTCCCAATGCAACGATAGTTGTGCAATGGAATCGACTCTTCCCAGAATTCGAGGTGAGAACCTTGGCTTTAGGTACCAAGCCCTATCTTTTGATTTTTAGGAGTTTTCCCTCACTTGTCTCATGCGTTTGTCTATGGAAGGTTAGTATACCTAACACTGTACAGAGAAGCTTGATTTTCTCTTAAGTTTGGTTGGTAAGACTTTTCTATCCCTCGAACTTGTTACAGCTCATAATCATTATATTCATTGCATAATTCTGGTGATTGGATTAAATGCCATTTTGAGGATAGATAGGTGTGTTTTCCTCCCAATGTTCTTGATGGAAGACGAAGATGGTGTCATCCCATTACGAGCGCCAAGTGGACAAGAAGAGCCTGCTATGGACATCACTGAGGTATCATCTAATGAAGATGACGATTTGGAATAGGTGATTCTAAAGTCACGTCTCAAAGATCGAAACTGGGGCATCTCTAAGTAGTTAAAAACAGGTAGAGAAGAGAAGTCTTTTTGTGGATAAACGCGGTGGGAGGTTCCTTTATTCGATCATAAGCAAGATTAAAAAATCAAGATGTACACGCTCGAATCATCAATGTCAAAGAGCAGCTTGCCTAGGTTGAGAGTGGTCAGGTGTTCGAGAAAGTCAGCCATACAGAAGTTGAGACACACATATTAGAGCTTTCATTCATTTCGCTCAATCGAGGGACCTTAAAAGCAGATCATACAGATCATCGAGGTGGAAAAGTAAAATCGAAATGAGCCCTAATTAGCATCACAAAGGAACCCAGTTGGCCCTCCATATTATTGATGCTTTGCCTATACTCACCACCTCGAGACTCGAGATCTACAAGCTTAAGAAGAAGGCGTTTACATTCCCCTTTAAGCTCGGCAACCTTGGTCCCGTGATCTTCGGCGGCTATTTCTAAGTCCCGAACTAGTCCTTTCCCATGGGCTATATCCGCGGTAATGCTGTCAAGCCTTTCTTCCTGCCACTCACATTGAAACTTCAACACGACATTACGACGGTCATGCTCATAGGTGGTCAGGGATAAGGCCAAGCGCTCCACCAAATTTCCCCTCTCGCGAAGCAACATCGAGATCCGCTCGTTGGCGAACTCAACAGCCTTTCTGTGACTATCGGCCACAAGGTTGGCCAACACCAAGCAGTTGGACCGATCCTCATAGCGAGCTCGCAAAACGTGAGCCACGGTAACTTCTCGATGAGCGACACGGTAAGTCTCTAAAAAGTTTATAAAGAGGGTTGGGAAGATTCTATATTCCCTCTCTAAATTAGTGCCCTCGATAGAGGTGGTGTCTATTTCCACGAGCAAAATGCGAATTTCATCTTCAATTTCTGGGTGATCGGCTATATGAGCATAGCCTCGACCTAGGAGGTTATAGAGTTTTTCCCACTGGGCCAAAATTTCAGCCGAGAAAGCGCGAATATGAGAGGAGGTCATTTTCGTTGGAGTGAGGGAGAAGAAGATGGGTGTGGTAGAGTGATTAAAATACGAAAAGGAAATTATGTAAGAGCGTTAATCTTCTCTGCATTAACTCCTCCTTTTATAGCAACTCGAGGATGAAGAAAGATCACAGCAATAATGCTCATGGAGCCAAGTTAATTGGGTAAAGCAATGGTGGCTCTTTCGGTGAACCATCAGATCCGTCCCAGTCCGCGATTTCAGGTTTGATAAATCTAAAAAAGTTGTAAAAAGATATGTCAGTGCCACCATATTAAAATTGAGCGAGAGTTAAGCGCAACTATCGAAAAAAGTTGCAAAAGGATTTGGCGGTCCCATCATATTAAAAAACTGAGCGGGAGGCGAGCGTAGTTCCACCTTTTTGAAAATAAGTGGGAGACAGACATGGATATCGAGAAAAGGAAATCGATTTGGTGTCCCTCCACGTTGAAAAGAAGAAAGAAGACGACAAAGCGAGAAATACGAAATCTTGGGAGAAACGCTTGCCTGATGATCTTCATCCATGTTTAAAGAACGTTTCCTGGGCATACAGAACCACTCAAAAGAAAATTTAGAGAGAGTGAGCATACATGAGAGAGTAGAGAACCCTGAGTGAGCAAAAATTGATCGAACATTTTTCGATCCAACATGTTTGAGGGTTACCGTCAGTTGCTAGAGGCGACTGATCCAAAAATCTCAGAAAATGAACTATTGAGAGATCTCGAAGATTCCAGGATTGCGTCTGGTACCAGAACCACAGAACCCAACCCTTTCGGCAACGAAGTTCAGGATCTCAGCAGCGACGACAACAGCAGCAGCGATGGGCAATCCCGGAAAAGGAAACGTCGCCAGTGCCACACTCAGAATGAAATCCAAGAGCTTGAAGCTTTCTTTAGTGAATGCCCTCTCCCGAACATGAAACAAAGAAATGAATTGGGCTAGAAGCTAGGGATGAAACCTTTGAGGGTCAAGTTTTGGTTTCAAAATAAGCGAGCCAAATTGAGGGCTCAACACAGACGTCAAGAACTTGCGATTCTAAAGGAGGAAAACGAAAAGCTTCGAGCGGAGAACATGAGGTATAAGAAAGCTCCCAGCACTATCGCTTGCCTTAATTGCGGTGGCCCTGTCACTCTCGGCGAAAGGTTCCTTGATAAGCCTTATATGAGGATTGAAAATGCTCATTCACCACCCCACTCCCTCGAACCATCTTTGATACAATCGGATTTTGTTGGAGATATGCATGAACAAATCAATTCTACGAAGTCAATACGGATGCCTTCTAAAGGATGGGATATGCGTTACCATGATTGGAGTTTCCTTAACGATGAGCTTACTATCACGACCGACCAATCCAAAGCTGATGAATTCCCTCCACAACAATTTCCGGCTCGATCAAATCCTACTGGAAATAGGCCAGAGAGCAATAGCCAAGTTGTCAACACTGTTCCGGGTCGCAAGAAGACGAGGGTCAATTGGTCTCCCGAGCTTCATCTCAAGTTCCTTAGTGCGGTTCAGCAACTAGGGATCAACTCAGCATATCCAACGCGCATACTTGAGATCATGAACATACCAGGACTCACTAAAGATGGAGTCGCGAGTCACCTCAAGAGCTACAGAAGGGCGCTAAGACAGCGCCACACAGCACTGAACCTGAAAGAACTCAACTTGTGCCTAAGCACTAGGCATGGCCACAACTACAATGCCCCTGAAGTAAGAAATACCCTGCCGAATCTAGGCACCGACCAAGCTGGTAGCAGCACCATCGACTACTTGGGCGCTAATCAGAATATTCCCCCGAATCATCTCAGCACCACTCAAGAGTATATGCCACAAGTGCAGCAGGTACGAACTCCTTGGTTTGAGCAGCAACTTTTCGCTAGTGCTCTTCCTATCGCCGATCAACATATTGCGCCTAGTGTTCAAAGATCTGCCTGGCTTGGGCGTATGATTTCGGAAGATCAAGCGGGGGGATGCTCTGAGGATTTTTGTTTCTCCCATCCCCAAATGGAAGGTGCTTTTGATAGTGAACCGATCAATCATCCTCTTATAATCTCGAGCAATGACGAAGGTTCTAGCTCGAAGAATCAGATCGCTCACAACAGAAACAGGAATCCTTCGCCGCCAAGCGATGATGGTCAACCCGAATATCAGTTGCTCGAAGAATCAAAAGATTTCCTTGATGAGGAGCTCCATATCTGGATCGATTAGTTTAAAACTGATGGACTTATGAAGTTATGATCCAAAATGGCGATTATATATCTGATTCATGGTGTAACTGGCTGATCACCGAGAATCTTCAAGGGACCTAGGCACATGTGACTAGATGTATCATTAATCTTTCTGTCATAAAGTCTTCCATGCGAGATAATCTTCCTTAATGCCTAGAGTTAATCTGGGGCAGCGATCAGTACTACCTGCGAGCATCATCATGCTCGAGTGCGACAATCCCTTGTTAGATTAGAGTCGAGACGAATCAATTGAACGCCACGAAGAAAAACATTTAAAGGCTTCACATAGGAAAATGTGAGTAAAAGCCCGAGCGAGCTCAAAGACGGTTAGCTCTGTATCGTTCCAAGGGACCTTTAGTCGTTGTGAACTCTAAATTGAGCTTGTTTCATTCTCAATGGGGGTCGCTAACTGCTTCGAGAATTTTATAACAAAAAATGAACCAGTTAGGGACGCCAATAGTGCTGTGTCTTGGTAGTCAGTGAAATGGCAGTGGTACGAAACGTCAGGAGTTCGATCTCGGGATTGAAAAATCGTTTTATCAGTTGGTCTATCACTCGATGAAGTTCAAAGAGATTCGACGCAGATGACTATAGAACTTGGGGCAATTCGAAAATCATCGATTCATTTTCATCAAGCGGCGAAGTTGGTATTGTAAAATGTGAAGCGCGCAAATGACAAATCCGAAGCAGAAGGAAATGAATCATGATTCGCTTATCCAAGGTCGGGATTTCAACCTTCGACTAAAGCCAAATCTAGGATGAGTTTTTGATCTTGCCCACTCGACAAAACCCATCTCTACTGAAAATGGGGGCAAACCATTCCTACATCCGGAAAGCATGTCGAAGCCGAAGACATCAGATTCATCGTTTAATCCGTGGGGCAAGTCCCCCAAGCGATAGTTATCATCCGCAGAGCGTAATGGAATCCATCCTTTCAACGTAAAACGCATTTGGCCGCGGAGCCACCCATTTGGTAAAAAGAACGTATCGTTCCTAAATGATTTTCAATCAGATGCGGGGATAATGTTCTCTCATTTTCCTCTCAGGTGATGAATAACAAAACAGCGCATGAAACACGCCCAAAAAGATGAATGAATCTCCTCCGACGTAAATCCTTGAGGTGGATTCGTTGCCCAACCAGACGAAGAAATCATGGCCACAAGCTTGAGGGCCGGCTTCTGCAATCCCCACATTGGCATGCAGAATGGAATTCAAATCAAGAGTAAAGTAGTATCGTCCCAATTTGTTTTGAATTTGGAAACCCAAAATAATGCTTAATACTTATCCTTGGCAGGAGCTCGCCATCAGGGCAGACATGTAAGTTTGATTTTTCTCTAAAAATCAAGAAGTCGAAAGAACTTTAGAACACCTAACAATCTTGTGTTACTATGTGAAGTGCAGATTTTCACAACCCTTGTACACTCGTTGGAGCATATGACGAAGGGTAAGATGTATCGTTCCAATTTTTGCAAAGTTTTAGAATATACAATGACATATCCCTTTTATATCTCCAGGATCTCCAGCCTCGATGGGCAGGTAAGTATCCCTTTTCCCAATTCATTGGAGATTAAAAACTTTCAGAATTAATTCGATTCTCACATCTAAAAAGACATAGAATTCTTACTTCATTGACATTCATGTTTTAAAACAAGAGATTGCCTGAACATGAATTACACATATATGGTGCATCACAAAATCCCTTTGAAGGATAAATCTTGATGAAATGAAATGAATTTTTCCAACAAGAGTCGTTTGAACTGTTCAAAAGGGTATTTTCTCATAAGAGAAGCGAGCCTAATCCAAACACGTCCCATACACACTTGAGAGATGAGGAGATTGGAAATGATTGAGAAACCTTAACCTATGGACATAAGGGCATTCGCAACGATTACATGGATCGAGATGACAGAGGCATTTATTTCTTCACTCCAAACACTACAGATGCCCATTGAGAACCCCATTGAACGGCGATTTTCATTCTCAACCCTGTCAAGAACCACCCCACATTGGGGCAAATGAAGGTTAGTCCAACAATATCAGAAAGTAAATGGTTAGAAATTTTCTTGCTCGGACTAACATAAATCTTTGTGTGTTGTTTATATGATAATCCAAGTGTTATAGGATGACGAGAATAATTCATTTCTCTATCCTACACACTGTTATCCTTTGCACGACCATGTTGAGCCAGCAAATTCATTTCATCAACCTATTGGTGATCATTGCATATTCTAAAGCAAAGGCAACATCATTCTAGGAACGGAAGCATGCCAAAGTTTAAGTTGCATATCTAGCATGATTGCTGAAAATCCTAGCTCCAAAAGAAAAGAAAAACACGGGATTAAAAAAAGGGGAAAAGAAAAATCCCTAGACATCAAGAAAAAGCAAAGTGCATGGTAAAAAGCAAGGCCGATGTCCATTCAAAATATCCCCAGTAAAGTCTAGAGAGATGATGAAAAGACCCTCCAAAGGAGTCAGATCAAGATGACTACTCCCCAAATGATGTCGTGCTCAAATAGCAAACACACAAACATATGGTCTCTTAATGCAACAAGAGACGCTTTTAAACATCCTTGTGCGCTCTAAAAGAGGAGTGTACACTTCAAGAAATGGAGATGTTCTTCGAAGGACATGTGGCAAATTTGCAATGATCACCAATGTCAAACCCTTCACAATTTCTAAGCAAAAAACAAGCCTTTTTCGGTCCCCAATCCTTCCAATGTTACAATCCTGAAGCAGTCTTCTCTGACTAAGACACTTGGGTTAATGTATAACTTAGCTCAAAGAAGTACGAGCAAGACTATTTCTTTCTCATTTTGCAGGGTTCTTGACTTGTAAACCCGGAGCAGATAGTGAAAAATTTCGTTCAACGGCCTTGACTCAAAAGTGAGTCCCCATTGGAAACCGATATCCAAGCCTAACACTACGGTCCCGTGAAAGACCTCCTGATTGATCGAAATGTATGCGTTGCGAATGATCCTGAAACCCAGGCACAGGTCGTTAGGAAATTGAGCACTTTCCCTATTAAAGATCATTATCACAGAGCAGTGATGAGCCTTCTTGGATGAGAAATACTCCAATGGATGTTTTGAGCAAACTCTTTTTGAAATTTTCAAATTATTTGATCTAGAGTTTCCGTGCAAGGAATTTATGATCACATATGTATGTGGCAGGAATGTTTTGGATACCTCCAACAATCAAAATGCACATTTCATGACTAAAACTTAAGTCGTAGAATTTTGTCAGTTAGACAATTATTGTCTTCCCAATGATTACTAACATCTTCTTGGCGAGGAAAATTTTTTCAGGTCTAAGCTTTCTGCAGGACTTTTGGCCACCCTAAAGACTAGGTGCGTCATCCTTAAGTGAGGCCTTTTAGTAGGCAAATCTTTTCTAAGACCGATCCACAGAATGATCGAGTCTCCGACTAGCCCCGAAGAGCGGGTACGTCATCCTTTGATTCATATCAATTTGGAATTTCATAAATGGTAGAAACCGCCTGAAGGGTCAACTCAATGGTAGAAACCGCCTGAAGGGTCAATCAATGGTAGAAACCGCCTGAAGGGTCAACATAATGGTAGAAACCGCCTGAAGGGTCAATGTATGGTAGAAACCGCCTGAAGGGTCAACCAATGGTAGAAACCGCCTGAAGGGTCAACTCAATGGTAGAAACCGCATGAAGGGTCAATGAATGGTAGAAACCGCCTGAAGGGTCAAAGGACTGATAGAGACCGCCTGAAGGATCAACCCAATGGTCCGATCCACCATACGGATCAAAACCTTGATGAATCCCGAACGCGGGAGGAGTCGTTTTCCCTAATAAGCCTTACATTAGGCAAGCCATTTCTAGTTTAGTCCACCACACGGATCAAAACCATTGGCAAATTCCCAAATGTGGGATGCGTCTTCCTTAGGTTCCTATCAGTTAGGAATCCCATTATGGTTTGACCTACCATACAGGTCAGAGCTTAACATCCCTATGACACTCCGATGACGAGTCCTTAGGAATCTACTTGAACCCATCAGACACAGCAAATGCCGCAAGCATTCGGCAGGTAAGGGACAGGGAAGTCTATCTACTCCTTAACTTTCTTACATCATATCAGGGAATTGAATGAGCACATCTCTTTTTAAGGAAAAGCACACATTGATGGGCATGAAAATTGGATGTCATGATTTCTTTTCTTTTCTTTTCTTTTCCCAGTCGAGTCGATCGGAACACAGGTGTCACCTTGTCTTTGAGAGAAACCTCTGACGAAATTCCTCTCAAAGAGGGGCAGCTGTTGACACCTGATTTTTTATTAGTCTTTCATAGTTTATTTTTTAAAAATTCATAAAAAATATATAAAAAGTTAAAAAATTAAAAAATCATCTTTGGTAGCCTTGACCAAGCTAAAGGAACCATTTTTGAAAAAAAATAATTTTTCAATTTTTTAATATTTTCCAAAAATAGAAAAATACATGAAAAATGAAGAAAAATAGCATTCGATGTCGTAAAAATATAGAAAAATAGTCAATATTTTTATTTTAATTTTCTTTTCATTTTGAACTCATAAATAGTCAAAATTCAAGTTCAATTGCATGTGTTTCTTCACGACGCATAGAGTTGAATTTGGCAAAAAAAAATATCATTCGAGTCTTTTAATTTGTAAATTTCTACATCTTTTTTAGTCTTGATGTCCAATTAGATCGACCACCATCTACAATAAATTCCCCTTGCTGAATATTTTCGTTTTTGTTTCACATGATATCATGGTGTAAAACGCCGAGTGGATCCCCAAATATAATCGGGTCGGCATGAGCTCGATAGCTCGTCCAAGACCAAACCAGGGCACGGCGAACCCCATGTGAGTACTCTCGAACTCCTGCGATGTTTCCTAATGCTTTTCTTAGGTTAGATCGAGTGTAGAACGGCCAGGATAGCTAAATCATTCTTGAGCTGTGATTGATAAATAGGGCATTGCTAGGAATGCCATGTGATTTATTTGCATATCTAGATTCCTTGAGTTGCGCATTTTGTTACTGATTGTGATTGCTAGGATAATCACTCCTATCTGCATGAATTTCTAGATTTATGGTTCATACCTTACTCATCCGCATGAATCTCAGGCTAGAAAATTCAGTCAACTTAGGTACCGAAAGGGCGTCAACTCTAACGGTTGGCGTAACTAAGTCCCCGAAACCATTTCTCTGGTTCTCGCAAAATTGAATAGAAACTCCCAACTATTCGATTGGGTGGTCCAATCATACCCTAAAAAAATGATTGGTGGCGACTCCATGGCATGCACACTTAGCACATGTCACTAGACCACACTGAAAGTCGAACACGCATACCTCCGTTGCGATTTGGGTAATGTGCCTTGGGAGAGGCCCGCGTCCGACCAGACAGGACGGCCCATTAGCCCTCGAGAGCCCGACAACCTCAAGAGGGTCGCGACACCAGTCAGTTCTCGGCCATGCACGAATCTGGTGAAGTGTAGCCTCGTGTTTGGTCCAGGGCGAGTGACTTTTCTTAAGTACTCGAAGGTCACCAATTCTGTCGAACTCTTAGGGAACAGCGACATCCTACCCTATTACCATCGTTGTTTCAATTAGTCACTTGAGTGATTTTCATGATGCGAATGCATATGAATGTATGTAATGTATGAGTCATATTATAGAGCAGGGAATAATAAAGTACATTGAAAATAAATGCCTTACCAACCATACTCGGGGGAATGTAGAATGTTCCCCTGTATCAATGGGTAGTTTTAGGTATACCAACCATTCATAGACACGCGCATGAGACAAGTGGGTATACTCTAAAAATCGAAAATCAGGTGAGGAACTTACGGCTCAGGCTCCCACGATCCACACGAGGCAGATTCCTCCCCAAGGGTACCTACCCAAGAGGGCTAGATATCGCCAATGCAGATGGTAGGCGGGAACGAATACGAAAGTCTCAAGTGCCATCAAACACAAGATCCTTTTCGCACCCTTTCCCTATCTAAGGTAACCTAGAGGTGGTTTGCAGTCGGGGTTTGACCGCCAGTGTGTGCAATGTGTCGTGATCATCACAATGCAAAGTCATGCACAGCAATTTGTATCGAACATCGCTTCAGTATGTACGTAAAGTAAACATACATTCCCAACTCCAACCTGCAGGAAAAATGTCAACAAACACTCCACCCCTTATTTCTCCAATCTGCAAAAACATCTAACACAATAGTTAGCATACGTACCTCACCATCGAGAGCATCTACAGAAAATAATGTCAGATAAACCAAGCAACTTTTTAATCGGCTCAAGTCCTTTGGAATTCGTAACCAGAGATTCTGGTTTAGAATATTCCCCAGCGGAGTCGCCAGTCTGTCGCGACCCTCTCGAGCGCCATCTATGAGTGCGGCGAGGGTTAATGGGCCGCCCGATCGCTGGCTCGATCGGGCGCGGGCCTCTCCCAAGGTCCATTACCCAAATCGCAACTGCTGGATATACGTGATCGACCTTCAGTGCGGTCTAGTGACATGTGATGAGTGTACATGCCAAGGAGTCACCACCAATCGTTTCATGGAGGGTACGATCAGAAACCCTATCGAATAGTTGGGAGTGGTCTATTCGATTCTGCGGAAACCAGAGAAGTGGGTTCGGGGACTTAGTTACGCCAACTGTCAGAGTTGATGCCCTTTCGGTACCTAAGCTGAATGGTTTATCTGATCCTAGGGTTTCATACAGACGAGTGGGGTATAGATCCTAAATCTAGGAGTTCATGCATATGGGAAATACTACCCTATCAATCACAATCAGTAGTAATAAATGCGCAAATCAAGGATCCAGTACATGCGGATAAAACACATGAAAGTAGCATGGTATCCCTAATGAGGCCCTATTAGCCTAGAGAAATATCAATCAAGGCTTAGGAATGATTTTGGCATGATTTGCCCATGAGGGGCAAAATCGTAATTTTGAACAATTTAGGGGGGCAATTTGCCTTGAAAGGGAAAATTTGTCATTTTAGATGAATTGGGGAGTCAAAAGATGGGGGAAATAGGATTGGCCATCAATCCAATCCATTTCCTATTTTTCGGGAATTTCCAAGATTTTTCTGGAATTTTAAAAGTGATTTTACCCTCGGAGGGTAAAGTCGTCATTTTGGATAAATATGAGAACTGAAAATCTTAAATATTAGGGTTGGTCGTCCACCTGACCCAAACCTTAACTTTAAGCAATTTTCAGAACTTGATTGGAATAAGAAAGGCGATTTTCCCATTGAGGGGCGAAATTGTCATTTTGATAAAAGGGACATGACTCGAAAACCCAAGCCTAAGAATTGGTCGCCTACTTGACCCTAATTCTTACCTTGGCATTATCGGTTTTATCTTGCATACACAGCAGAGGCGACTTACCCCTAAAGGGTAATATCGTCAAGTTTCGGAAGAACAGATAAGAAACCCCAAAAATAGGGTTGACCAGTTGTCTGTGGTCAACCCTCAATTTTTGGGGGTTTCTGGAGTGTCTAGGATTTTCCCACAATTTTTTCATATTTTTTGGAATTTTCTGGAATTTTCTAGCATTTTTTTTGAATTTTCTAAGATTTTTCTGATTTTTTATTTTTTTTATTTTTTAAAATCATTTTCGAATTTTTTATTTATTTAAAAAATATTATTCGGGCGGGGTACCCGACCCGGCCCATGACCCGTGGGCGACCGGCCCGGCCCGGATCCGGACACGCGCGACAAAACGGCACCGTTTTGGCTTCTCCCGCTCGAATTTTGGATTCCCGCCCAATCTCGATCCAACGCTCCTGATTGCGCCAAGTGTCGCGCTATAGACGGCCTGATCTAAGGCTGGAAACTGACGGTCCAGATTGAAATGCTTGATCGAACTACGGCCGTCCAATCTAAGGGATTTTTAATTTCTGAAAATCATTTTTAATTTCCGTAAAAAGCGAGATCGCGACACGTGGCACGACTACCACCGTCCGATCTTTTTTTTTTATTCGGTTATAACAACCGATGCTGACGTGGCTGCCACGTCAGCGCCACGTAGGCGTTGACTAGTCAACTTTCGTTGACCAGTCAACAGGTTCGCCAAAGAAGACGATCGGTGCCGGCACCCTCCCGCCGGCGCCTCGTCGGAAGCCCTTATCTTCGTCTATAGGATGCCAAATCGCACGAAACCACCGCCATTCGACTCGTACAGACCTCATCTACCACATATCAAAGCCTCGACACAGCAGATCGACATTTGCAATACCTGCAACTCCGACCGGTGCTAATCTCCGGTGAGAGTATCGCCCTAGCCATTTCTAACGTCAAACAAGCATCTCGAATCATCAAACAGCATCCATGGAGTTAGAGAGAACTTACTTGATGATCGCGAGGCGTCGATTCAACCTAGGAGGAGTCATAGCATTCACGGCCAATCGGTCAAAGTCGGGGGTTGACTCGATGGTTTTATGCAACGAAAATGCGAAAACGAAATGCGACGAAGATCAGCCATGCTCAATGAACAGATTAAGACTAATAACAAATAAAATGGTCGACATAATTGAGACATGCCATTGGAGGCCGAGGTAAAACTTGAAGATATTTCTCACCTTTCTTCGAGGTCAAAGACTAATCGAGCGGATTTGGAGGCTACTTCGAAGCTCTAGGAGGTCGACGACGATGATCACCAGCGTCGGTTTTGCCGGGGATGATCCGATGAAGCTTGCACAGGTAAGCTCCGGCCGCCTCTTTCTCTCTCTACAAGCTCTCTCTCTCTCTCTCTCTCTCTCTCTCTCTCTCTCTCTCTCTCTCTCTCTCTCTCTCTCTCTCTCTCTCTCTGCCTGCTCTGTTGTTTTTTTTTCTTCTCTTTTGTAATCGATCCCTCTAACAGATTTCTTCCTCCACTGTTATACCCGAACGGCTTCTGCGAATGGATTTCTTGAGCTCCTGTCACGTGCCGAAAGTGCGTGCGTTTTGGCATGTTAACTTCGAGCTCGATCTGGTGAATGTCTCGGAGCCATTTTGCGCGCCTGGGTGTCGATCCTTTCTCTGATTGATCGAGCTTCCTCTTGCTTTTCCCTGTGCGCGCGCGGAGGAAGAGCCATTCTGTTTTCTCTCTTTTCGGGTTGGTCAACCGGGTTGACTGGGTCGGTCAACCCGACCCAGTTGACCCGGTTCTACTTTCTTTGTTCAAATTGGACGTCTATATGTGCCAAGATCACAAAATTGACACTAAAATTGGACTCCATGGCACAGACTCCATCTAGAAATGTGATTTTCGTGACAAATTCCTCTTGAATTGATTGAAAACCCCAAATGTAAGGTGGGATCCGAATTTGATTTTTGTCAAATTGGGGTTCCTTATGGACGAATCGACCCCAATTGAGCCCATCATTAGATTCAATGGGTTAAAAACTATAGGGAGGAAGCACTGGGGTTCTATGAGTGTCCCTCGGAAAATTTTAATTTTGGATTTGGTACTTTAGGGACTAAAATGAAAAGAATTTTATGCAATTAGATTCTTAAAGCCAAAATTGATCAAATCAGCGCACAATTGAACCAAATTGAAATGTATGGCAATCAAATTGAATGTCAAGATTCGGAAAATGCAAAAGATCACAAATAGAAAGACTCAAAACATTTTTTTTGACAAATTTAACCCTGTGCGTCACAGAGAAACACACAAAATTAAACTTGAATTTTGACTCTTGATGAGGTCAAAATGACAAGGGATTTAAAAGAAAAATATTGACTATTTTCCTATTTTCTAAAAATACTAAAAAATGTGAAAAATATGAAAAATTATTTTTTGATCAAGAATGGTTCCTTGGGCTTGGCCAAGGCCACCAAAGTTGATTTTGTAATTTTTTAAGTTTTTATGTTTTTTTTGTGATTTTTTCAAAAAATAAAACTGAAAAAGACTTGGCCAAAAATCCGGTGTCAACAGCGGGTTTGACAATCTTCCGCATATCCTAGCTTACGTCCAGTCAGTTCCCGACCATGCACGAATCTGGTGAAGTGTAGCCTTGTGTTTGGTCCAGGACGAGTGACTTTTCTTAGGTACTCGAAGGTTACCAACTCCGTCGAACTCTTAGGGAACAGCGACATCCTACCCTATTACCATTGATGTTTCAATTAGTCACTTGAGTGATTTTTATGATGCGAATGCATATGTATGTAATGTATGAGTCACATTATGGAGCAGGGAATAATAAAGTACATTGAAAATAAATGCCTTACCAACCGTACTTAGGGGAATGTGGAATGTCCCCCTGTATCAATGGGTGGTTTTAGGTATACCAACCATTTATAGACACGCGCATGAGACAAGTGGGTATACTCTCAAAATCGAAAATCAGGTAAGGAACCTACGGCTCAGGCTCCCACGATCCACAGGAGGCAGATTCCTCCCCAAGGGTACCCACCCAAGAGGGCTAGATATCGCCAATGCGGATTATAGGCGGGAATGAATACGAAAGTCTCAAGTGCCATCAAACACAAGATCCTTTTCGCACCCTTTCCCTATCTAAGTCTCAAGTAACCTAGAGGTGGTTGCAGCCGGGGTTTGACCGCCAGTGTGTGCGATGTGTCGTGATCATCACAATGCAAAGTCATGCATAGCAGTTTGTATCAAACACCGCTTCAGTATGTGCGTAAAGTAAACATACATTCACAACTCCAACCTACAGGAAAAAATGTCAACAATCACTCCGCCCCTTATTTCTCCAATCTGCAAAAACATCTAACACAATGGTTAGCATACGTACCTCACCTTCGACAGCATCTGCAGAAAACAAGGTCAGATAAATCAAACAATTTTTTAATCGGCTCAAGTCCTCTGGAATTCATAACCAGAGATTCTGGTTTAGAATAAATCCCCAGTGGAGTCGCCAGTCTGTCGCGGTTCTCCCTCGCGGATATAGGCGAGTGGGGAGCTAATGGGCCGCCCGACCGGTGGCTTGATCGGACGCGGGCCTCTCCCAAGGTCCATTACCCAAATCGCAACGGCTGGATATACGCGGTCGACCTTCAGTGTGGTCTAGTGACATATGATAAGTGTACATGCCAAGGAGTCGCCACCAATCGTTTCGTGGAGGGTACGATCGGAAACCTTATCGAATAGTTGGGAGTAGTCTATTCGATTCTGCGGAAACCAGAGAAATGGGTTCGGGGACTTAGTTACGTCAACTACTAGAGTTGACGCCCTTTCGGTACCTAAGCTGAATGGTTTATCTGATCCTAAGATTTCACACAGACGAATGAGGTACAGATCCTAAACCTAGGAGTTCATGCAGATGGGAATTACTACCCTATCACTCACAATCAATAGAAATAAGTGCGGAAATCAATGATCCAATGCATGCGGATAAAACACATGAAATCAGCATGGTATCCCTAATGAGGCCCTATTAGCCTAAAGAAATATCAATAAGGGCTTAGGAACGATTTTGGCATGATTTGCCCATGAGGGGCAGAATTGTAATTTTGAACAATTCTGGGACAATTCGCCTTGAAAGGGAAAATTCGTCGTTTTTAGATGAATTGGGAAGTCAAAAGATGGGGAAAATAGGATTGGCTATCAATCCAATCCATTTCCCATTTTTTGGGAATTTTCAAGATTTTTCTGGAATTTAAAAGTGATTTTACCCTCGGAGGGGTAAAATCGTCATTTTGGACAAAGATGATGACTGAAAATCTCAAATATTAGGGTGGGTCGCCCACTTGACCCAAACCCTAATTTTAAGAAATTTTCAAGACTTGATTGAGGACAAGAAAGACAATTTTTCCATTAAAGGACAAAATCGCCATTTTGAGAAAAGGGACGGGACTCGAAAACCCAAGCCTAAGAATTGATCTCCTGTCCGACCCTAATTCTTACCTTGGCATTATCGGCCTTATCTCGTATATACAGCAGAGGCGACTTACCCCTAAAGGGTAATAACGTCAAGTCTCGGAAGAATTGATAAGAAACCCCAAAAATAGGGTTGACCAGTTGTCTGTGGTCAATCCTCAATTTTTGGGGACTTCTAGAGTGTCTAGGATTTTCCCACAATTTTTTCATATTTTTTGGAATTTTCTGGAATTTTCTAGCATTTTTTTGGATTTTCTAAGATTTTTCTGATTTTTTTTTATATTTTTTAAATCATTTTCGGAATTTCTTAAAAAAAATGTTATTCGGGCCGGGTCGACCCGACCCACTCGGGTCGGAACCCGGCCCAGACCCAGACCCGCTGAGCCGAAGCCTCCCGAAACGACGCCGTTCCCGCTTTTTATTTTCTAATTATTCGGATTCTGATCCAAGGGTCCTAATTGCACCACGTGACTAATCTGTGCTCGTTGGATCTTTTGACTGGAATTCACGGCCTGGATTAAACGAAGATCTGATCAGGGCCGTCTGATCTAAATACTTGAACCTACGGCCACGATTAAAACGCAAGATTTGATCTAGACCATCCGTTTCTACTTAACCTAAAACGACGTCGCCTATCCACTAACCCATATGGCGTCGTTCCAACCAGTTTTTATTTTCCAATTTGAAACTATCTTCGAATATCCTAATTATCAATCGGACGGCCACCATTCATTGGACTCGATTAACCTAAGCCGTCGGATTACCTATTCGAATAACAGATCTCATAACGGCCTGCTGACTGGACAAACACGTGGACCTATGGCGAATCGACACCTAAGACTTTGATCGGTTGACCACGCCACGTCAGCTTCGTCTTCAACCTCGCGACCCCGGCAGAATGGACGGCTGTGCTTCTCCGGTGATGATCTAACGGTGGAATCTTGACGGATTGGAGTGAGACCGGCGGCAATCGACTCGCAATAACCTCTATTTTAACATATCTAAGAATCGCGACATCTAATCCACAGAATCACAAGAATCATGCAAAGTGCCGAGTACAGCCATGGGAGTTCAATCGCAAAGACCACGCGAAATCAGATCGATTCATTCATAGATTGGCACGACAGGAGGTGCAGAAGGCTTACCTCGGGCTCCGATTGAGCCCGCGCGGCCTAGATTGGGCTAGGCAAGGATGAACAGTGGTCGGCTATGGAAGCTAAGTTTGAAGGCTCGATTCAAGGTGCTCAGGCAAAATCGATACAAAACCAAGATGCGAATATGGTCAGTGATGTTCAAGGAGTGAAACGCACATAGTAATTGAATGAATGGGCAAGAAATGCAAGAGTCGCCATTGAAGCTCAGTATAAGAGTCGAAGCTCAGCCTCACCTGTTTTCGTGGGTTCCGCGTGTGCGGCCGACGGCGATCGACTCCGGGGACTTTGGGCGACCTCCTAACGACCTCATGTAGCTTTGGTTTGGCCTGGGAAGGCCCAACCGGCGCTCTGCAATTCGAGCTCAAGTTCTCGACGACCGGGACCGGAGAACGAGCTCTGCCTCGCGTTCTCTCTCTCTCACACACTTCAGCTGCTCTTTCCTCAACTGAATCCACCGTCCCCCTTCTTCGCGAAGGCCCTCTGCCTTATATATCATTTTCAGTTTTGGGCGCCGAATTGGGTAGTTGAAACAGGCGACCTTCGCACGTGAGAACACGTGCGAAATGGTCACCGGCGACCGGCTTCTAACGGGCATCAAATGGCAATTCCGTTCGGGGTCTTTGGCGACTGCATTTGGCGTGAATTTGGGCGAATTTCATCCAAATTCTGTCGTTGTTGACTTTCACGGGCGCCGCGGCCTTGACCGGCCGATTACTCTCCGTTCCGGCGGCCATTGGTCGTGATCTTGGTGTCAATCGACGGGGAATGTTGTGACGAATGAAACCCCCACTAGTTCTTCTTTAATTGCCGCCGATTGCTTGGTCAATTTCCTCGTTGAAATTCAACCTTGCACTGTTCATTTGTGCGCAGGCTTGATGAAGACGATGACACTGTTCTGGACCGGTTCGACTGGTCGGACCGGCGGTCTGACCGGTCCGAACCGGTTCTAATTTGGGATTTTCAAAATTAATCCAAATCTGTTGGGAATTTTTGCAATTAAATTTCAGAATTGAGCTTAGGGCATGGATTTTATCTAAAAATGTGGTTTTGCCCAAAATTTCACCCCAATTTCTATAAAAACCCCAAATTTTTATTTAATTGCAAAATTAGGGATTGTGCAATTGAAGGTTCAAATGACCAAATTGGGCCAAATTACCCATCCCAATCGATTCAGATTGGTAAAAATCATTGGGCAGCATGTTCAATTTGTAATGATAGCCCTTGAATTTAAAGTAATTTCAATTATGCCCAAATTCAAGGACTAAAATGCAATTATGTTTGCAATTGAGCAATTTGTCCGAACAATTAGGTCAAATTGAAATAGGGGACAATTAGATTGAATGTCAAGATCCTAGAAAATGCTAAAATTGCAAATTAAAAGACTCAATTGATATTTTTTTCTTAGATTCAATAGTACGGGTTACAAAGGAACACCTATAATTGAATCTGATTTTGGATTTTTTGTGAGGTCAAAAATGCAAGAGATTAAAAAGAAAAATATTAGCTATTTTTTCATATTTTTGTGACCTCAAATGCTATTTTTCCTGATTTTTTGAGTATTTTTTTCATTTTCTAAAAAATACCAAAAATGTGAAAAATATGGTTCCTTGGGCTTGGTCAAGGTTACCAAAGTTGATTTTGTAATTTTTTGACTTTTTATGGATTTTTTGTGATTTTTCAAAATAAAGCTGAAAAAGACTTGGTCAAAAATCAGGTGTCAACAAATAGCAATGGAATCAACGCTAACTAATGAATGCCTATGCGAATCTCTCCAGACGTATCCAATCACCCAATGCTGAAACATTGTATGTTATGCCAAATCAGTTTGAGCCGACCCTTTTATGTGTGGTTGCAAATTGTGACAATCTTGCATGTTTGCGTAGAAATTTTGTTATCGAGTCCATGACGACCGCGGTCATTACTTGATGTTCATGGCGACAAGCATTCTTACCAATGGAAGATCCTTCGTATTAATTTCACAAGGGCAAGTCCATCATGATGCAGACCAATAGGTTTGAGACAAGGTTCTAGGCAGAAAACTAGGAAGGAAATTGTAAGACTCCTGGCTCTTTCGTAGTGTCTTTCTAATTTTATTCATCCGGATATGCATCTATACAACTTTGTTAAATTATTGATCCAGTTTCCAAGATTTTCAAGATAGATATTAGCTAGAAAAATTCTACAAAACATCAAGTCTTCGGACGGTATGGAATTCTCTAGAGTAGGAGATAAGTCAAAGAATGAAGATAAGCATGCCAAATTATCTAAAGTTGGAGATAAGTCAAAGAATGAAGCTGAAGCTTATCTCTTAACAAAAGAAAGTCGGTGATTAGTATCTATAAAAAGGGGTTAGTGGACGTCCATCGGTGGGTGAAGTAAGAACAACTAAAATAAACCCACGTCCACATAGTCTCTCCACTTGTAATAACAATTATCCAATAAACATTTGTCCCTTTGTGTACCTTGTAAATCCTAATCATTTCTTGTCCACTCTTGCGTCTCTGCCGAGTACTTCTCACATCAAACACCACACACTAACACACCAAATCACTCCCAAAACTACATACGCTTTCGCAAAAACTAACAGTGGTATCAGAGCCTCGTCCGGTTGATTTAGAACGTTGTCCTAATCACCCTTTTTTAAAATCACCATTTGGCCAACATTTCATCATCCTCATTTCCTATTCACATTTTTATAGGAACAACTACGACTATTGGAGCATCAAAATGACTACTTTCTTGATGGCCCAAGATTTATAGGACATTGTGGAGAAAGGCTATGAGACTCCACGAGAAGGTGCTATAGTTTCGAAGGATCAACTACAAAAGGATGCAAGGGCATTATGCATTATTCAACAAGCGCTCTTGGAAACGATTTTTCTGAGAATAATTGGAGCAAATAAGGTAAAGAAAGCTTGGAAGATACTATAAGAAGAATTTCAAAGATCAAACAAGGTATGCACTATTCGGCTTCAGACTCTAAGGAGAGATTTTGAGAATTTTAAAATGAAAGTAAATGAGACTGTTCAAGAATATTGTGAAAAACTAAATAAACTAGTTAATCAAATGAGAGCCTATGGAGACGGAATTACCGATCAGAGGGTCGTAGAGAAACTTCTAGTGTCACTTACCCAAAAATACAATCATATTGTCACAACAATAGAAGCAACTAAGGACTTATCGACCCTTTTAATTAATGAATTGATTGGCTCTCTAGAAGCACATGAGAAAAGACTGATGGCACAAGATGAAGATTCAGTTGAAAGTGTCTTTCAATCCAAAACACGATCTCATCAATCTAAGAACGGTGGAAAAAGCTCGTGGAAAAATAAAAAAGGAGGACAAATTTCACAAAAAGAGAAATATCCACCATGTGGTATTTGCAAGAAAAATAATCATTTGGAGAAAGATTGTTGGTTTAGAAATAAATCACAATGCCGCGTCTGTAAAAGGTATGGCCACTTAGAAAAAGACTGTCACTTGAAAATAAATTCTCGAGCCAACTATGCTGAAGAAAAGGAAAGGAAAGACAATACATTTTGTTGGCCAAGCGACAAATGAGAAGAAAAATGACACGTGGTATATTGATAGCGAGTGTAGCAATCATATGACAGTGGATGAATCTATATTCACCGATATTAACACATCGGTGAAAAATCAAATAAAATTGAGCAACGGCGCATCAGTCGATGCGAAAGGAAAAGGCACTATCGCCATTGAAACAAATAAAGGTCCAAAGTATATTCATGATGTGTATTTAGATCCTAGTCTTGCACAAAATCTGCTTAGCATAGACCAAATGATATAGTATGGATGCTCTCTATATTTTAATGGAGATGTCTGCATTATCTACGACAAATATAAAAATATTATTGCCTCTGTTAAGATGGAAAATAGGAATGTTCCTATTCGATGGAACTATGTTACAGATATGGCCATGAAATCTCAACTTGATGAATCATGGCTATGGCATTGAATATTTGGTCACTTCAACTTTGCTGGGTTAAAAATTCTCCATCAGAAAAATATGATGAGAGATTTTCCAGCCATATCGAAAATTTCATATGTTTGTAAAGGCTGTCTACTTGAAAAATAGCAAAGGCAGTCATTCCCATCTGGAGGCACATGGAGAGTTAAAAAGCCATTGGAACTAGTCCATACGAACGTTTGTGGTCCAATGAGAACTCCGACAGCCAGTCAGAATAGATATTTTATCATATTCATTCACGACTACGCAAGAATGACGTGGGTTTACTTTATTTGAGAAAGATCGAAAGTTTTCTCTATTTTTAGGAAATTCAAAAACCACGTGAAGAATCAAAGTGATCACTGAATCAAACTCCTAAGAAGTGACAGAGGCATTGAGTATAATTCAAGAGAGTTAAACAACTTCTATGAAGACGAAAGAGTTCATCGTCAACTAACTGTAGGTTATGCACCGGAGCAAAATGGAGTAGCAGAAAGAAAAAATATAACCATCATGGAGATGGCAAGGTCCATGTTAAAGGAAAAAGGTTTTCCAAACTCGTTTTGGGCAGAAGCAGTCCATACGGTGCTATACATCTTAAATAGATGTCTACCTAGAGCTGTTCAAAACAAAACTTCAGTTGAAGCATGGAGCGGACAGAAGCCTTCGACAAAACATCTTAAAGTGTTTGGCTGCATATGCTACATCCACATCCCTGCTCAAAAAGGAGCAGGCTAGATGAGAAGATAGAAAAGGGAATATTCCTTGGCTACAATGATCAATCAAAAGGTTATCTAGTCTATAATCTAAGATCTAAGAAGCTGATTATCAGTTGAGACGTCATGTTTGACAAGAATGCTTCGTGGAATTGGGAGAACGAGAAAATCGAGAAGAGGTATGTCACCTTGCCTGACATACAACTTGCACGTGAGGAGTCAACAACACAAGAAAAAGGTGAAGCATCCGACTCCACAACTCACGACGTAACACCACCATCTTCTTCGAGAGCAACTGAATGAGAATCTACTCCATAGTCTCCAATACTAAGAGTAAAAACCCTTAGAAAAATCTATGGCACATGCAACTTTGCTGCCTTATAACCAGAAAACTATGAAAAGGCATCCAAAGAAGAAATTTGGATAAAAGCCATGGAGGAAGAGACCAAAACGATCAAGAAAAATGAAACTTGGGAGCTCTTTGATCACCCTGAAGATAAAGAAATTATTGGTGTCAAATGGGTCTACAAGACGAAGCTCAATGCAGACGGATCAATTCAGAAGCATAAGGCAAGACTCGAGGCAAAGGGATTTTGGCAATAACTAGGTATCAACTAGACGAAGACTTTCGCTCTTGTTGCTCATCTCGATACTATTCGTGCTCTTCTAGCACTAGCAACACAAAAAGAATGGAAGATCCACCAATTAGACGTGAAATCAGCATTCCTAAATGGATATCTTCAAGAAGAAATTTATGTGGAACAACCACTAGGTTTTATCGTCAATGGCCAAGAAGAAAAAGTTCTAAAGATGAAAAAGGCACTTTACGGGTTAAAGCAGACACCACAAGCGTGGTATAGCAGAATTGATGAACACTTCACCAAGCAATGATTCAGGAGGAGCATGAGCAAGCCGACGCTCTACATCAAGACCCAAGGTAAGTCTGACACTCTCATCATCCCTCTGTATGTAGATGATCTCATATACACATGAAATAACGAATGCCACGTCCCAAACCCCAGGTATACGGCATCCATGTCAATAGTCCATTGGGTCATAAAAGATAGCGTCTTAGGTTCGCCATCGACCCACAATATTCTATTACGAAAGCGGAAATGAATACTACTCCTAGTCAATAAATAAAATAGGGATAGAAAAGCATGAAACATATCAATTCGAGAACATCATTTCGATTATAGATTCGTCTTGATTCAACTAAGGTAATATACATAATCAGCCTCATACTTCGAGGGGGGTTAAGGTCTACCTCGTATCTACTCCTCATCCTCAACTTCGATTCTCAAGGTAACCATAAGCTCTGAATCTAAAAATGTTGCCCACGACGAGGTCAGCAAGTCAACGCCTAAGTCTCGACTAGGGCGATGATTCGTCCAGACATCCTATCCGTCAATCGCATGTTGCAAAACATGTATTTCAACCACAGGAAAACATACCATCAAGAGCCATGCATAACGTAATGCATAAAATGACGTACGGCCAGATCCAATAACCATGGGCAAGACATATCAATCATTATGCATACGCAGAACACTATGCAGGTAACTCAATCATATACATCGTATTCACCAGAATACTGCACACAATGTAATGACAACTCGAACACAAGCGAGTATAAACTTCCGTCTTCCTATTCCATTCATCTCATACCAAAATTCGTAGTCAGGATGCACTCACACTAACCCATGCACAAATTACATTGCATTCAGCCCATTTATTAACGGGATTTACGTGAATAAAATACATTGGATCCATACAACACAATGCTACGGTCCAACAACTCGATCGTACAACACAATGCCGGAATCGACTTCTGATAAATCAAGCTTTGTCTCAACTCCTTTCGACGACGGCTGCTATAGGTGGCAACACAATATCCCGAGTAGGCATCTACAAGTAGTAACACGATACCACATGTAGGTTTTGGTCCGTCACAAGCTGCGACCGGCTACCGACAATCCATGACACGACATGGAAGGTCGAACAACTGACAAGTCGTGTGGCTCGTACTAAAAGCATGATATGAACTTGATAGGCCACGAATCATCATCCATCATGTGATCACTCATTCCATTCATTAACTAATGCATTCACATCTTTAATTATAGCCAGATAACCAAACACATAATCAATACAAGTAATCATACAAACAATGATAGACAATTCCAGAAAAGATAACCATTTCAATTATACTTTATTAGAATTAACTCTAACACGATTTCATCATAGTTAATTTAGTTTACTCATCGAACGAACGCTTGCCTCAACCTATCGCTCGCCAGCAATCAATCCATATCAATCATAGATCAAGCAATTCGAACTTAGGTATTCACAAATCGACTAGCCTAACCGATTAGGACCATTTAACCTGAACCAAGTTTCTAACCTGAACTGACCCTAATCGAACTATCTAAACACCTAACTGTCTAAGCAAACTAATCCAAACGTAATTAACGACCTAATCAAGGATTAGAGGTCGACTCATTGTCAAATACTTGAGCCGAGATTGACGACGATCGTCGAAATATCCTTCGACGCGAACTCCGAATCCGGACGGACCACGGGCTCTATATCACGAACTACAAGCATAATTCCTCAAGCCAATTGGCCCTTGGGCCTAAGATAAGGCCCAAACACTTGGCCCAACTCCCTAACAGGTGGCCCAACTCAGCTTGGGCCTCAGCTCAACTTGGAAGCCCATAAAACAAGCCCAAATCGAATCTGTTCAGGCCCAAAAACAAGGGAAACAGGGGAATTGAAGGCTGGTTGGGGCTAGTTCATGGGCCTAAGGGTAGTGATCGGCTCCAAGGTCAAGGGTGGAAGTTCATGGAGGTCGAAGGAGGTTTGTGATGGCTCACGGTGGTCGGAAGAGTCGCTAGCAGCCTTGAACAGAAGTGAAAACAGCAGCAGGAGCAGAACAGGCTGATCTAAGGTTCCGGTTTGAAGGCTGCTCAAGGTCTGGCGGTGGCTGGAACAACTAGTGGTGATTCGATGACGACTAGGGACATCTGATGATGGTCGAAGCTGAGCGGTGGACGGTGGAGGATGATGGAGCAACCGCTGCAGCTGTTCAGGACAGAAACAGGGAAGGTTCGCTAGAAACAAGGCGGACCTTCGATTTTGAAGGTTGTTCGGGCTATACAGGAGTCAAGGCTTCCTGGTGTTGATGATGGTGAGTTGAGGGGATGTCAGGGTGTGTTTGGTGACCGGAGGTGGGCGAAGGAGTGAGCGGGAGGCAATGGAGCCGGTGGAAATCAGACCCGAACATAACCCCGCGAAATAGGGCACCGAGAAGGGCAGTCTCGGGTTTCCGGCTATCCAACGGATCTGCCACGGCTGCGAGCGGTGGACTAACGTCGGAGGGATCGTGAGGGCTAGTGTAGTGATGGTGGTAGGCGGTGGTAGGCAGTAGTGGCGATTGAGAAGCCTCTAGGACTACAAAACAGAAGTTGTAGCAGTCTCTTGGGTCAAGGGGGCTTTGGCCAACTTTGACTAGGGTGAGAAGAGATGAGGTGGGTCCCACTCTCATTTATTGCCTTGTCTTGACATCCATAAAACTATAGGGGCAAAACGATAATTTTCAATCTTGGCCAAGGGCATTTTGGTAATTTGGCATTCAAGGGTAAATTGGATATTAGGCCATCCAATCGAAGGTAATTCAGGCTTATTGAGGGTCGGCTCGTTCTAACTGAGGCTCAAGCTCGAGAAATTTCAATCTTGAATCGAATCGATTAACGATCGAATCCTAATTCGATTCAATTGACGATTGGGGAAATTTTCAATTTCCGATCCATTATTCCTTGAAATTCAATTTCATGCCATAAACTAAAGTCCTCTGGTACTCCATAGTCTTGATTCTATTATTTTACATGTGCCAAAATCCAAGGCGTCACAACTCTCCTCACCTTAAAAAATTTCTTCCCCGAAATTTGATTAAAGTTACATCTCCTCAAAAAGATCGGATAAGTACACCTCATGACTTCTTCATTTTCCCAAGTTGCTCCCTCAGTTCCATGATGTTGCCAGATCACCTTGATTAACATGATCGTCTTATTCCGAGGTACTTTCTCTTTCCTATCCACAAAATCAGTCATCCTTGCATATCAATCAATAATTTCTGAACTACTCTCAACCGGGACTGGTCATGCCTCCCCTTTTTACTCTACAAACGCCATTTGCAACCATCGCTAATGGCAATTTGATAATTCTATTTAAATAACAAGGCTGACTAATAATCAATTTCGTCACCATTGCTCCAAAATTAAAATCATCGCTTGTCCACCGTTGAAATATTTAGGAAATCCTCGACTTTAGGCTCTGAATCTAGCTAAGGATTGAACCATCCATTTTACCAAGCAAAGTCGACTTGCGATCGACTGACAAGTTGAGGACCACTTCGAATATCTTGGTTTAGGGTTGAAATCATCCGTTCCTAGACCAATCGTATAGTCGAACACTATCGAGGTTACCTCTCATGACCAATTCAAATTGATGCAGGATTGGTTCGTCTCAACCCATATTCATCCAACAACATGTCACTCTACCCAGGATTATCAATCCTTGGCCAATGTGCTGTTGGTACAAGGTTCTAGTACAAATCGTCCTCCATTGGACTCATGGTCAGCTTGATTGTAGACCAATATCAGCTTGTAAATCATGCCATGGATTAATCCCTGCTCGAGTTCAGGGCGATCTTATGGTCGATTTACGGTGGGACAAGATCAACCCATATCAATCCATGTTGGACTCAAGGTCGTCGCCTTGATTCATAACACAATCAGCTGGCAAGTCAAGCCACGATCCACATCGAAGACAAACTCTAATATCTCGGTGGCCTTCCTCGATACCTAGTCGTCGCTTGTGAATAGTCCAATTCTTAAACAGAACTCTTGTGGCCTTTATCCCAAGAAGCTTCGTGATCTTATCCAGTTTTCGTTGCATACTCGGATCATTAGACTTCACTAATTGTCACATCTCGCGGTCTTAACCTTATACTGGATTGCCATTGATCTTGTCGACTTATAGAGTTAGTTGACGAGTCTCCTTGTATCATCGACTCGTAACTCGCCATTACAAACCTTCCTTGTTTATTTCCACAGAAAAGAATTCTATAACTTCGGTCCTTGAAGGCGCTGCCAGAGAATAAGATAAATAGATACGATCCTTTTTTAGGTTGACACCAAGAGATCCACAGGTCAAGGGATTTATCTTCACAATGTGAACGCCATGTACACAGCCCGCATTGCTTATATACTGTCAGTGACTTGCTGTTAAATATATCATCCTTATCCATAATATTACAATGATTGACTTGGCCGGACCTCAAATAGGTATGCCCTTTAGAATCTCTTTCTGGATGACTACCTGGACGAACCACCTTTGTACGCCAGACGTAACTTCTTATCGACCAAATTTTGTAAATAATCATGTTATAAATGTTGACTTTCTCCTCAAATGTTATTCTCACTGCAACCTCAGTAGGAATAACTATTTCATTGACCTTCTTAGGGGCATCACCAATAATCACAATTCTAAACCCATTTTCCTGAGAAACATTGCATTCATTGTCTCAAGTCATGCTTTAGTAGCAGTAATAGATAGCTCTTTATCAATTCCACAATGTATGTCAATTTCTCGGGATGCCTTTATAATTCTTGCCCCATCAATCAAGGTCATCGGTAAGAGTTGATAACTTAAAATTCATTGAGCCGTCGCATGACTCATACCTAAAGCCTGCGATTTAAAACTGAAAGTGATTCCAAATACACTTTAAATGAACACCAATCTCCAACGATCCAAAGCTAAATTTCACCTTTCAAATCACATTGTCCAGTCTGTCTATCGATTACTCAACCACTTCCTCGAGCTTAACCAATAACAATTCAATCTCACCATCATAACGTCCAACTGGTTTCCCAAAAGAGTCCCTAACTCAAAACTGGTTCGTCGGCTCAAATCCAAACTTAAAATTTCCCGATTCTATTAGCTTCTTTGCGTATTTTATTCATATCACCATCCATAAATGTTAACGAAAGTCGATAATTAAAACCATCAAAACACAACACAAGTTCAAGCTTACATAATCCACAAAAGTACCAGTCGCCTTATTACAACCCATGTCCATAAGTTGAGTTCGACAAAAATTCTTCTTATCTGGACTAGTCGTAGCTAATCTATAGCTAGGATATCCTACCGTGAACACCTCCATATCCTTATATCTGAGGTTGGTTCTGGAAATTCTGTTACACGTTTCCTCCAGATTGTTGTTCCTACAACTTGTCACGCGATCTCTGTGGACAATCTCTAACTTGATAGTCCAGCTGATCACATCCAAAGCATGCCCCACTCCTCGCGGACACGGACCAGGACCATGCCTCCGGCGGCATAGGCAACACTTCTCGCTTTGGTGATACAGTGACATACTAATCACACCTACCCTATTTAGCGAAGCATAAATCCTGCTCCTGAGCGTCGGTTTCTTTCTTCGCTAAACGTCTTTTAAAGTTGAGGATGTAAACCGCGATCTTGATGTGGTAGCCCTTTGCGATGGATCTTTCTCCAACATCTAAGCTACCTTATATAAATCATCAATCATCATAATTATTGAGACTTAACGATGCCAGTTGGTCCTCAACCTTAGGTTTCAATCCTTCTCGAAATCTTTTTGCTCTATTCACAAGGTCTTTAACCGCCCTCGGCGTACACTTTGACAATTTAGTGAACTTCACCTCATACTGATCCACAGTCATCTGATTTTGTCAAAGCTCTAAAAACTCAATCTTTTGTTCTCGTATTCGATCCAACATAAATTTATCATAGAAGGCTTCGACGAAGGAATCCCATAACAAAACTGTTCCTTAGGAAAAGATTTCCCGCCTTATGTCTTTCCACCAATACTTAGCGTCACCCTTTCAACTTGTGAACATCCACTTCGAGCAAAGGCCTTTTCCATTCCTTCAATCCACGAAGTTGCTGCATATGGGTCCCCTAAATTTGTAAACTTTGGCGGTTCCAGCTTAAAAAATTGTTCCACCAACTCAAGCGTAGACAGACCTCTGCTTCCGCTTTCATTTAATAGGTCTTTATGCGGGGCAACGACGTCAATAGTAGCTTGAGTCCTCAGAGTTCTTATTCGATATTTTTCTGTAGCTTCCGAAACTTCTAACATCTGCAGGGTCCCCTCTACTTCCGGATCCTCTTAAACTAGCTTTCTATAAGACTCCATCTCATTACGGTTGCTCATTATACAAGTACTATACGGAGCCCTGCCCACCCCAAGCAACATGCGATGAGAATAAAGAACCTGCAAATTAAAGCTCAAACGATAAACTCATGCACAAAACTCTTAGTCCTACTAAAGATAACAAACACATGCATAAATTTACGATCCTACTAACTATCACAAATCTCATCACTCTTTATCACTCCAAGCCATGACCAAATGGATCAGGCTGACCTTGCTCTGATACCAAATCGAATGCCACGCCTCAAACCCCATGTACGCGGCATCCAAGTCAATTGTCCCTTGGGTCATAAAAGATATCCAGGTTCGCCATTGACCCACGACAATTTATTACGCAAGTAGAAATGAGTACTACTCCTAGACAACAAAATAACATAAGGATAGAAAAGTAGGAAACATATCAATTCAAGAACATCATTTCGGTTACAGACTCATCTTGACTCAACTAAGGTAATACACATAATCAGCCTCATACTTCAAGTTGGGTTAAGGTCTACCTCGTATCTACTCCTAGTCCTCAACTTTGATTCTCAAGGTAACCATAAGCTCTGAACCTGAAAATGTTGTCCACGACGGGGTGAGATATACATCTCAGCAAGTCAACGCCTAAGCCTCGACCAGGGCGATGATTCGTCCAGTCACCCTATCAGTCAATCGCATGTTACAAAACATGTATTTCAACCACAAGCAAACTTACTGTCAGGATCCATGCATAACGTAATGCATAAAATGACATACGACCATATCCAATAACCACAGGCAAGATATATCAATCATTATGCATACACAGAACACTGTGCAGGTAACTCAATCATATACATTGTATTCACCAGAATATTGCACCAATGCAATGATAACTCAAACACAAGCGAGTATGAACTTCCGTCTTCCTACTTCATTCGTCCCATACCAAACTTCGTAGTCAAGATGCACTCACACTAACCCATGCACGAATTATATTGCATTCAGTCCATTTATTAACGATGATTTACATGAATAAAATCCATTAGATCCATACAACACAATGCTGGGGTCCAAAAACTCGATCCGTACAACACAATGCCGGAATCAACTTCTGATAAATCAAGCTTCGCCTCAACTCCTTTCGGCGACGGCGACTACAGGTGGTAACACAATACCCTGAGTAGGTATCTACAAGTGGTAACACAATACCATATGTAGGTTCCGGTCTGTCACAAGCTGCGATCAACTACCGACAATCCATGACACGACATGGAAGGTCGAGCAACTGACAAGTCGTGTGGCTCCTACTAAAAGCACGATACGAACTTGACAGGCCACGAATCATCGTCCATCATGTGATCACTCAATCCGTTCATCAACCAATTCATTCACATCTTTAATTATAGCCAAATATCTAAGCACAAAATCAATATAAGTAATCATACAAACAATGATAGTCAATTCCAAAAAAGATAACCATTTCAATTATACTTTATTAGAATTAACGTTAACACGATTTCATCATAGTTAATTTACTTTACTCATCGAACGAACGTTCGCCTCAACCTATCGCTCGCCAGCAATCAATCCACATCAATCATAAATCAAGAAATTTGAACTCAGGTATTCACAAATCGACTAACCTAACCGATTAGGGCCATTTAACCTAAACCCAATTTCTAACCTGAACCGACCCTAAACGAACTACTTAAACACCTAACTGTCTAGGCAAACTAATCCAAACGTAATTAACGATCCAATCAAGGATTAGAGGTCGACTCATAGTCAAACACTCCAGTCAAGATTGACAACTATCTTCAAAACATCCTACGGCGCGAACTCCGAATCCGAACGAACCACGGGCTCGATATCACAAACTACGAGCCTAATTCCACAAGCCACTTGGCCCACGGGCCTAAAATAAGGCTCAAACACTTGGCCCAACTCCCTAACACGCGAACCAACTCATCTTGGGCCTCAGTCCAACTCAGAAGCCCACAAAATAGGCCCAAACCGAATCTATCTAGGCCCAAAAATATGGGAAATAGGGGAATTTAAGGCTGGTTCGTGGGCCTAAGGATAGTGGTGGACTCCGGGGTCGAGGGTGGAAGTTTACGGAGGTAGGGCGAGGTTTGTGGTGGTCGGTCGTGGCTCACAGTGGCCGGAGGAGTCGCCGGCAGCCTCGAACAGAAGCGAAAATAGTAGCAAGAGCAGAGCAAGCTTATCTAAGGTTCGGGTTTGAGGGCTGCTCGGGGTCTGGCGATGGCTGGAACAGCTAGTAGTGATTCGACAACATCTAGGGTGGTCGAAGTTGAGCGTTGATGTCACGACCCATTTTTTTCTTTTCGGTGACGAGTCGTTGAACGGGCTAATGGTTTGCCGATCGAAGCCCCACTCTGCAATGTGGATCGCGAGCCTTCTCGACGCTGGCCCTCCCAGGCCCATACCAAATCGCGACGGGAGTAAATTTTTACGGATTTTCGATGATAAGAATCGATCACTTTCGACCTTGGTACGGTCGTGGTGGCATGTGCTATGTGTGCATGCATTTGGAGTCGCCACCGGTCCTGCTTGGAAGGTGGACAGAAAACCTCACTAATCAATTGGGAGAGATCAATCAGTTCTGCGAAACCAGAGATTTTGGGTTCGGGGACTTGGTTACGTTGGTGTCATTACCAACGCCCTTTCGGTACCTAACACGAGTGATTTTTCTAACTAAGATTTCATTCAGGCACAATTTTGGGTGAGGTAGGTCTGATTCAGGGGGTTCATGCAAATTGGAAGACTAGTCCTATCAAATCACAATCAATATGATGAAAGCGCAATCAAGTTCATAAATGAATCACGTCAATGCACATCCATTCAAATCAATGGCCTCCTAGTATAGCCTTAAAGGCTTAGAGAATGTGTGATTTAGGGCCAGGGGCAAAATAAGAAGATTTGGGAACGACTCGCCCGAAGGGCGAAATTGTCATTTTTGGAAGGTTCGGGTGTTGAACTAAACAAAATAGGTCGTGGCCAGCTGATCATGGCCATTTCCTATTTTTGATAATTTTTTTGGATTTTTCAGGATTTCACGGGGAACGATTTGTCAAAAAGGAAAAATCATCATTTTTGAAAAGATCGGGATTCGAAAGACCAAAAATAGGTCTTGACCAGTTGGCTGTGGTCATTTCCTATTTTCTGAATTTTTTGGATTTTTTCATCAATTTTTGGGAGACAATTTGCCTAAAGGGAAAAATCGTTATTTTGGAAGGATTGGGGTTCGAAAGACCCAAAATAGGTTTTCCTTTTTTCTGGAAATTTTTGAATTTTTTTTTAATCAATTTTTTTGGGAGTTGATTTGCCGAAAGGGAAAAATCGTCATTTTTGGAGGGATGGGGTTTTAAAAGACCCAAAATAGGTCATGGCCAGTTGATTGTGGCCATTTCCTGTTTTCTGAAATTTTTTGGATTTTTCAGAATTTCTTCAATTTTTGGAAGACTATTTGTCAAAATGGTAAAATCGTCATTTTGGAAATATTGGGGTTCGAAAGACCCAAAATAGGTCATGGCCAGTTGATTGTGGTCATTTCCTATATTTTGGATTTTTTTTGGAATTTTCAGAATTTCCTCAATTTTGGGAAGACGATTTGTCAAAAGGGAAAAATCGTCATTTTGGAAGGAATCGGGTTTCAAAAGACCCAAAATAGGTCATGGCCAGTTGATTGTGGCCATTTCCTATTTTCTGGAATTTTTCGGGAATTTTTCGAGTTTTTCGGGGAACGATTTGCCAAAAGGGAAAAATCGTCATTTGGAAGGGATCAGGGTTCGAAAGACCAAAAATAGGTCATGACCAGTTGATTGTGGCCATTTCCTATTTTCTGGAATTTTTTGGGAATTTTTCGAGTTTTTCGGGGAACGATTTGCCAAAAGGGAAAAATCGTCATTTGGAAGGGATCGGGGTACGAAAGACCCAAAATAGGTCATGGCCAGTTGATTGTGGACATTTCCTATTTTCTGGAATTTTTGGGGAATTTTTCGAGTTTTTTTTATTTTTTTATTTTTTGATTTTTATTTAATTTTTCTGAATTTTATAATAATTTTTTTGAAACTATTTTTTTAATTATTAAAATATTTCCCGATCGGGTCAAACCTGGCCCACGCCTCTCGGACGCCCGGCCCGACCATACGAGTCGGAGACCGGCCTAAACGGCGCCATATTGAATTTTTTTTAGAATTTTTCTATTTTTTAAAACTATTTTCTGATTTATCCGAATTTATGACAAATAACTCCCATCGGACGGCCCACAGCCTACCACGTGTCTTCATATCAACCGCTGGATCCATTTTTAATTTTCTGAAAAATAATTTATTAATATAGAAAATATATTTCTTTCTTTTCTCTTTTTTTTTGTAAATTTTGAAAGGGCCGGATCGTGACACGTGGCCAACCCACGGCCGTTAGATGAAAATCCTCGATCAGGCGCTCCAGGACGCGCCACGTGGCTTCCCCCTGGTGCGTCCGATCTAGTTTTAATTGATGGGATAAAAAAGAGATCCGATGGTCCTCCGAGTGCCACTTGGCGCCTTGGTGACCGTTAGATTGATTAAAATTTTTCTATTTTCGAAAATCATTTATAACATTAATGAAATTATATTTTTTTAAAAATCCTAGATCGCGACACGTGGCGATACCGCAGCCGTCCGATCTAGGTTTTAATTTTTGTGTTTATGGAACCACCCCCGCCGACGTGGCGCGCCACGTCAGCGCTGACCAGTCAAACATTGACCGGTCAGCTACCCTCAGTCGGAGAAGATGACCGGCAACTCGCTGGAACAGTGATTTTTCCGGCGAGCTCGCCGAAATCTTCGCCGGAAAATCGGGACTGAGCTCGAATCTTCATATTTTTCGATGATTCTTGCGCCATTCGATTCCTTAAGCTCCCCACGTCAACATATCGGCATTTTTATGGCAAAAAGCACACCGGAATCCCGCAAATCGAGCCCCCACAGATTCGGTTCCGGCAAGGTGTTTTCGGGAAAAAAAAATATTGTTCCAAACTCGACTTCAGCTGTTCACAGAGTATCCAACCAAGGTTTAGAAGCTTACCTCAGCTCGTTTAGAGCTGGATATCCACCGTGCTCCTCCGTGAAGCTCTCGGTCCGAACCGAGGACGTCGGGGGGGGGGGGGGGGGGGAGGAGGGGGGAGGGGGGCGGTAAACCACGGTTTTAGCCCGATTCAATGCAAAACAGAGACATTGGAAGGCTTAGAGTCAGTCCTAGGACTAACTTAAGGCAATAAACGGGCATGGACTACTCGAATAACACACGGCCGTGGACAAAATCGAATCAAACCATACACAGGCATTTCGTCGAACACGTGACGGGCATGCGAAAAACGAACGTTTAGACTAGATCCGTGGGCATTTCGTGTAAAAATGAAGCAAGAAAACTTCTAAACCTCAACACAGGGAGCTATAAAGGATGTCATCATGCATTTGGTTTGGCTCGGTTCGATCAAGAACCGAACCGAACCGAACTGAA
Organism: Rhodomyrtus psidioides; assembly: GCA_021437785.1. Classification (NCBI taxonomy): domain Eukaryota; kingdom Viridiplantae; phylum Streptophyta; class Magnoliopsida; order Myrtales; family Myrtaceae; genus Rhodomyrtus; species Rhodomyrtus psidioides. Next base: position 69,308 of record JAILYB010000260.1, on the reverse strand, counting down.
CCCACAGGATATACTAAAAAAAACAGGGGAGTGATATGGGGGAAACCGACCTTGGCTGAAGGTCGCCGGCAGCTTAAGGCTTCGGCGACGACGCTTCGGACTCCTTGGAGCTTGAGGGACGTTCAGCCACCTGCTTTCTCTCTCTCAGTTCTCTCACTTTCCGCTCGGATCTCTCTCTCCCTCAAATTTTTAAAACCGAGCTCCTCCCTCTTGTGGACGAGCTTCCTTATAACTTGAGAGCCGTCCAGGATGCCAAGGACGATCACGCACTCCCTCCATTTGCCAAAAGAGGTTTGGCCTTTGTGATGTTGTTGCGCGATCGCTCCCTGCCCCCTTTGTCGCTGCCGTGCTCTCTGTTTTTTTGTTACTGTACGTGGAGGAGAAGAGCAAGGAATGCTCCCTGTTGCAGACCCGGTTCGGTCGGGTCGGACCCGACCCGACCGATGCGGTTATCAATTTTTCCCAATTGAGCCTCTAATTGACCGTTTTCCACAAAATTGATGTTAAAATCGGACTCATTGGCATGTTTTCCATTTAGAATGAGTATTTTTGTGAGCAATTGAGTTGGAATTTAATGAAAACCCCAAATTGCGTCTAGGATCCGAAAATGATTTTCGCCAAATCGGAGACTCAAATGATCAAATCAGTCCAAATTGAGGCCACCAATGAGTTCGGGACGATGAAAAATGTAGGGTAGAGGTGTTTAATTTTCATGGGTGTCCCTAAGAAGGATTTAATTTTAAGATTCGCGAAACCATGGACTAAATCGCAAAGAAATTTGTGCAATTAAGTCCTTTTTTGTCAAAATTGATCAAATTGAAGGCCTAATTGACCCAATAGCACTTCAAGGTTCTAGGTCAAAAATGGCATGGCTTATTGGGAGTGGAAATTGAAAATTAGAAGACTCAAAGAGAAATTTTTATGCTCGATTCGGGTGCATGTTTGTGAAGGAACATAGTGACCCAAGTCGAATTTTCGAGATTTAATAAGACCAACTTGAAGAGGGAATTACAATAAAATTATTGACTTTTTTTTGCATTTTTCTGACCACGAATGGTATTTTTCAGATTTTTTGGATATTTTTATAATTAAATAAATTCGAAAAAATATTAAAAATACGAAAAATATTTTTTGTTCAAAATTGGTTTCTAAGGCTAGGCCAAGGCTTCCAAAATTTATTTTGCAATTTTAAGACTTTTTTTTATTTTTAATTAATTTTAGAAATAAAATCAAAATAAAAATGATTAAAAATCAGGTGTCAACAGTGGACGGCGAGGAACGACGGAGCAACGGCTGCAGCTGTGACGCCCTGGATTTCGACGCTCTTCTGATAATAGAATTTAGTCCATGAATTGCCTGAGATTTCTAATTTGAGGTTTGAAGCTGAGTCTTTATGGTTTAGATAATGGAAATGGAGAATCTCTTGAATCGACGATCGAATAAGTTTAGGATTCGATCGATCGATCATTTCATCTTAGGATTGAGATTCCTGAACTTAGGCCTCGTCCTAATCCAACTAGATAGAGATTAGACGAGAAAATCCTTTCGAGAATCGTGGATTGTCGAGATTTGCCTTAAAGTGACATTTTACCAAAATACCCCTGGACATTTGGAGAAATTACCAAAATGCCCATAGGGTTTGCGTCACATGACACCATCGTGATGTCATCATGACCTCACCCCACCATGATATCATCGATGACATCATCCTCTACATGATATCATCGATGACATCATCCGACATCATCGATGACATCATCATTATTTGTCCAATATAGAATGGGAGGGGGATCACACCCCTCATCTCTCCATATATATCTCTCTCTCACTCACTCACTTCGGCACTAGGTCATGGCCCATAATGGCCGGGCCGTGGCCGAGGATTCTGGCCCGTATGGCCGGGCCATGTGCTGGCCAAGACCGGGCCGTGGCCTAGTCGTGGCCGGGCCCGTAGGCCATATTACCAGGTCCGTGGCCGAAATTTTGGGCCGAGTGGCCAAGTCTGTAGGCCAGCTTCCCGATTCCGTGTCCAAAGTTCGGGCCGAGGGTTTTCAAGGATTGCCGTCGCACACGTCTCGTCTAATTGACTGTGAGTTGATTTTTAATCCTTATTTAGCTCATTGATTGCGTTTGGAATTAGTTGCTTAGAACTCTAGGCGTTTAGGTAGACTGATTGAGGTCGGTATATGCTAGCATTCTTGAATAAGTTAAATGGCCTCAATTGGAACGGTTGGTTAGTCCGACGAATCGTTGCTTGGTCGTTTGGCTTTGAAATGTTGGGACATAGTGATTGTCTCGGAAATGCTATGGCTAGTTATTGAAATGCTCACTTGTGATCTTGATTTTATTGCCTTGGCATGTTATCGAAATGACTAATTGTGCTATTGCCTGATTGTCATAATTATGCGACCATGAGTCTAAATTGACTGGATATCAATTGGATGGTCGATTTGCGGTTATTGGCTTTGTGGCTGCTTGAGATGAATAGTAGCTAGTGTGGTATATGCATATCATGTCGCATGCCTCGTATGACACATTGGGCATGAAAATGGTCGAAGGCCAAGTCTTAAGCATGAATGTTTGATCATCTAGCTATAAGCAAAGATAAGAACGAAATGATTGCGAATGAACTGTATGGTCATTTGATGAAACAATGATATGACACCTAACAAGTTCGATGTGCCTGGAGGTGCCAATGGCACTGGGGACTATAATCACACGACTTGTTAGATGCACAACTTTCTTGGTGTGGTGTGAAGCTGGCATGGAGCATGGAAAGACTGTGGGAAGCCGATCGCAGCTTGTGACGAGTCGGACCCCTTTTTGGGAAGCCTACTTATTGTGTTTGGAGTGCCATAGGCATGGGGTCACAACTTGTAGATGTCGTCGCTGATAGGATATGGGACGGAGCTTGTTTTACAAAAGACATTATCTGGAGTACCATGGGCATGAGGTAGTGTAGACTTTACAAAATATCATGGATCATCGATTAAATAAAATGGACTTGTGTGGTGTCCTAAAGTCTAATTGATGCTTGAGTGCATTGGATTTGTTTGAATACCTCGATGATTGAGTCGAGCTGATGTGAATTCGATATGTCATCATATGTTTCGTGCACTGGCTGGTATGGGCGTATCCCGACTACGAAGTTTAGTATGGGACGAATTAAGTAGGAAGACGGAAGCTCATACTCACCTAGGTTTGATGTGTTGTTGCACATGTTGTGATACTCTGATGAATACATTTAGTGATTCTGAACAGTGAGTTGATGCTTTATGAGTGATTAGATGACATGATGGTCGACTTTGCGTAATATTAATTATTTGACTGAAGAAGAGTTACATTGTGAATGATTAAGTGCCTTGATAGGCGAGTTGAGTTAGTACGATTGATATGCATATGGTTGACATATTGTATTCTTGTCATAATCATGTTATAACACGTACCGCATGCTTCTTGCATCGTGTATGGCAATGCAATGGGTAAATTGCATGTGATTGCTATATATGTCTATGACACTGGATTGCATGATAGGATATTCTAGACGAATCAACGCCCTAGCCAAGGCTTAGGCGTTGACTCATTGAGATTATATCTTACCCCTTCGTGGAAACATTTTTCAGGTTTAGAGGTTGTGATTTCCTGAGAGTTGAAGGGGACGTTTGGAGTAGACGTGATGATAACCCCACCCCGCCTCGAAGTATGAGGCTGAATAGTATAATACCTGTAAAGAAATGAGACATGACTGTAAATGAAATGATGTTCTTGAATTCGATATGTTTCCTACTTTTATGTCCCTGTGTTATTTTATTGTCTGGGAGTGTTAAACGTTTCCGCTTGTCTATTAAAGTAAATTATCGTGGGTCAATAGCAGACCTGGAATGCTATCCTTTTTTACTAGAGGGACGATTTGACTCTGATGCTGCATGGTTTGGGGCGTGACATCCAATTTGGTATCAAAGTTAAGTTAGCCTGATCCATTTGGTCAAGACCTGGAGTGATAAGGGGCGATGGGATTTGGGATAGTTAGTAGGATCGTAAGCTTGTGCATGTGTTTGTTGCTTGAGACCTAAGAATGTATGCTTGAGCTTTCATTGCATCCTGCTATGGGGGTAAGCAGGACTCCGTAAAATACCTGCTATAATAAGAAACCGTAATGAGATAGAGCTTCATAGAAAGTTAGTTCAAGAGGATTCCTGGGTAGATGGACCCTGCAGATGTCGAAAATTCTCGTAGAGAATTGTTAGATGAATGTGACAATAGTGAACCGTTGATGCTTGAATTGGTAGAGCAATATTTAAGCCTTAACCACTAAGGTTCTCGGGAATAAGACTATTCCGTTGTCTAGGATTTTATGGCAACACCATGGCATTAAGAAAGTTAGAAGCACTTGGTTCTATTCACTAGAAATGTAAGGGAATCATTAAAAAGGAAAATGAGACACCCCATGACCACTGCCGCACATTAGCCGAGTGGTATCCGGGGAATGAAGTGGCCCGAGAGGTTGCAGGATCGACCCTCGTAGGTGGTGATTGTAAATATCTTGTAAATACTGTGGAAATATAATAAAAATATGTTTCGACAAGGCAGTATCGATTTTTGTGATTCTATGGATTATTTTGATTTTCGGATAGAAAAAGGGTGTTCTATTCCATTTAATTTAGGGAAATGCAGTGAAAAAAAGTCGACAGGCAATTTCAAGAAGAAATGTCGACCTTGTGGAGGAAATATAGGACAATCCCTTGCCCTTTTGTAAGAGCTTGTTTTGGATATGGTTAGTATGACCATTAAATGAAGGGTTATCCATGAGATAAAAGGAAGCTTGAGTATCCCCCACCATAAAAAGGATAACCGCAAGGGAATTTCTCAAATGATAACTTTTAATGGCTGTAACAGACTACCCTGGCTATGGGTTAGCCATGCCCAGTCGAGGTGAGAAGGACTTTTATTAAACTCGACTTATGAATGTGGAGTGGTGATAAGGTCACTGGGACTATTGTGGATTATATAGATTTGAACTGATATGGTTCCATGATAGTTTAGCTATCGACTTTCATTTGTACTTTGATTGGCGATATGGTTAAAGATGCGCAAGAAAGTTAATGAGAATCAGAGAGCCATCAGCTTGGGTTTAAACTGATAAATGTACTTGATTTAAGTGACCTTCTTATAGACGGAGTAATTGGAAGTTATGATTGTGATTTGGATGGTTATCAACCGAGCTCAAGGATATGGTTTAGTAATCGATAAACGGATTGAGTAATATGCTCGGAGGGTAAAGGTTTAGTTTTGAGTTGCTTATAATTAGTGGTTAAAAATTGTGGATTTGGAATCGTAATGATTTCTAATCGTAGGCTCTAAGTCAGAGCCTACGCGGTATCCTAATGAGTTTTAAGTTGTGGATTTTGTCGATAACCCCGATGGATAAGGTAAACATTGTAAAGGCAGCTAAAACTATCAAATTTATTGTGGGATTGACAAAGAGCCGTCAATCACTGTTACTTAAGCATGGCTTGAAAAAAAGAAGATATTGGTTGTCAAGAAGGGATCTAGGACTTTCCCTCCCGTGGTGTGATCGTTGGTGACACTTGTAAGGAGGTCAATGAAATAGGCACTCCTACTGAGATTGCATGGAAACTACCGTCTGAGGAGAAGGTCAACATTTATAGTGTAAAGTATTTGCAAGATTTGGTCGGTGAGGAGTTATATCTAGCATACGTAGGTGGTTCGACCAAGTAGTCCTTTAGAGATACCTCTTTGAGGTCCAATCAACTCATTCATCATCATATGATGAATGTAGAGATTGTGTTTAACTGTAGGACATCGACCGCACTTAAGTAGCGTGGGTTGTATAATCAACGGTTACATCATGAAGATAAATCCCTTGATCGGTGGACCTTTTAAGTGCTGACTTCATTAGGAATTATATCCACTCGTTTTATCCTCAGTCACCGCTTGTAATGGCCGAAGTTGTAGAACTCTTATCTGGGGAAACAAAAGAGGAAAGGTGGTAATGGTAAGTTGAGAATTGATGAGACATTAAGGCTCGTCATGTGGGTTTGTAAGTTATTAGGAACTGTGCTGACCCAATATAAGATTAAGATTGTGAGATGTGCAATTGGGAAAAATATGTGTTCAGAGTACGCAGCGAAAGATTGGTGGAACCATAGAGCCAAATATGGTAATGACCACAAGAGTTCAAGGTAGTGTTTTTTTTTTTTTGGGTAAGGAGTTCAAGGTAGTGTTATTAAGAGATAACAAGAAGAAATGATTTTACTTGGTGCGAGTCTAAAACCTAAAATTTTAAATCAATCCAAGTTGATGATTCAAACTTTTCATGGATGATGGTAAAGTGTCGAGAAAGCCACCAAGATATTGGACGTCGCCTTGGACTTAGGTCACAGCTTAGTAAGTTGGTCGGCATGCCTTTGATTAAGAATCGACTGTGTGGGCGACCTTAGATCAAACATGGACTGACTATGATCGACCTCACCTAGTTACGAAATGACCATAAGATTGCCCTGAAGTCGACCAGGGATTGATCCATGGAACGGTTTGCAAGCTGGCGATGGTTGACAACTGAACTAACTAGAAGTCCTATGAAGGATGATTTGTACTAGAACCACGTACCAACAACACACTGATTGAGGACTGATCACCATAGGTCAAGTGACACGTCGTTGGAATAATACAGGTTGAGACGAACCAATCCTGCATCAATTCGAATTGGTCATGAGAGGTGGCCTCGATGGTGTTCTATGGTACCGTCGGTTTAGGAATGGGTGATTCCAACCCTAAATCGAGATATTAAAGTGGCCCTCGACTTGTCAAAGGTAAGGCACCTAAGATGAAGAAGTCTTGGAAGTTTAAATGATTGACAAGTGATGGTTCTGAATTTTTGTTAATGAGGAGAATAATTGTTAGTGGATCTTACTCATTTAAATAGAATGCCCAAATTGCCATTAGTGTTGTTCGTACATGGCATCTTAGGACAAGAAAAGGACCTTTAGTCCAAGATACATTGGGCCATTTAAATTTTAGGAATAATTTGGAAAGGATCAATTATGGATTCCACAACTCGATGTTGAAAAGGGGATTGAGTTGTGTGTGTATCACCGTTGTAAGTACTTTAAATCAAGATGATTCGATTATTCAAAGTAGTCTGGGGATGCCACTAAGGGAGTGAAATGAAAAATGAGGAAGTTATGAAGCATTCCTATTCTAAATTTTGGATATTCAATGACAAAGCTTTATCCGTTGAAAGATGAAGAGGCACTTGATCAATACATTAGGATGGTGGATTTCTATGGTTAGTAGTAACCACGTGAAAATTTACAGTTGGATTGAGTAGTGAGTTCAGAAGGTGATCACTCAATTGGAATCATTGGGGATTAGAATGTGTAACATGTCGATACGAATTGTGGATATGGAATTGTGACATGTTGGCATGGAGAAGTAGACTTGAATCTGACTTATATATTGGTAGTCACATAATGGTTGTAAGTGCACTAAGTCGAAATATGGAGCTACCTGGATCGAATGATATATGAAGGGAAAATAGAGCATTATGAGACACTAATGATTCCATTGTTAGGGTTGGTACAATGGTATAAATTTCGGGGACGAAATTTCCTAAGGTGGGGAGAGTTGTGACGCCATGGATTTCGACACTCTTCTAATGATAGAATTTAGTTCATGAATTGCCTAAGAGTTCTAATTTGAGGTTTGAAGCTGAGTCTTGATGGTTTAGATAATGGAAATGGAAAATTTCTTGAATCGACGATCGAATAAGTTTAGGATTCGATCGATCGATCGTTTCATCTTAGGATTGAGATTCCTGAACTAGGCCTCGTCCTAATCCAACTGGATAGAGATTAGATGAGAAAATCCTTTCGAGAATCGTTGATTGTCGAGATTAGCCTTGAGGTGACATTTTACCAAAATACCCCTGGACATTTGGAGAAATTACCAAGATGCCCTTAGGGTTTGCTTCGCATGACATCATCGTGATGTCATCATGACCTCACCCCACCATGACATCATCGATGACATCATCCTCTACATAATATCATCGATGATATCATCCAACATCATCGATGACATCATCATCATTTGTCCCATATAGAATAGGAGGGGGATCATGCCCCTCATCTCTCCCTCTCATCTCTCTCTCACTTCGGTGCCAGGTCATGGCCCATAATGGTCGGGCCGTGGCCGAGGATTCTGGCCTGCATGGCTGGGCTATGTACAGGCCAATACCGGGCCGTGGCCTAGTCGTGGTCGGGCCTATAGGCCATTTTGCCAGGCTCGTGGCCGGAATTTTGGGTCGAGTGGCCAAGTCCGTGGGGCAAGTTCCCGAGTCCGTGTCCAAAGTTTGTGCCGAGGGTTTTCAATGATCGACGTCACACACGTCTTGTCTAATTGACTGTTGTTGACACCTGATTTTTTACTAGTCTTATTTTGAAAAATTCATAAAAAAAATTCATAAAAAGTTGAAAAATTCCAAAATCAACTTTGGTAGACTTGGCCAAGCTTAAGGAACCATTTTTGAGCAAAAAATAATTTTCTATATTTTTCGCATTTTTTAGTTTTTTTAGAAAATAGAAAAATACTAGAAAAAACAACAAAAATAGCATTTGAGATCGCAAAAATATGGAAAGATGTCTGATATTTTTATTTAAAATCCCTTGTTATTTTGACCTCATCAAGAGTCGAAATTCGAGTTTAATTCTATGTGTTTCTTTGTAACGCATAGGTCGAATTTGTCAAAAAAAATATGTTTCGAGTCTTTTTAATTTACAATTTTGATATTTTAAGAGTCTTACCATTCAATTTGATTGCCCTGAATTGCAATTTATCTAAATTGTTCACTAAAATTTCTCAATTGCGTGAATTGGGCAAAATTGCATACTTTTATTGCAATTTAGTCCCTTGATTTTGCCAAAGGTGAAATTACTTTCAATCTAGGGACTTCCATCAAAAATTGGACATTGACCCATAGGTTTTTAACCTTTCTGAATCTGTTGGTGGGGTTAATTGAACTCGATTTGGTCATTTAGAGCCTTAATTGAGCATATTTCATTTTTGGGTTAAACTTGAAATTTGGGGTTTTTGCACTAATTTGAAAAATGTTTAGGTAAAAATCACATTTGTAGATGGACTTCGTATCATAGAATCTGATTTTAAGATCAATTTTGTGATTTTTGCGCATTTGGATCCTTAATTTGAAGAAAAATTACCGAATCAGGCGACTGGGTCGGGTTGACCGACCCAGTCAACAGGTTGACCACAGTTGGAGCAGAACGAACAGAATGCTCCCTGTTCGTCCTTCTTCTCAGGGTGCAAGTGAAGGAAGCCAAAATACCATCCCAAACCGACATACCCAGGGACGGAACTTCCTTCATTCGTTCACCCACACGGATCCGATGACCTCTAGCTAGCCAAACCGCGTTGCACACGTACGGATCTAGGTTGGTCAACCATAATAGAAGCCTAGCACCATAACAGAAGATGGGCGATAACAAATTCGGGGGAAGTTCCACAATAGATCGAGGGAGAGAAAAGAGAAAGAGAGAGAGCGCGAGCAAGAGGGAGAGAGTTGGGGATAAAGCAGAGCCCGTCGACGCAGCGCCTCGCTGTATTTCCACGGTCATCAGCAAGCTCAGGGGATGCTCTGTTTCGGTTTCAGTCAAGATGGAGCTCGTGAGGAAATTGTCATCGTCCAGGAACGATTCAGACCAGTTGGAATCCTGAGATCGTGTCATTCAAGTTCAAGGAGGCTTCTAGATTACCGTCGATCGTCGTTGAGCGACTTCATAGCCGCCAAATAGGTAAGTTCTTCTCGGTGCAAAACATGCTCTGTTTTTGCCCGATCTTCCTTGAATTGCTTATTGAGTTTGATTAGTGCCGTTAAGAGCCGTTTTTGGCTTCGATTGATACTGAGAAGTCCTTTTAAGCCTCGCCTTGACTTTTTTTTGTGCATCGAACGTCGATTTCCCCCATGGCCGAGCCCCTCCCAAACCTCATTGACGTCACGAATGGAAAACTTCATCCGACGACCGTCGAGCTCCGTTGGTGATCAAGTAAGTTTCCTAATCCCTCTATGATGATGTCTGATGGATTGGATTGATTGAATCGCGATAGAAAAGGCTAGGGCGTTTGTATGTTAGTTTCGCCGGAAGTTGTAGGTGGGCCGGAAGTTAGAGCTTGGTTTAAGGCTAGTTCGAGCGTTCTTTTTGGCTCCAAGTTCGGTATATGTTAGTGTAGTCGAGATGAGGAATCGATACGTGTAAAAGTAGCTGTATTTTGGAGGTGTTTTCGCATCGGTTTTGGTGCTCGCCGGAAATTTCAGGTATCGCCGGACTGTGGAGGTTCGGGCCAGGTGGTTTCAAAGGGTTTTCTGGTCTAAGTTTGACATATATTAACTTAGGTTAACTAAAGTTTCAATTGAGGTAAAAATCGCTGGATTTAGCGGATGTTTTAACGTCGAAAAATGGATTCCGACGAAGCACTGGTGACCTTCGCCGGCGCCGATCAACTTCAGCCTTGGGAGTGTTGACCATGTTGACCGCTAATGCTGACGTGGCGTTCGCGGATTGGTCACACGGAGTCCACGTCAGCGATCCGCGTGCCAGTCTTTTGGTGAGACCAAAAACTCGATCCAACGGCCGCAAAGAAGCCACGTGTAATAATCTGAGGCGTTGATATCAATTTGTGTGATGAGCTTATGCGACGTCGTTTTGGTGGTGAGTCTCGCATGAAAAAGGCCAGTTGTCTGTGGGCCGGTCACACGCGAATTTCAGACCGTGCCCGGTCTAAGTTTTGTTAACCAGGCTGCGCGTCTAAGGCCCACGTGGCCTCACGTGGATCGATTGATCGGCGCGCGCTGGGCCGGGTTCACAGACCCGGCCCGGCCCCATTTCTTTTTCTTTTTCTTTTTCTTTTTCTTTTTTAATAAAAAGAAGAGTTTTTTTAAAAAAATCAGAAAAATCTTAGAAAAATCTAAAAAAATGTTAGAAAATTATAGAAAATCCAAAAACAAATTAGAAAAAATTGTAGAAAATTCCTAAACACTCCAGAAATTCTCCAAAATCGAGGAATGACCACAAAAAATTGGTCAATCCTATTTTTGGGATTTCTTATCCCTTCTTCTGAAAATTGACGATACTGCCCTTTAGAGGAAAATCGTCCCTACTTTGTATCTGAGATAGGTCGAAAATGCTTAAATTAGGATAGGGCCAGTTAGGTGGCGAATCATTTTTCTTGGGTTTTCGAATCTCATACTTTTTTTCTGAAATGACTATTTTACCCTTCAAAGGGTAAATCGTCTTTCCTATTCCAATGAGTCGTGAAAATTGCTCAAAATTGGGATTTAGGGTCTGGTGATTGACCAATCCTTCTGTTTGGAAATTTAACGTCTCGTCTTATTCTGAAATGGCTATTTTTACCCCTCAAAGGGTAAACCATTTCCAAAATCCCAAAAAAAATCTGAAAATTGCCGGAAAATGGAAAATGGATTAACTTGATGATTAATCATATTTCTAACCCCTCTTGACTCTAGATTCTTTCTAAAATGACACTTTTTGCTCTTTTTGGGCAAATTGTCTCGTATTCCTTCAAAATTATGATTTTATCCCTCATGGGAAAATCATGTCTAAATCACCCCTGAGCCTTGATTGATACTTCTCTAAGCTAATAGGGCATTACTAGGGATGCTACGCTGTATTCATGTGATTTATCTGCATGTCTTGGATTCTTGATTTGCGCACCTTCTTTTATTGATTGTGAGTGATAGGGTAGTTACTCCTATCAGCATGAACTCCTAGATTTAGGGTCTGTACCCCACTCATCTGCCTGAAATCTTAGATCAGATAAATCACTCGACTTAGGTACCTGTCGCGACCCGTCCGAAAGCGGACGCGGCTAATGGATTACCGATCATGGGTCTTGGATCGGCGCGAGCCCTCCCAGGCCCATACCAAATCGCGGCGGGAGTATTTTTCAGGAGGATTCGACGATAATAGTCGATCGCTTTCGACCTTAGTGTGGTCGTGGTGGCATGTGCAACTTGTGCATGCATTTGGAGTCGCCACCGGTCTTTCTTGGAGGGTAGACCGGAAACCTTACTGATCGATTGGGAGAGATCGATCAGTTCTACGGAACCAGAGATTTTGGGTTCGGGGACTTGGTTACGCTGGTGTCGTTACCAACGCCCTTTCGGTACCTAACGTGAGTGATTTTCCTAACTAGGATTTCATGCAGGCGCAATTTTGGGTGAGGTAAGTCTGACTTTGCACATTAACCAGTTTAACATGCTCACGTAATCATAATAAATAAATAGACGTCAATCACATAAACATCTATCCTACGTGGTGATCATGGAATTATGATTTAATGGATCTCGAGCCAATGAGACCACATTTAATCATTTTAATATTTTAATAACGGAGAGCCGCTCTTAGCTTCTTCTTGGTTTCTTGAACTCTTCAAGAATTGGGCCCCAAAGAGCTCGCCGACTTAAAAGGCTCCTCCACGTAATCCTCGTAGCATTTACATCAACAATTGACTATGCTAAAAATAAAGATTACATGAAAAATAAAAGGAGTACGCAGCCTCCATTTAATAATTACAACCCCAAATATATAAATAATCATCATACATTCATATATACATCAATCACATTGATTAGGGATTTTTCCATGATCACCACCCTTTCACGTAAGTAATAAATTCACAATTTAAAACTTAGGAAGGCACAATAAAAATTCTACGTTGAATCATATTCAGAATTTTTACGTAAAATAAGATAGCCATAAATTTTCGATTCAAAATTGATTTAGTCTCAATTTTTGCTACGTTGATTAATTTATCATATAAAATAATCAATCTCCATTAGCCATGTAAGACGAACAACTCGTTAATACATATTGGCCATAGTATTGCAAAAATTGCAAAAAATCAATTAAATGCACGAAAACACCTAAGGATTGGCTCTGATACCACTGTTGGGATCCACGTAACACGTAGCGGAAATAAATAACAACCCATACATGTATCTCCAGAGGCGTACTTCGTGCATTTCAATCGAAAAAAATCACAAAGTCTCAAAGGGAGTAAATAGATTACCTCTCGTAGCATGCTTGAACGGAGGTGTCGATTCGATGTTCTTCGATCTCAGCCTCCACAAGTGTTAGGCATCTAGTTCGGACGCACCACCAATTGACGAACGGGGAGACGACTAATAACACCACAACAATTGTGCTAGCAATATGCGGAATCAATATTCCGAACTTAGTATATTTTGCTCACTCAAGATTATGAGAATATAGAGAGTGTTTGTGTTCTTCTCTCTAAGCTCTCAAAAATTTGCACACTCTACAAAATGTCTCTCCCTTCAACCTCAAAACTCTTGTCATCCTTTTATAGCCAAAAATACCTTCCAATAAATTGTATTTAAAAATAGCACTAACAATTATAAATTCTATCTAAAAATAGCACTCACAAATAAATGACATTTAAAAATAGCACTAACAATAGCACTCACAATTTATAATACAAAAATTCTATTTAAAAATAGCACTAACAATAGCACTCACAATTTATAATACAAAAATGCTATTTAAAAATAGCACTAACAATTATAAATTCTATCTAATAATAGCACTCACAATTTATGATAAATAAATGCCATTTAAAAATAGCACTAACAATAGCACTCACAATTTATGATAAATAAATGTCATTTAAAAATAGCACTAACAATAGCACTCACAATTTATAATACAAAAATGCTATTTAAAAATAGCACTAGCAATAGCACTCACAATACAAAAATGCTAAAAAAAAGGCACTAACAAAGGTGTTAAAAATAATAACCATTATTATTATTACAAGAGTTAAAGAGGTTACCAAACAGTACAAATATGCATAACGTATAAATATGTATGACGTATAAATACGTAGAGCATACGTATACATCCGTGAAACCGGGGACTAATTGAAAGAAAAATGTGTAATTAAGCCCTTTTGGTAAAAATTGATTAAATTGGAGGGCAAATTGACCTAATTTCACTTTAAGACTTTAGAATCCAATGTCATAGCTTATAAAAAGTGAGAATTGAAAACTAAAAGACTCGAAAAGGATTTTTTTTTTTTTTTTGAGGCTCGGTTCGGGTTTATGTTTGTGAAGGAACATAGTGACCAGAGCCGAATTTTTGAGATTTAAAGTGACACACTTGAAGAGGAAATTAAAACAAAATTATCGAATATTTTTGGGTATTTTTCTGACCACGAATGGTATTTTTCTGATTTTTTGGGTATTTTTATAATTAAATAAACTCGAAAAATATTAAAAATACCGAAAAATATTTTTTGTTCAAAATTGGTTCCTAAGGCTAAACCAAGGCTTCCAAAGTTGATTTTGTGATTTTATGACCTTTTTTGATATTTTTAATTAATCTTAAAGAATAAAAATCACAATAATAAATGGTAAAAAATCAGGTGTCAACAGCTGCCCCTCTTTGAGAGGAATCTCATTAGAGGTTTCTCTCAAAGATAAGGTGGCACCTGATTCCTAACCGACTCAACTGGGAAAATGAGAGAAGAAATGTTATGACATCGGATCCTTAAGGCTATTGATAAAAGCTCAAATCAATCCCCGGTTTACTCTAACAATTTGAACATGGGCCGGAGTGAGAGAGGCTTACCTGAAGCTCACCTGTCGGATGCTGCCGGTTGCGACGACTTTCAAGAAGATGCCTAGGACTCGTCATTCAGAATATCCTAGGGAGATTAAGCTCTGACCTGTAAGGTAGGTCATACCATGATGGGATTCCTAACTTGTAGGAACCTAAGGAAGGCGCATCCCACGCTTTGGGATTTGCCAAGGATTTTGATCCGTATGGTGGATCAGACCTTTGTGTTGATCCTTACTGCGATATTTATCAATGAGTTGACCCTTATGCGGTTTCTACCAATGAATTGACCCTTATGGCGGTTTCTACCATATGTGACCCTTCAGGCGGTTTCTACCATTAATGTGATCCCTCAGGCGGTTTCTACCTTGGTTTGACCCTTCAGGCGATTTCTACCTTGAGTTGACCCTTCAGGCGGTTTCTACCTTGTGTTGACCCTTCAGGCGGTAACTACCATGTGTTGACCCTTCAGGCGGTATCTACCTTGTGTTGACCCTTCAGGCGGTTTCTACCATGAGTTGATCCTTCAGGCGGTATCTACCTTGTGTTGACCCTTCAGGCGGTTTCTACCTTTGAGTTGACCCTTCAGGCGGTATCTACCATTGATTGACCCTTCAGGCGGTATCTACCTTTGATTGACCCTTCAGGCGGTATCTACCTTCGATTGACCCTTCAGGCGGTATCTACCTTTGATTTGACCCTTCAGGCGGTATCTACCTTTTATTGACCCTTCAGGCGGTATCTACCTTGATTCGACCCTTCAGGCGGTTTCTACCTTGTGTTGACCCTTCAGGCGGTTTCTACCTTACATTGACCCTTCAGGCGGTTTCTACCTTTGGTTTGACCCTTCAGGCGGTATCTACCTTTGATTTGACCCTTCAGGCGGTTTCTACCTTGATTTGACCCTTCAGGCGGTTTCTACCATGAGTTGACCCTTCAGGCGGTATCTACCATGTGTTGACCCTTTAGGCGGTTTCTACCTTACATTGACCCTTCAGGCGGTTTCTACCTTTGGTTTGACCCTTCAGGCGGTATCTACCTTTGATTTGACCCTTCAGGCGGTTTCTACCTTGATTTGACCCTTCAGGCGGTTTCTACCTTGATTTGACCCTTCAGGCGGTTTCTACCATGAGTTGACCCTTCAGGCGGTATCTACCATGATTTGACCCTTCAGGCGGTTTCTACCTTTGATTGACCCTTTAGGCGGTTTCTACCTTCAGTTGACCCTTCAGGCGGTATCTACCTTGATTTGACCCTTCAGGCGGTTTCTACCTTCAGTTGACCCTTCAGGCGGTATCTACCTTGATTTGACCCTTCAGGCGGTTTCTACCTTGGTTTGACCCTTCAGACGGTTTCTACCTTCAGTTGACCCTTCAGGCGGTATCTACCTTGATTTGACCCTTCAGGCGGTTTCTACCTTGGTTTGACCCTTCAGGCGGTTTCTACCTTTGGTTTGACCCTTCAGGCGGTTTCTACCATGATTTGACCCTTCAGGCGGTATCTACCATTGTTTTGACCCTTTAGGCGGTTTCTATCATACATTGACCCTTCAGGCGGTTTCTACCATTGGTTGACCCTTCAGGCGGTATCTACCTTGGTTTGACCCTTCAGGCGGTTTCTACCTTTGAGTTGACCCTTCAGGCGGTTTCTACCTTTGAGTTCTAGAAAGAGCAGATTCCATTGCACAACTATCGTTGCATTGGGGCTCGATCCATAGCTCAAAATGAGTGGAATTGAAAAGTGGATTACCCCGTGTTTTTCCTCACGGAGATTCCATTTTCAATCCCTTCTATTTTTTTCCTATAGACGGCGCCCGGGGTTTTAGGCGCGGTTGTGTGTATTTTCGGTGTCGTGCTAAAGCGATAAACATGCATCTTATTTAACAATCACCGCTTCAATATAAAACATACACACAATCATTCATTCCTACGCCAACCTGCATAGGACAATGTTAATCACAGACTACCCCCCTTATCACTCCAATCTGCAAAAACATATAACACCTATCATGAGTGGACTTACCTCACCTTCAAGAGGGCCTGCAGGGCTAGAAAAATCACTCAGCGTTTTAATTACGGCCTAAGTCCACTTGGGGTCTAGAACCATAGGTTCTAGAACACAGTGTCCCCAGTGGAGTCGCCAGCTGTCGCGACCCGTCCGAAAGCGGACGCGGCTAATGGATTACCGATCACGGGTCTTGGATCGGCGCGAGCCCTCCCAAGCTGTTGACACCTAAATTTTGATCAACTTTTTTTATTTATTTATTTATCTTTATTTCATTTTTTTGAAAATTCATAGAAAATCCATAAAAAGTTGAAAAATTGAAAAATCAATTTTGGTGACCTTAGCCAAGCTAAATGAACCATTTTGACCAAAAAAATAATTTTCATAATTTTCATTTTTTTATATATATTTTCGAAAAATACAAAAAAAAATCAAGAAAATCAAGAAAAATAATATTTGAGGTCACAAAGATATATAAGAATAGTCGATATTTTTATTTTATCTATTTTTCTGACCTCATAAAACGGTAAAATTCAGGTTCGATTTTAGGTGTTTTCTGATCACCGTAAAATCGAACTTGGCAAAAATATTAGCAATAATTAAAAGAGAAAAGAGTGAAACATCATCATTTAAAAGAAAAAGAAAAAGAAAAGTGTGTGCTTAATTAATGATTTTATCCCTCTTTTATTTATTTATTTTATCTTATTTTCAACTTTTCTCTCCTTTTGATTTTTTTTATTTATTTTTTTTAATTTTTATTTTTTTATTTTTCCCGCGGACGGCTCTCTCTCTCTGCTCCCTCGGTCTTCTTCTTCTTCTTCTTGGACGGAGAAGATCTCCTCCTCGGCCGACGGATCTCCGCCTTCTCCCGCTCGCTCGCTACCATCCCCATTATCCTCCACCTCCTTCGATCATCGCCCACCCTGTCACGCCGTCGCTCCACCACCGCTGCACCGCCATAGCCGCCGAAAATAGCCGAAGCTTCCAAGTCTTCGTCGTCCCGCCTGAAGAAGAAGTGAAGCTGGTGAATCACCCTCCGAGCTCCAGAACGCCGTGAGGAAGCTTGTGTACCCGTCAGATTCGCCAGAGACTGTCTAGAAGCACAACCCGGACCTTGGAGCTGGATCTCGGCCTTCAATGGTGTCTCGATTTTCACTCGTTCATTTCACGAATGGTTGATCTTGAATTACTCCCTGGGCATCACTGTCCATTTTCGTTTTTCATTTCATA
The DNA here is from genome assembly GCA_021437785.1 of Rhodomyrtus psidioides. NCBI lineage: Eukaryota > Viridiplantae > Streptophyta > Magnoliopsida > Myrtales > Myrtaceae > Rhodomyrtus > Rhodomyrtus psidioides. The sequence goes on along the minus strand of JAILYB010000260.1, from coordinate 51,381 downwards.
CGATTTCGTCTAGCAGAACTCCCGGTCGGTCTTTAACCTTCCCCGGCCGGTCGTGAGCTCCGGAGATCGTTTCCGACCAAACCGAACCCCCACGAAGATCAGGTAAGTCTTCTGGAACTCTTAGAATGCTTCCCAATAACTTATATTAGTCATGTAACGTCTAGAATAGCTAGAACCATGCCTCGCCGGTGATGTAGTTTCGGTCGGAGATGGCAAGTCGGTCGTTTGATTTTCTGCTATATCGAGCTCTTGGTATGTTGTAGGCGAGGTTCACACGAGTCTAATGCCGTCGGTTTCGTGCGATTTGGACGTCGGAGGGCCAAGATATCGCCCTCCGACGAGGCGCCGGCGAGGGAACGCCGGCGCCGATCATCTTCTCCGGCTGCTCTGGTCGCCCGTTGACCGGTCAACGCTGACGTGGCATGCCACGTCAGCGGCCACGTCAGCGTTGGTGGGTCCGGGCCGGTTTAATCAAAGCCCAGATCGGACGGCTGTGGCTTTGCCACGTGTCGCCATCTGGGACGTTCGTTTCCTTTGAACGAAACGACGCCGTTCGGTCATGGAGGGGGGCGGGCCGGTTCATGGGTCGCGGGCCTGGGCGTGGGCCGGGTCATCCGACCCGGTCCGCATAATTTATATATATATATTATTTTTAATAAAAAAATAATAAAAAAAAATTCGAAAATCAATAAAAAAAAATAGAAAATCATAAAAAAAATTCAAAAAAAATTCGAAAAATTCAGAAAAATTCTAAAAAATTCCAGAAAATAGGAAATGGCCACATTCAACTGGCCACGACCTGTTTCGGGTCATTTGACCCCCGGACATTCCAGAAATGACGGTTTTGCCCTTTCGGCAAACCGTCTTCCAAAAAAATTTCTAAAAAAAATCCAGGAAAATCCCAAAAAATAGGAAATGGCCACAGACAACTGGCCAAGACTCATCCCGGGTGTTTTGAACCCGGTCCCTCTTAAAATGACGATTTCGCCCTTTGGGCGAATCGTCTTCTAAAAATCAGAGAAAAATCAAGAAAATCCAAAAAAATTCTCAAAAATGGGAAATGGCCACAATCAACTGGCCATGGAATATTTTGAGTAGTAAATTGACGATTTTGCCCTTCGGGCTAAATCGCCTCCAAATCTTCCCATTTTACCTCGGTCCTAAATCACGCATTCCCTAAGTCCTTATGGCTATACTAGGAGGCCATGTGAAATGAATTGACGTGCATTGATGTGATTTATCTATACACTTGATTGCGCTTTCATTTAAATTGATTGTGATTGATAGGAATAGTCTTCCAATCTGCATGAAACCCTGAATCAAACCTACCTCACCCGAACTTGCGCCTGCATGAACTCTTGGCTAGGAACATCACTCGCGTTAGGTACCGAAAGGGCGTTGGTAATGATATCAACGTAACCAAGTCCCCGAACCCAAAATCTCTGGTTCCGCAGGATTGGTCGATCTCTCCCAATCGGTCAATAAGGTTTCCGGTCTACCCTCCAAGAAAGACCGGTGGCGACTCCAAATGCATGCACAAGTTGCACATGCCACCACGACCACACTGAAGGTCGAAAGCGATCGACTCTTATCGTCGAATCCTTTGAAAAATACTCCCGCCGCGATTTGGTATGGGCCTGGGAGGGCCCGCGCCGATCAAAGGCCCGCGATCGGTAATCCATTAGCCGCGTCCGCTTTCGGACGGGTCGCGACAGCTGGCGACTCCGCTGGGGAATTTGTTCTAGAACACTTGGTTCTGGACCTTAAGTGGACTTAGGCCGTAATTAAAACGCTGAGTGATTTTTCTAACCATGCAGGCGCTCTTGAAGGTGAGGTAAGTCCGCTTATGGTAGGTGTTATATGTTTTTGCAGATTGGAGAAATAAGGGGTGTAGTCCGTGATTAACATTGTCTTATGCAGGTTGGGCGTAGGAATGTATGTTGTGTGGATGATTTGAAGTGCTGATTGATAAACTGTTATGCATGAATTGCATTGTGATGATCACAACACGTGGACACACACAACCGCGCCTAAAACCCCGGGCGCCGCCTTTAGGAACACAATATAAGGAATTGAGAATGGAATCTCCGTGAGGAAAAACGCGGGGTAATCCACTTTTCAATTCCGCTCGCTTCGAACTATGGATCGAGTCCCAATGCAACGATAGCTGTGCAATGGAATCGGCTCTTTCTAGAACTCGAGATGGGAACCTTAACCTTAGGTGCCAAACCCTCTGATTTTTAGAAGTTTACCATCACTTGTCTCATGCGCATGTCTTTGGGCGGTTGGTACACCTAAAACCGCACATAAGTCGACGAGTTCGGTTGGTAAGGCTCTCTATCCCTCAAATCTATTACAGTTCATATAAATATAGGCATTTCATTCATCGCATTCTGGTGATTAGATTAAATTCCATTTCAAGGATAGATATGTATGTTTTTCCCAAACGTCCTTGTAGAAGACGAAGAGGATGATATCCCATGACAAGCACCGAGTGAGCAACAAAGGAGCCTACTATGGACATTATTGAGATATCGTCCAATGAAGATGACGAGTTGGGGCAAGTGATCCGGAAGTCACAGATCGAACTTGGGGCACCCTTAAACGTTAGGATCACATTCCTTTGTTTCATTTTCCATTACTAGTCCTCTTGTATAGGGTTTATTTTTATCGAGGCTTTCTCTATCTCACCCCTTAGAGTGATTGTATTAGGGATCTATTGGTGTATACATTTGGATGGAACTTGGTTGCATTTCTTTTGACAGGTCATGGGAATGTGATAGTGGCATTTTCTCTAATCATCCGAATACTCCCAAGTCAAGTTTATAATTCCTTTAGAGGAAATTAAAATTGGAAATCTTGCACGACCTTTTTGGTCGTATAGGGTAATCCAACCCCAATTTCGCTAGAAGGAATTATACACTTGAATTGGTCCATGCACGTTTTACGTCACTGGTAATCCACGATAATTGATCGAGAATATCGGCGTTGTCTTGAATTTAATGACGAGATAGATGTCCAAATTACTCTCGTTCTTAACAAAACGGCCTTGATTTGGATGCCATATCTTCAATTAAATTTAAAACACGTTATTATGCCTCGCACTTTTGAGTAATTCGTTCCTCTCGAAATTGATCAAAAGCGATTATTGTGAATTACATTCCTTTCAATAGTATGCTTTCTTTCGAGGAATATTGATAAAAACTTTTCGCGCAAGATTAAAACCCTTGTAAAAGTTCTTGTCCTTATTAATCATGGGCAAGCATAGGATTGAAAGGGGTTTTTGATTTCTTTTTCAAATTATTCCTTCTGACTCTGTCTTTTTATTTGCAGGTAAAAAAAAATAGGTAATAGAGAGAAATCTTTTCCTGGACAAGTCTATGGCTATTATCTCATCTGATCATGAGCGAGTTATAAAATCAGGACATATTTGCTCGGCTTATTGATATTATGGTTCGGCTCACCCAAGTTGAAGATGTTCGGATGCTCGAAGAAATGAACCATACAGAAGTTAAAACACACACACAAGAGTTCTCATTTATTTTGCTCAGTGGAGGGTTTTCAGAAGCAGGTCATACAAGTCGAGGTGGAAAAGTAAAGCCAATGTGAGCCCTAATTAACGACACAAAGGATCCCAACTGACCCTCCATGTTATTAATGCTCTGCTCATACTCCCAGCTCCGCATGTTGTGGTCGGCAAGCCTGAGGAGAAGACTTCTGCATTCTCCCTTAACTTCGGCGACCTTGGCCTCGTGTTCTTCGGTGACTACTTCCAGGTCCCGAACCAGTCCATTCCCGCGAGCTATGTCCTCGGTTATCTTGTCGAGCCGTTCTTCCTGCCAGTCGCTCTGAAGCCTCAACAGGACGTTGCGGCGGTCATGCTCGCCGGTGGTCAGAGATATGGCCAATTGATCCACCAGATTTCTCCTCTCGCGAAGCAACGTCGCGACCCGCTCATTAGCAAACTCGACGGCCTTTTTGTAACTATCAACCAGATAGTTGGTCAGCACCAAATGATCAGATCGATCTTCGTAGCGGGCTCGTAAGACACGAGCCACGAGAACTTCCCGGTGAGCAACACGGTAAGCCTCCAGAAAGTTTGCAAAGAGGGCCGGGAAGGTTTTATACTCCTTCTCCAACTCAGTACCCTCGATGGAAGTAGCGTCTGTGGCCTCGAATAGAACGCGAATCTCAGCCTCGATCTCCAGATGATCGGCTATATAAGCATAGCCCCGACCCAAGAGATTATAGAGTTTTTCCCATCGGGCCGGGACTGCGATTGAAAAAACGCAAGCATGGGAAGAGTCAGAGGAAGAAGCAGAAGACGAAGCCATTTCTTGTTGGAAGGATGGAGAGGAAGACGAGTGCGATGGAATGAATGAAAGTGAAAGCTGGGCAAATGAGAGCACTAACCTTCTCCTCGTTTCATAGTAGCTCAAAAATGGAGAAAAGTTACAGCAATAATGCTTGTGGAGCCGGGGTAGTTAATGTAAAGCAGGGGCTGCTCCTCCCGTGAAGCATCAGACATGTCTCGATCCGCGATTTCAGGCCTGACGAGTTTGAAAAGTTGTAAAGGAGTTGTCTATTTCACCATTATTGAGATGGAGCGGGAGTCAAGCGCAGATATCGAAGGAGCCGCGATAGGGTTGATAGCTTTGTCATGATGAAAAGCTGAGCGGGTGGTGGACGTAATTTAGTCTTTTGAGAGATAGTGGGGGACAGGTTCGGCTATCGAGGAAAGAAAAGCGATCCGTGATCTCTCCACCATGAAAAGGAAGGAAGACGACAAGACGAGAAACTCAAAATCTCTAGAAGAGCGCTCGCCTGGTGATCGTCTTCCATGCTCGAAGAGCGGCTCCTGAATACGCAAAGTCACTCAGAAGAAAGTTTAGAGAGAGTAAACATAGGAAGAGGATTACAAGAGCTCGAGTGAATAAAAGAGGACGAACAAACCTTTTCTTGATCCAGTATGTTTAACAGTCATAGTCATTTGTTAGAGATGACTGACCCAAATGTCCTAGGTAATGTGCAGTTGGGAGAACTCGAAGTCTTTGGGATCGAGCCAGATGTCGAAACCATACTACCCAACCCTGTTGGCAACGAGGTTCAGGATCAGGGCAGCGACGATGACAGTGGTGGCGACGACGACAGTAGCAGCAACAACGACGGCAGCGGCGATGTCCCATCTCGTGGAAGAAGACGTCGCCGGCTCTACACTGAGAAGGAAATCCAGATACTCGAAGCTGCCTTCAATAAGTGCCGTTACCCGGATACGAGACGAAGAAGAAAATTAGCCCGGGAATTAGAGATGGAACCCTTAAGGGTCAAGCACTGGTTCCAAAACAGACGGGCCAGATCAGTGGTTCGGGGAAAGTGTCAAGAGCTCGAAACTCTAAAAGAAGAATACGCCAAGCTTCGAGCAGAAAACATGTGGTGTAAGGAAGTCCTCATCAACGCCGCTTGCCTTAACTGCGGTGGTTCTATCGACACTCGCGAAATGTTCCGTGATAAGTTTTCTACGAGAATCGCAGGTGGTCGTCCGCCACCCCACCCCCTCAAACCATCTTTGGAAAGAGGGGAGGCGCGTTACTACAATTTCCCTGACAATGGGCTTACTATCACCACAGACCAGTTCGAAGTCAACCAGCTTCCCCTGCAACAACCTCTGGCACAACCAGACCCCGCCGAGAGTGAATCGAGGAAGGATCGCCGAGTCACGGATGCTATCCTGAGTCGCCAAAAGAAGTTCATATGGTCTCCAGAGCTTCACAGAAAATTCCTTGATGCGGTTCACCAAATAGGGAATGATTCATTATGTCCAACACGCGTACATGAGGTCATGAATGAACCGGGACTCGCTAGAAGGTTAGTCGCAAACCACCTTAATGGTTACCGCAGGAAACTACGACGGCGTCATGCCGCACGGCGCCTAGAAGAGCCCGACTCGAACTTGAACATTAGGTACGGCTACGAATGCAACAGCCATGCCTCAAGAAGAGCCCTGCCGAGTCTCGATACCAACCAAGCCGGTAGCTCTGCCACCAACTGTTGGAGAATTGGTCAATATAGCCCTATCAATCATCTTAATGTTCCTCAAGAATACGTGCCACCGGTGCAACAAATATACACTTCCCCGCTCGAGCAGCGGCCGTCCACCGACGCTCTTCCTGCTGCTGATCCACCCACGACGTCTAATGTTCAGGAGTTCGCCCAACTAGGGCATATGATCTCAGATGATCTAGTGGGGGAACACTTCGAACAATTTTGCTTCCCTGATCTCTGAGTGAGACACGCTTTTAATAGGAAAGAGGTCGACCCTCCTCTTTTCTTCTCAAACAAAGATGGTGGTCACAGTTCGAAGAATCCATCAGGAGGAGGCTAGCAAACCTTTACGGCCATGATCTGGAGCCGATGACCGCGCACCTGAACCCAGACATGATGGGGTGGTGATCGAACATACCCAGAGAAAAGGGGGGGCTTGTACACAAGTAGAACTTATTTCTTATTTGCGCATTGTAAAGTTTCAATCGGAGCAGTTCCTTTCTTCTTTAAGGCCTAGGGTTGATTTCACACAATGATGCTTGCTAACATCATCATGTTTAGCTACAACAATCTTTTGTCACGATGGGTTCGAGGTAAATCGACCAAGCGCACGAAGGCAAACGTGACAGCATAGGTTACAAACATAACGTGAGCGGGCTCGAAAACGGAAAGATCATCAGTTGCCTCAAACACTATGATTGCGAAACCAAGGGCAATATTGAATCTTGCGAAGGATAAGCGGAAATGTGCATACACTCTTATTTATAGCACTTAACAGGAGACTTTACAAACAGACTACTGAGGAAGAACCGTAAATCCAAAGTGAGTTCTAATGAGCATCACAAATGAGCTCAATTGATTCTCCATGCTATCCATGCCTTGCTTACAACCCACACTCTGGGAATCGAGGTCTACAAGCTTGAAGAAAAGGAGGCGACATTTCTCCTTAAGGTCGTTCACCTTGGTCTCATAGTACTCGAACTCAAGCTCTAAGTCCTGAGCCAGCACCCTCCCGCGAGCTATATCCATGCTCAGGTCTTCAAGCCTTTCCTCCAACCAGGCACACTGGAACCTCAGCACGAGGTTGTGCTGATCTTGCTCAAAGGCGGTGTCAAAAAGAGCCAGACGCTCCACCAAGTTGTCCCTCTCACGGACCAACATCGAAACCTGGGCGTGGGCGTATTCAACAGCCCTTTTATGGTTATCGGCCGTCAGCGTGGCCAACATCAGGGACTCAGTTCGGTCCTGATAGCGGGCTCGCACGATACCAGCCAGAGTGACCTCCCGGCTAGCAACTTCATAAGCCTGCAGGAAATTGTTGAAGAGAGTTGGGAAGATCACAAACTCCCTTTGAAGTTTCGTACCTTCAATACACACAGTATCCAGGGCTGGAATCAGAGTACGAACTTCAACCTCAGCTTCAGGATGACTGTTTATGTAGCCATAACCTCTACCCAAGAGGTGATAAAACCTCTCCCATTGGGTTGAAGCTTCGGCTGAGGCAGCGGGTACAGGAGAGGAAGCCATCTGCGATTCAACGACAGAGAAAAGAAGGAATGATGGAGGAGTGTTTGAGAGGTTAGATCGAAACGTTAATCTCCTCGATGTCAACCTCTCGCCCTTTAACGCTCGAACGAGAAAGGGAAAGCTGCAATAATTTTTCTATACGCAGCAGGGCTAATCAAGCCTCATTAATACATCCCTGGTGAGTCACAGATCCACCTCTGTCCCGTGATCTCGGGCTTAGAAAAAGTAACAACACCTAAAGGCCGGCGGACCTATTACTTTGGAGACCGAGCTAGGGGGACAGGCGTAATGCTCGATAAAGCAAAAGTCGGCACGGGAGATCTGCACGCTCCACTCAGGCAAGAGAGAGTAAGAACGGACGGGGGGAATCACGAAGTCTCGAAAGGAACGCCCGTCAGACGCTCGTTACTCGATTTCAAAGCGACGCTTCTTGTAACACGCCTAATCCCTGATAATTACAGAGAGGGCGGACATCTGAGAAAGGGTGGAGAAGATCAAGCGAACGAAGATCAGGAAAAGACATTTCGACCCAAAATGTTCAAGGGGTACCATCATCTGTTGGAAACGCCTGACCTGAATGTTTCCGAACTTGAACGGCTAGAGGAATTTGAAGACCTCGGAAATGAATTCGTCACGAAGGATATGGAAATCGACTCGACCATCCAGGAGACTCAAGCCCTCAACGACCAAGACGCCAGCGACGATGATCCGCGCTAGAAAAGAAAGCGTCGCCAGCTCTACACTCCGGATGAGGTCCAGATACTTGAAGCTATCTTCAAGGGATGCCCTTTCCCGGACACAGAACAGAGGAAGAAGTTGGGTCAAAAACTAGGGACAAGCCCTTTGAGGATCTTGAATTGGTTTCAAAATAAACGAACCAAGCTGAGTAAGCAGTACAAACGACGGGAGACCGCATTTCTAAAGGAACAGAACGAGAAGCTTCGAACAAAGAACATGAGGTATGAGGAAGTTCTTAGCACTATTGTCTGCCCTAACTGCGGTGGCCCTACCACTCTCAATAGATTGTTTCCCGTTAAACCTTCTGCTAGGATCGAAAATACTGGTGATGTAAATGAACAAATCAATCCCACAAAGATAGTGCCAGTGCCTTCTGAAGGAGGGAATATATGCCACTATGATGAGAGTCACCACGAGTCTTCTCCACAACGACTTATGGCAGGATCAGATCCTGCTCGAGAAGGGTTAAAGATCAGCCGTCAAGCTGTCAACGCTATTCTGAACCAAGAGAAGAAGATTTTCGCGTGGCCCCTTGAGCTTCACCGCCGGTTCTTAGACGTGGTTCGGCGAATAGGGCTCGACTATGCACGCCCGAAGAAAGTAATGGAGGCCCTGAATGCACCAGAACTTACCAAGGCTATGGTCTCAAATCACCTCGGTTGTTACAGAAGAGCGCTAAGACAGCGTCATGCTAACCTCGGTTACAAATTCAACACTTATTGGGAAATTGATCAGAATATTCATCTGAGTCATCCCAATTTTCTTCAAGAGTGTGTGCCACAGATGCAGCAGGTGCAGCACCCATCCGTCGCTGTTTTTCCGCTTACTAATGAGCTTTCTGCGCTTAGTGCCCAAGGACTTGCCGAACTAGGGCAGGTGGTTTCAAAGGATCTAACAAGGGAATGCGTTGAGCATTTTTGTTTCCCTAATTCCCAAGTAGGAGATGCTTATGGGGGTCAATCGATCAACTCCCCTCTCATGTTCTCGAGAAGAAATGGAGGTTCCAGCTCGAAGAACCAGTCGGGCGATACTACCCAACCCACACATCAATATTTCGAAGGATCAGATGACTTCTGCGATGATCAGTCAGTGATACTTCGATCCAAAATGTTCCAAGGATACCGTCATTTGTTGGAAACGCCCGACTTAGAAGTCTCCGAGCTTAAACTGCTGGAAGAATTTGAAGATCACGGGACCGAATCTGGCACGATGGTCATGGAGATTGACACTTCCGACGATGAAACTCAAGGTTGTGGTAATGAAAACAATGCCCATAGCAGTGATCAGCGTCAGAAAGGAAAACATCCCATTCACCGTACTTCAAGTCAAGACCGGGAGCTTGATTTTTTCTTCGAGGAATGCCCACATCCAGATGAGAAGCAGAGGGCTGAGCTAGGTCGAGAGTTAGGGTGGGAGCCTAGGAAGGTCAATAATTGGTTTCGTAACAAACGAGCCCGGCTGGGGAATCTACATAGACAGCAAGAGCTAGCGATTCTGAAGGAAGAAAATGAAAAGCTTCGAACAGAAAGCGCTAGGTATGAGGAAGCGCTGAGCAGTGCCACTTGCCTTGATTGCAATAACCATATTCTCATCAGTGAAATATTCTCCGAAGAGCCACTTCTAGAGATTGGTAGTGCTCATATGTTACAATGCCTTTCGCAATGTCTTCCGGTGCAGTCAGGTACCGTCGAAGGCTTACAAGAGCAGTTTCCAACACAATCAGATCTCATAGAGATTAGTCGGCGAGCTGTTCTTGTTGACAAGAAAGCGCGATTTTCTTGGACTGCTGAACTCCATCAGAAGTTTGTTGATACAGTTCGACAGTTGGGGATCGACACGGCACGATCAACGCGCATACACGAAATCCTGAACGTGCCGGGACTCTCTAAAGTTAACGTCGCGAGCCACCTTGGATATTTCAAGAGGTTGCTAAAAGAGGGACGGGTGACGCTAAGCTCGGATGGAGCTGGTTCGAACTTAAATGTTGGTCATAACTGCAACCACGGTGATTGTAGAGCCGGGAACACCCAACCATGTTTCGGTGTTGACGAGACCAGCAACCATGTCACCGACTCCTCTAACCCAAATCAGAACGCTCCACCAAGCAGTCTCAATACCCCTCAAGTGTATATACCGCAGTTCCCGCAAATAGGAACTCCCCAATTTGAGTACCAACCTGTTGCTCGTGCTCTTCCCATGGCAAATCCAACATTTACATGGGACATGTCTACATATTTGCCGGTCAACAAGGGAGGTTCCAGCTCGAGGAATCAAATCATCCAAGGCGAGAGTGATCTATCGCCAGCGGTCGGTGACACTCGACTTGAGCATCAATGGCTCGGAGATTCGAGCGATTTCCTTGGAGAGGAACTCAATTTCTGGCTCGATCAGCCTGAAGCTGGCGGACTCTTGCAATAGTGATACAGAGCCGACGATCAGGTGTTTGATTCAAGGCGCGATTTGTAAAAAAATGTTCGGAGAAAAGAGGATGAATAGCCTGAATGAATGTATTGGCAATCCCATTGTAAGGCTCCCATGGGGGCATTTCTCATTTACGCTTAAAACTAGTCGTACGAAGATCCGCCTTACCTTTTGAGCATCTTTAAGCTCAGGGGCGAGCTCCCCAAGCAATGATCATCGTTCGCAGAGCATAATGGAATCCACCCCTTCAATGCAAAATGCATCTGGCCGCGAAGCCACCCATTTGGTAAAACGATGTATCGTTCCTAAACGATCTCCAATCGGATACCGAAATAATGTCTTCTTTCTTTTCCTTCTCAGATGATAAACATGGATAAATCACTTAAGGAGTCATGCGTTCAAATAGCAGAACAGACGCTGCCCAGCTGGGGGCAGATGAACCAGTGATGTTACAAACACTCCAAGCATGGATAGGCGGATTTGATAGATGTTGTTCATATCAACACGCCACATCAGAATGGGATGAAAATCAAGAGTAAAGTTGTATCGTCCTAATTTGTCTTGAATTCGAGGATATGAATTGATACTTGTTGTCTATCCTTGGCAGGGGAGTCGCCTTGCAGAGGAACAAGTTCTTACATCCCATGTACTACTCGTCAGAGTACATGACCAAGGGTAGGATGTATCGTTTCGATTTTTGAAAAATTTGTGAACCTACAATGATATGCTTTCTTTACATTTGCAGGGGTCTGCAGCCGCGACAGGTAGGTAAGTATCTCTTTCCCAGTTAGCTGGAGATAAAGAATGTTAAAATCCCTTTAGCCGTCATGGAAATTATCCAATGCATCGATGTTCATGATTTAAATCGGGAGGTTGCCCAAAGCATGAATAAAACATGCACGATACATCACAAAATCCCCTCGATGGATAAATTTTGGGAAAGAAAGAAATGAATTTTTCCAAATATGATTATTTGTCAAATCATTCAAAAGGAAGTTTACTCAAAAGAGAGGCGAACCCAGTCCAAACACATCCTACATACACTTGAGAGATGAGGGAAGTGAATCGGATGGCAAAATCTGTACCTACGGAGGTAGGGACCATTCGCAGCGATTACATGGATTGGGACGACGGAGGCGTTCGTTTCATATCCCCTAAACACTACAGGTAACCGTTGATAACCCCTTGAACGGCGATTTTCATTCTTAACCCTGTCAAGAACCACCCCACATCGGGGCAAAATGGAGGTGAGTCCAGCAGCATCAGGAGGAAATGGTTAGAAATTTTCTTGCTCGGACTAACATTAATCTTTGTGTGTTGTTTATATGGTAATCCAAGTGCCATAGGATGATGAGGAGCATTCATTTCTCTATCCCACACACCGAATCCTTTGCATAGCCAAGTTGAGCCTGCAAAATCATTTCATAAACCCGTTGGTGATCATTGCACTTTCCAAGACGGATGCGACATCACTTCAGAAACAAGGGAGTTCAAGACCTAGGGTTTACGAAAAAGCTACTAAGTCGATACTCAAGCGTGCTAAGAGCCAAGTCATATATCTAGCACAATCGCCAAGCATCCCGCTTGCGACAAGGGATTAAAGAAATCCCCAGCATCAGATAAGAAAAAGCAAAGTGCCTGGTAAAAGCAAGGCCGATGCTCGCATAAGCTGTTTGATTGATCCCCAGTAAAGTCTGGTCGGGAAAAGAGGAAATTCCTAAAAGAGTAGTATCAAAAGGGCTACTCCCCAAATGGCGTCAAGCGCGGAGCAAAGATATAGAGAGAATTATCGGTCTCTGAATGCAACAAGAGACGCTCTCTAAAGGACTTGTGCACACCTCAAAAGCGGTTGCACACCTCAAAAACTGAATATGCAGAATGGAAAAGACAGGTGACGAATTTGCAATGATCACCAATGTCAATCCCCTCATAAATTCTGGGCCAAAAACAAGCCTTTTTCGGTCCCCAATCCTACCAATGTCATAACCCTGAAACAGTCTTCTCTGACTAAGACATTTGGGTTAACATATAGCTTAGCTCGAAGAAGTACGAGCAAGACTATTTCTTTCTCATTTTGCAGGGTTCTCGACTTGTAAACCCGGAGCAGATGGTGAAGAATTTCATTCAAATGACCTTGACTCAAAAGTGAGTCCCTCTTGAAGATCAATAACCAAGCCCAACATTACGGTCCCATGGAAGACCTCCCGACCGATCAAAATGTATGCGCTGCGAATGATCCTAAAACCTAGGCACAGGTTAATAGGAAGTTGGCGCATTCCTTAAGACCATTATCACAGAGCGGTGAGGAGCCCTCTTGGATGAGAAATTCTCCAATAGATGTTTTGAACAAACTCTTTTTGGAAATTTCAAATTGTTTGATCTAGATTTTCCGTGCAAGGGATTTGTGATCACATTTGCATGTTGCAAGAATGCTTTGGACAACCTCCAGCATCAAAATGCACATTTCACAATTAAAACTTAAGTCATACGGTTTTTGTCAAGTGGACAGCCGTGGTCTTCCCAAAAATTACTAACGTTTTCTTGGTGAAGAAAAATCTTTCAAGCCCAAACTTCTGCAGGATACCTGGAGAACCCAGCTCCCAGAATGTCGCCTCAGCAGACTCAAGTGAAGCTTTGTCAAAATAAAATCTTTCACTGCTTCAAAAAACTGAATTCCCGACAAACTTCGGGATCTCTAGAAAAAGAGGGGAAGAAAAACTCTTTTAAAAGAAAAAGTCCTATCAGACGTAGAGAACCCTCGTCATGAGACCCATTTTCAAAGCAAACTGAAGGTAGAAACCGCCCGAAGGGTCAAAACAAAGGTAGAAACCGCCTGAAGGGTCAAACCAAGGTAGATACCGCCTGAAGGGTCATCTTAAGGTAGAAACCGCCCGAAGGGTCAAAACAAAGGTAGAAACCGCCTGAAGGGTCAAACTCAAGGTAGAAACCGCCTGAAGGGTCAAACTCAAGGTAGATACCGCCTGAAGGGTCATCTTAAGGTAGAAACCGCCCGAAGGGTCAAAACAAAGGTAGAAACCGCCTGAAGGGTCAAACCAAGGTAGATACCGCCTGAAGGGTCATCTTAAGGTAGAAACCGCCCGAATGGTCAAAACAAAGGTAGAAACCGCCTGAAGGGTCAAACCAAGGTAGAAACCGCCTGAAGGGTCAACTCAAGGTAGAAACCGCTTGAAGGGTCAAACCAAGGTAGAAACCGCTTGAAGGGTCAACACAATGGTAGAAACCGCCTGAAGGGTCAATCAAAGGTAGAAACCGCCTGAAGGGTCAATCCAATAGCGAAAATCACTTAAATGGTCAACTCAATGGTCCGATCCACCATACGGATCAAAATCCTTGGCAAATCCCAAATGGGGCGCGTCTTCCTTAGATTCCTATCAGTTAGGAATCTCATTATGGTTTAACCTACCATACGGGTCAGAGCTTAACCTCTCTAGGACACTCTAGAAACGAGTCCCTAGAAATTCTCTGGAATCCATCAGACACTGCGAAAATCGCACAAACATCGAATAGGTAAGTGGCAGGTATATCTCTCTACTATCTCACTCTCTCATGTCAAATAAATGTTTCCCCTTTCAAGAAAGAGCATACATGGACAAGCATGGAGATTGGATGTCAAGACTCCTTTTCCTTTAGTCTCCCGAGTCGAGTCGATCAGGACTCAGGTGTCACCTTATCTTTGAGAGAAACCTCTAACGAGATTCCTCTCAAAGAGGGGCAGCTGTTGACACCTAAATTTTGATCAACTTTTTTTATTTATTTATTTATCTTTATTTCATTTTTTTGAAAATTCATAGAAAATCCATAAAAAGTTTAAAAATTGAAAAATCAATTTTGGTGACCTTAGCCAAGCTAAATGAACCATTTTGACCAAAAAAATAATTTTCATAATTTTCATTTTTTTATATATATTTTCGAAAAATACAAAAAAAATCAAGAAAATCAAGAAAAATAATATTTGAGGTCACAAAGATATATAAGAATAGTCGATATTTTTATTTTATCTATTTTTCTGACCTCATAAAACGGTAAAATTCAGGTTCGATTTTAGGTGTTTTCTGATCACCGTAAAATCGAACTTGGCAAAAATATTAGCAATAATTAAAAGAGAAAAGAGTGAAACATCATCATTTAAAAGAAAAAGAAAAAGAAAAGTGTGTGCTTAATTAATGATTTTATCCCTCTTTTATTTATTTATTTTATCTTATTTTCAGCTTTTCTCTCCTTTTGATTTTTTTTATTTATTTTTTTTAATTTTTATTTTTTTATTTTTCCCGCGGACGGCTCTCTCTCTCTGCTCCCTCGGTCTTCTTCTTCTTCTTCTTGGACGGAGAAGATCTCCTCCTCGGCCGACGGATCTCCGCCTTCTCCCGCTCGCTCGCTACCATCCCCATTATCCTCCACCTCCTTCGATCATCGCCCACCCTGTCACGCCGTCGCTCCACCACCGCTGCACCGCCATAGCCGCCGAAAATAGCCGAAGCTTCCAAGTCTTCGTCGTCCCGCCTGAAGAAGAAGTGAAGCTGGTGAATCACCCTCCGAGCTCCAGAACGCCGTGAGGAAGCTTGTGTACCCGTCAGATTCGCCAGAGACTGTCTAGAAGCACAACCCGGACCTTGGAGCTGGATCTCGGCCTTTAATGGTGTCTCGATTTTCACTTGTTCATTTCACGAATGGTTGATCTTGAATTACTCCCTGGGCATCACTGTCCATTTTCGTTTTTCATTTCATACGATTTCGTCTAGCAGAACTCCCGGTCGGTCTTTAACCTTCCCCGGCCGGTCGTGAGCTCCGGAGATCGTTTCCGACCAAACCGAACCCCCACGAAGATCAGGTAAGTCTTCTGGAACTCTTAGAATGCTTCCCAATAACTTATATTAGTCATGTAACGTCTAGAATAGCTAGAACCATGCCTCGCCGGTGATGTAGTTTCGGTCGGAGATGGCAAGTCGGTCGTTTGATTTTCTGCTATATCGAGCTCTTGGTATGTTGTAGGCGAGGTTCACACGAGTCTAATGCCGTCGGTTTCGTGCGATTTGGACGTCGGAGGGCCAAGATATCGCCCTCCGACGAGGCGCCAGCGAGGGAACGCCGGCGCCGATCATCTTCTCCGGCTGCTCTGGTCGCCCGTTGACCGGTCAACGCTGACGTGGCATGCCACGTCAGCGGCCACGTCAGCGTTGGTGGGTCCGGGCCGGTTTAATCAAAGCCCAGATCGGACGGCTGTGGCTTTGCCACGTGTCGCCATCTGGGACGTTCGTTTCCTTTGAACGAAACGACGCCGTTCGGTCATGGAGGGGGGCGGGCCGGTTCATGGGTCGCGGGCCTGGGCGTGGGCCGGGTCATCCGACCCGGTCCGCATAATTTATATATATATATTATTTTTAATAAAAAAATATTAAAAAAAAATTCGAAAATCAATAAAAAAAAATAGAAAATCATAAAAAAATTCAAAAAAAATTCGAAAATTCAGAAAAATTCTAAAAAATTCCAGAAAATAGGAAATGGCCACATTCAACTGGCCACGACCTGTTTCGGGTCATTTGACCCCCGGACATTCCAGAAATGACGGTTTTGCCCTTTCGGCAAACCGTCTTCCAAAAAAATTTCTAAAACAAATCCAGGAAAATCCCAAAAAATAGGAAATGGCCACAGACAACTGGCCAAGACTCATCCCGGGTGTTTTGAACCCGGTCCCTCTTAAAATGACGATTTCGCCCTTTGGGCGAATCGTCTTCTAAAAATCAGAGAAAAATCAAGAAAATCCAAAAAAATTCTCAAAAATGGGAAATGGCCACAATCAACTGGCCATGGAATATTTTGAGTAGTAAATTGACGATTTTGCCCTTCGGGCTAAATCGCCTCCAAATCTTCCCATTTTACCTCGGTCCTAAATCACGCATTCCCTAAGTCCTTATGGCTATACTAGGAGGCCATGTGAAATGAATTGACGTGCATTGATGTGATTTATCTATACACTTGATTGCGCTTTCATTTAAATTGATTGTGATTGATAGGAATAGTCTTCCAATCTGCATGAAACCCTGAATCAAACCTACCTCACCCGAACTTGCGCCTGCATGAACTCTTGGCTAGGAACATCACTCGCGTTAGGTACCGAAAGGGCGTTGGTAATGATATCAACGTAACCAAGTCCCCGAACCCAAAATCTCTGGTTCCGCAGGATTGATCGATCTCTCCCAATCGGTCAATAAGGTTTCCGGTCTACCCTCCAAGAAAGACCGGTGGCGACTCCAAATGCATGCACAAGTTGCACATGCCACCACGACCACACTGAAGGTCGAAAGCGATCGACTCTTATCGTCGAATCCTTTGAAAAATACTCCCGCCGCGATTTGGTATGGGCCTGGGAGGGCCCGCGCCGATCAAAGGCCCGCGATCGGTAATCCATTAGCCGCGTCCGCTTTCGGACGGGTCGCGACAGCTGGCGACTCCGCTGGGGAATTTGTTCTAGAACACTTGGTTCTGGACCTTAAGTGGACTTAGGCCGTAATTAAAACGCTGAGTGATTTTTCTAACCATGCAGGCGCTCTTGAAGGTGAGGTAAGTCCGCTTATGGTAGGTGTTATATGTTTTTGCAGATTGGAGAAATAAGGGGTGTAGTCCGTGATTAACATTGTCTTATGCAGGTTGGGCGTAGGAATGTATGTTGTGTGGATGATTTGAAGTGCTGATTGATAAACTGTTATGCATGAATTGCATTGTGATGATCACAACACGTGGACACACACAACCGCGCCTAAAACCCCGGGCGCCGCCTTTAGGAACACAATATAAGGAATTGAGAATGGAATCTCCGTGAGGAAAAACGCGGGGTAATCCACTTTTCAATTCCGCTCGCTTCGAACTATGGATCGAGTCCCAATGCAACGATAGCTGTGCAATGGAATCGGCTCTTTCTAGAACTCGAGATGGGAACCTTAACCTTAGGTGCCAAACCCTCTGATTTTTAGAAGTTTACCATCACTTGTCTCATGCGCATGTCTTTGGGCGGTTGGTACACCTAAAACCGCACATAAGTCGACGAGTTCGGTTGGTAAGGCTCTCTATCCCTCAAATCTATTACAGTTCATATAAATATAGGCATTTCATTCATCGCATTCTGGTGATTAGATTAAATGCCATTTCAAGGATAGATATGTGTGTTTTTCCCAAACGTCCTTGTAGAAGACGAAGAGGATGATATCCCATGACAAGCACCGAGTGAGCAACAAAGGAGCCTACTATGGACATTATTGAGATATCGTCCAATGAAGATGACGAGTTGGGGCAAGTGATCCGGAAGTCACAGATCGAACTTGGGGCACCCTTAAACGTTAGGATCACATTCCTTTGTTTCATTTTCCATTACTAGTCCTCTTGTATAGGGTTTATTTTTATCGAGGCTTTCTCTATCTCACCCCTTAGAGTGATTGTATTAGGGATCTATTGGTGTATACATTTGGATGGAACTTGGTTGCATTTCTTTTGACAGGTCATGGGAATGTGATAGTGGCATTTTCTCTAATCATCCGAATACTCCCAAGTCAAGTTTATAATTCCTTTAGAGGAAATTAAAATTGGAAATCTTGCACGACCTTTTTGGTCGTATAGGGTAATCCAACCCCAATTTCGCTAGAAGGAATTATACACTTGAATTGGTCCATGCACGTTTTACGTCACTGGTAATCCACGATAATTGATCGAGAATATCGGCGTTGTCTTGAATTTAATGACGAGATAGATGTCCAAATTACTCTCGTTCTTAACAAAACGGCCTTGATTTGGATGCCATATCTTCAATTAAATTTAAAACACGTTATTATGCCTCGCACTTTTGAGTAATTCGTTCCTCTCGAAATTGATCAAAAGCGATTATTGTGAATTACATTCCTTTCAATAGTATGCTTTCTTTCGAGGAATATTGATAAAAACTTTTCGCGCAAGATTAAAACCCTTGTAAAAGTTCTTGTCCTTATTAATCATGGGCAAGCATAGGATTGAAAGGGGTTTTTGATTTCTTTTTCAAATTATTCCTTCTGACTCTGTCTTTTTATTTGCAGGTAAAAAAAAATAGGTAATAGAGAGAAATCTTTTCCTGGACAAGTCTATGGCTATTATCTCATCTGATCATGAGCGAGTTATAAAATCAGGACATATTTGCTCGGCTTATTGATATTATGGTTCGGCTCACCCAAGTTGAAGATGTTCGGATGCTCGAAGAAATGAACCATACAGAAGTTAAAACACACACACAAGAGTTCTCATTTATTTTGCTCAGTGGAGGGTTTTCAGAAGCAGGTCATACAAGTCGAGGTGGAAAAGTAAAGCCAAAGTGAGCCCTAATTAACGACACAAAGGATCCCAACTGACCCTCCATGTTATTAATGCTCTGCTCATACTCCCAGCTCCGCATGTTGTGGTCGGCAAGCCTGAGGAGAAGACTTCTGCATTCTCCCTTAACTTCGGCGACCTTGGCCTCGTGTTCTTCGGTGACTACTTCCAGGTCCCGAACCAGTCCATTCCCGCGAGCTATGTCCTCGGTTATCTTGTCGAGCCGTTCTTCCTGCCAGTCGCTCTGAAGCCTCAACAGGACGTTGCGGCGGTCATGCTCGCCGGTGGTCAGAGATATGGCCAATTGATCCACCAGATTTCTCCTCTCGCGAAGCAACGTCGCGACCCGCTCATTAGCAAACTCGACGGCCTTTTTGTAACTATCAACCAGATAGTTGGTCAGCACCAAATGATCAGATCGATCTTCGTAGCGGGCTCGTAAGACACGAGCCACGAGAACTTCCCGGTGAGCAACACGGTAAGCCTCCAGAAAGTTTGCAAAGAGGGCCGGGAAGGTTTTATACTCCTTCTCCAACTCAGTACCCTCGATGGAAGTAGCGTCTGTGGCCTCGAATAGAACGCGAATCTCAGCCTCGATCTCCAGATGATCGGCTATATAAGCATAGCCCCGACCCAAGAGATTATAGAGTTTTTCCCATCGGGCCGGGACTGCGATTGAAAAAACGCAAGCATGGGAAGAGTCAGAGGAAGAAGCAGAAGACGAAGCCATTTCTTGTTGGAAGGATGGAGAGGAAGACGAGTGCGATGGAATGAATGAAAGTGAAAGCTGGGCAAATGAGAGCACTAACCTTCTCCTCGTTTCATAGTAGCTCAAAAATGGAGAAAAGTTACAGCAATAATGCTTGTGGAGCCGGGGTAGTTAATGTAAAGCAAGGGCTGCTCCTCCCGTGAAGCATCAGACATGTCTCGATCCGCGATTTCAGGCCTGACGAGTTTGAAAAGTTGTAAAGGAGTTGTCTATTTCACCATTATTGAGATGGAGCGGGAGTCAAGCGCAGATATCGAAGGAGCCGCGATAGGGTTGATAGCTTTGTCATGATGAAAAGCTGAGCGGGTGGTGGACGTAATTTAGTCTTTTGAGAGATAGTGGGGGACAGGTTCGGCTATCGAGGAAAGAAAAGCGATCCGTGATCTCTCCACCATGAAAAGGAAGGAAGACGACAAGACGAGAAACTCAAAATCTCTAGAAGAGCGCTCGCCTGGTGATCGTCTTCCATGCTCGAAGAGCGGCTCCTGAATACGCAAAGTCACTCAGAAGAAAGTTTAGAGAGAGTAAACATAGGAAGAGGATTACAAGACCTCGAGTGAATAAAAGAGGACGAACAAACCTTTTCTTGATCCAGTATGTTTAACAGTCATAGTCATTTGTTAGAGATGACTGACCCAAATGTCCTAGGTAATGTGCAGTTGGGAGAACTCGAAGTCTTTGGGATCGAGCCAGATGTCGAAACCATACTACCCAACCCTGCTGGCAACGAGGTTCAGGATCAGGGCAGCGACGATGACAGTGGTGGCGACGACGACAGTAGCAGCAACAACGACGGCAGCGGCGATGTCCCATCTCGTGGAAGAAGACGTCGTCGGCTCTACACTGAGAAGGAAATCCAGATACTCGAAGCTGCCTTCAATAAGTGCCGTTACCCGGATACGAGACGAAGAAGAAAATTAGCCCGGGAATTAGAGATGGAACCCTTAAGGGTCAAGCACTGGTTCCAAAACAGACGGGCCAGATCAGTGGTTCGGGGAAAGTGTCAAGAGCTCGAAACTCTAAAAGAAGAATACGCCAAGCTTCGAGCAGAAAACATGTGGTGTAAGGAAGTCCTCATCAACGCCGCTTGCCTTAACTGCGGTGGTTCTA
Organism: Rhodomyrtus psidioides; assembly: GCA_021437785.1. Classification (NCBI taxonomy): domain Eukaryota; kingdom Viridiplantae; phylum Streptophyta; class Magnoliopsida; order Myrtales; family Myrtaceae; genus Rhodomyrtus; species Rhodomyrtus psidioides. Next base: position 30,425 of record JAILYB010000260.1, on the reverse strand, counting down.
TCGACACTCGCGAAATGTTCCGTGATAAGTTTTCTACGAGAATCGCAGGTGGTCGTCCGCCACCCCACCCCCTCAAACCATCTTTGGAAAGAGGGGAGGCGCGTTACTACAATTTCCCTGACAATGGGCTTACTATCACCACAGACCAGTTCGAAGTCAACCAGCTTCCCCTGCAACAACCTCTGGCACAACCAGACCCCGCCGAGAGTGAATCGAGGAAGGATCGCCGAGTCACGGATGCTATCCTGAGTCGCCAAAAGAAGTTCATATGGTCTCCAGAGCTTCACAGAAAATTCCTTGATGCGGTTCACCAAATAGGGAATGATTCATTATGTCCAACACGCGTACATGAGGTCATGAATGAACCGGGACTCGCTAGAAGGTTAGTCGCAAACCACCTTAATGGTTACCGCAGGAAACTACGACGGCGTCATGCCGCACGGCGCCTAGAAGAGCCCGACTCGAACTTGAACATTAGGTACGGCTACGAATGCAACAGCCATGCCTCAAGAAGAGCCCTGCCGAGTCTCGATACCAACCAAGCCGGTAGCTCTGCCACCAACTGTTGGAGAATTGGTCAATATAGCCCTATCAATCATCTTAATGTTCCTCAAGAATACGTGCCACCGGTGCAACAAATATACACTTCCCCGCTCGAGCAGCGGCCGTCCACCGACGCTCTTCCTGCTGCTGATCCACCCACGACGTCTAATGTTCAGGAGTTCGCCCAACTAGGGCATATGATCTCAGATGATCTAGTGGGGGAACACTTCGAACAATTTTGCTTCCCTGATCTCTGAGTGAGACACGCTTTTAATAGGAAAGAGGTCGACCCTCCTCTTTTCTTCTCAAACAAAGATGGTGGTCACAGTTCGAAGAATCCATCAGGAGGAGGCTAGCAAACCTTTACGGCCATGATCTGGAGCCGATGACCGCGCACCTGAACCCAGACATGATGGGGTGGTGATCGAACATACCCAGAGAAAAGGGGGGGCTTGTACACAAGTAGAACTTATTTCTTATTTGCGCATTGTAAAGTTTCAATCGGAGCAGTTCCTTTCTTCTTTAAGGCCTAGGGTTGATTTCACACAATGATGCTTGCTAACATCATCATGTTTAGCTACAACAATCTTTTGTCACGATGGGTTCGAGGTAAATCGACCAAGCGCACGAAGGCAAACGTGACAGCATAGGTTACAAACATAACGTGAGCGGGCTCGAAAACGGAAAGATCATCAGTTGCCTCAAACACTATGATTGCGAAACCAAGGGCAATATTGAATCTTGCGAAGGATAAGCGGAAATGTGCATACACTCTTATTTATAGCACTTAACAGGAGACTTTACAAACAGACTACTGAGGAAGAACCGTAAATCCAAAGTGAGTTCTAATGAGCATCACAAATGAGCTCAATTGATTCTCCATGCTATCCATGCCTTGCTTACAACCCACACTCTGGGAATCGAGGTCTACAAGCTTGAAGAAAAGGAGGCGACATTTCTCCTTAAGGTCGTTCACCTTGGTCTCATAGTACTCGAACTCAAGCTCTAAGTCCTGAGCCAGCACCCTCCCGCGAGCTATATCCATGCTCAGGTCTTCAAGCCTTTCCTCCAACCAGGCACACTGGAACCTCAGCACGAGGTTGTGCTGATCTTGCTCAAAGGCGGTGTCAAAAAGAGCCAGACGCTCCACCAAGTTGTCCCTCTCACGGACCAACATCGAAACCTGGGCGTGGGCGTATTCAACAGCCCTTTTATGGTTATCGGCCGTCAGCGTGGCCAACATCAGGGACTCAGTTCGGTCCTGATAGCGGGCTCGCACGATACCAGCCAGAGTGACCTCCCGGCTAGCAACTTCATAAGCCTGCAGGAAATTGTTGAAGAGAGTTGGGAAGATCACAAACTCCCTTTGAAGTTTCGTACCTTCAATACACACAGTATCCAGGGCTGGAATCAGAGTACGAACTTCAACCTCAGCTTCAGGATGACTGTTTATGTAGCCATAACCTCTACCCAAGAGGTGATAAAACCTCTCCCATTGGGTTGAAGCTTCGGCTGAGGCAGCGGGTACAGGAGAGGAAGCCATCTGCGATTCAACGACAAAGAAAAGAAGGAATGATGGAGGAGTGTTTGAGAGGTTAGATCGAAACGTTAATCTCCTCGATGTCAACCTCTCGCCCTTTAACGCTCGAACGAGAAAGGGAAAGCTGCAATAATTTTTCTATACGCAGCAGGGCTAATCAAGCCTCATTAATACATCCCTGGTGAGTCACAGATCCACCTCTGTCCCGTGATCTCGGGCTTAGAAAAAGTAACAACACCTAAAGGCCGGCGGACCTATTACTTTGGAGACCGAGCTAGGGGGACAGGCGTAATGCTCGATAAAGCAAAAGTCGGCACGGGAGATCTGCACGCTCCACTCAGGCAAGAGAGAGTAAGAACGGACGGGGGGAATCACGAAGTCTCGAAAGGAACGCCCGTCAGACGCTCGTTACTCGATTTCAAAGCGACGCTTCTTGTAACACGCCTAATCCCTGATAATTACAGAGAGGGTGGACATCTGAGAAAGGGTGGAGAAGATCAAGCGAACGAAGATCAGGAAAAGACATTTCGACCCAAAATGTTCAAGGGGTACCATCATCTGTTGGAAACGCCTGACCTGAATGTTTCCGAACTTGAACGGCTAGAGGAATTTGAAGACCTCGGAAATGAATTCGTCACGAAGGATATGGAAATCGACTCGACCATCCAGGAGACTCAAGCCCTCAGCGACCAAGACGCCAGCGACGATGATCCGCGCCAGAAAAGAAAGCGTCGCCAGCTCTACACTCCGGATGAGGTCCAGATACTTGAAGCTATCTTCAAGGGATGCCCTTTCCCGGACACAGAACAGAGGAAGAAGTTGGGTCAAAAACTAGGGACGAGCCCTTTGAGGATCTTGAATTGGTTTCAAAATAAACGAACCAAGCTGAGTAAGCAGTACAAACGACGGGAGACCGCATTTCTAAAGGAACAGAACGAGAAGCTTCGAACAAAGAACATGAGGTATGAGGAAGTTCTTAGCACTATTGTCTGCCCTAACTGCGGTGGCCCTACCACTCTCAATAGATTGTTTCCCGTTAAACCTTCTGCTAGGATCGAAAATACTGGTGATGTAAATGAACAAATCAATCCCACAAAGATAGTGCCAGTGCCTTCTGAAGGAGGGAATATATGCCACTATGATGAGAGTCACCACGAGTCTTCTCCACAACGACTTATGGCAGGATCAGATCCTGCTCGAGAAGGGTTAAAGATCAGCCGTCAAGCTGTCAACGCTATTCTGAACCAAGAGAAGAAGATTTTCGCGTGGCCCCTTGAGCTTCACCGCCGGTTCTTAGACGTGGTTCGGCGAATAGGGCTCGACTATGCACGCCCGAAGAAAGTAATGGAGGCCCTGAATGCACCAGAACTTACCAAGGCTATGGTCTCAAATCACCTCGGTTGTTACAGAAGAGCGCTAAGACAGCGTCATGCTAACCTCGGTTACAAATTCAACACTTATTGGGAAATTGATCAGAATATTCATCTGAGTCATCCCAATTTTCTTCAAGAGTGTGTGCCACAGATGCAGCAGGTGCAGCACCCATCCGTCGCTGTTTTTCCGCTTACTAATGAGCTTTCTGCGCTTAGTGCCCAAGGACTTGCCGAACTAGGGCAGGTGGTTTCAAAGGATCTAACAAGGGAATGCGTTGAGCATTTTTGTTTCCCTAATTCCCAAGTAGGAGATGCTTATGGGGGTCAATCGATCAACTCCCCTCTCATGTTCTCGAGAAGAAATGGAGGTTCCAGCTCGAAGAACCAGTCGGGCGATACTACCCAACCCACACATCAATATTTCGAAGGATCAGATGACTTCTGCGATGATCAGTCAGTGATACTTCGATCCAAAATGTTCCAAGGATACCGTCATTTGTTGGAAACGCCCGACTTAGAAGTCTCCGAGCTTAAACTGCTGGAAGAATTTGAAGATCACGGGACCGAATCTGGCACGATGGTCATGGAGATTGACACTTCCGACGATGAAACTCAAGGTTGTGGTAATGAAAACAATGCCCATAGCAGTGATCAGCGTCAGAAAGGAAAACATCCCCTTCACCGTACTTCAAGTCAAGACCGGGAGCTTGATTTTTTCTTCGAGGAATGCCCACATCCAGATGAGAAGCAGAGGGCTGAGCTAGGTCGAGAGTTAGGGTGGGAGCCTAGGAAGGTCAATAATTGGTTTCGTAACAAACGAGCCCGGCTGGGGAATCTACATAGACAGCAAGAGCTAGCGATTCTGAAGGAAGAAAATGAAAAGCTTCGAACAGAAAGCGCTAGGTATGAGGAAGCGCTGAGCAGTGCCACTTGCCTTGATTGCAATAACCATATTCTCATCAGTGAAATATTCTCCGAAGAGCCACTTCTAGAGATTGGTAGTGCTCATATGTTACAATGCCTTTCGCAATGTCTTCCGGTGCAGTCAGGTACCGTCGAAGGCTTACAAGAGCAGTTTCCAACACAATCAGATCTCATAGAGATTAGTCGGCGAGCTGTTCTTGTTGACAAGAAAGCGCGATTTTCTTGGACTGCTGAACTCCATCAAAAGTTTGTTGATACAGTTCGACAGTTGGGGATCGACACGGCACGATCAACGCGCATACACGAAATCCTGAACGTGCCGGGACTCTCTAAAGTTAACGTCGCGAGCCACCTTGGATATTTCAAGAGGTTGCTAAAAGAGGGACGGGTGACGCTAAGCTCGGATGGAGCTGGTTCGAACTTAAATGTTGGTCATAACTGCAACCACGGTGATTGTAGAGCCGGGAACACCCAACCATGTTTCGGTGTTGACGAGACCAGCAACCATGTCACCGACTCCTCTAACCCAAATCAGAACGCTCCACCAAGCAGTCTCAATACCCCTCAAGTGTATATACCGCAGTTCCCGCAAATAGGAACTCCCCAATTTGAGTACCAACCTGTTGCTCGTGCTCTTCCCATGGCAAATCCAACATTTACATGGGACATGTCTACATATTTGCCGGTCAACAAGGGAGGTTCCAGCTCGAGGAATCAAATCATCCAAGGCGAGAGTGATCTATCGCCAGCGGTCGGTGACACTCGACTTGAGCATCAATGGCTCGGAGATTCGAGCGATTTCCTTGGAGAGGAACTCAATTTCTGGCTCGATCAGCCTGAAGCTGGCGGACTCTTGCAATAGTGATACAGAGCCGACGATCAGGTGTTTGATTCAAGGCGCGATTTGTAAAAAAATGTTCGGAGAAAAGAGGATGAATAGCCTGAATGAATGTATTGGCAATCCCATTGTAAGGCTCCCATGGGGGCATTTCTCATTTACGCTTAAAACTAGTCGTACGAAGATCCGCCTTACCTTTTGAGCATCTTTAAGCTCAGGGGCGAGCTCCCCAAGCAATGATCATCGTTCGCAGAGCATAATGGAATCCACCCCTTCAATGCAAAATGCATCTGGCCGCGAAGCCACCCATTTGGTAAAACGATGTATCGTTCCTAAACGATCTCCAATCGGATACCGAAATAATGTCTTCTTTCTTTTCCTTCTCAGATGATAAACATGGATAAATCACTTAAGGAGTCATGCGTTCAAATAGCAGAACAGACGCTGCCCAGCTGGGGGCAGATGAACCAGTGATGTTACAAACACTCCAAGCATGGATAGGCGGATTTGATAGATGTTGTTCATATCAACACGCCACATCAGAATGGGATGAAAATCAAGAGTAAAGTTGTATCGTCCTAATTTGTCTTGAATTCGAGGATATGAATTGATACTTGTTGTCTATCCTTGGCAGGGGAGTCGCCTTGCAGAGGAACAAGTTCTTACATCCCATGTACTACTCGTCAGAGTACATGACCAAGGGTAGGATGTATCGTTTCGATTTTTGAAAAATTTGTGAACCTACAATGATATGCTTTCTTTACATTTGCAGGGGTCTGCAGCCGCGACAGGTAGGTAAGTATCTCTTTCCCAGTTAGCTGGAGATAAAGAATGTTAAAATCCCTTTAGCCGTCATGGAAATTATCCAATGCATCGATGTTCATGATTTAAATCGGGAGGTTGCCCAAAGCATGAATAAAACATGCACGATACATCACAAAATCCCCTCGATGGATAAATTTTGGGAAAGAAAGAAATGAATTTTTCCAAATATGATTATTTGTCAAATCATTCAAAAGGAAGTTTACTCAAAAGAGAGGCGAACCCAGTCCAAACACATCCTACATACACTTGAGAGATGAGGGAAGTGAATCGGATGGCAAAATCTGTACCTACGGAGGTAGGGACCATTCGCAGCGATTACATGGATTGGGACGACGGAGGCGTTCGTTTCATATCCCCTAAACACTACAGGTAACCGTTGATAACCCCTTGAACGGCGATTTTCATTCTTAACCCTGTCAAGAACCACCCCACATCGGGGCAAAATGGAGGTGAGTCCAGCAGCATCAGGAGGAAATGGTTAGAAATTTTCTTGCTCGGACTAACATTAATCTTTGTGTGTTGTTTATATGGTAATCCAAGTGCCATAGGATGATGAGGAGCATTCATTTCTCTATCCCACACACCGAATCCTTTGCATAGCCAAGTTGAGCCTGCAAAATCATTTCATAAACCCGTTGGTGATCATTGCACTAGCGGCGGAAGTATTTTTCAGGAGGATTCGACGATAATAGTCGATCGCTTTCGACCTTAGTGTGGTCGTGGTGGCATGTGCAACTTGTGCATGCATTTGGAGTCGCCACCGGTCTTTCTTGGAGGGTTGACCGGAAACCTTACTGATCGATTGGGAGAGATCGATCAGTTCTACGGAACCAGAGATTTTGGGTTCGGGGACTTGGTTACGCTGGTGTCGTTACCAACGCCCTTTCGGTACCTAACGTGAGTGATTTTCCTAACTAGGATTTCATGCAGGCGCAATTTTGGGTGAGGTAAGTCTGACTTTGCACATTAACCAGTTTAACATGCTCACGTAATCATAATAAATAAATAGACGTCAATCACATAAACATCTATCCTACGTGGTGATCATGGAATTATGATTTAATGGATCTCGAGCCAATGAGACCACATTTAATCATTTTAATATTTTAATAACGGAGAGCCGCTCTTCGCTTCTTCTTGGTTTCTTGAACTCTTCAAGAATTGGGCCCCAAAGAGCTCGTCGACTTAAAAGGCTCCTCCACGTAATCCTCGTAGCATTTACATCAACAATTGACTATGCTAAAAATAAAGATTACATGAAAAATAAAAGGAGTACGCAGCCTCCATTTAATAATTACAACCCCAAATATATAAATAATCATCATACATTCATATATACATCAATCACATTGATTAGGGATTTTTCCATGATCACCACCCTTTCACGTAAGTAATAAATTCACAATTTAAAACTTAGGAAGGCACAATAAAAATTCTACGTTGAATCATATTCAGAATTTTTACGTAAAATAAGATAGCCATAAATTTTCGATTCAAAATTGATTTAGTCTCAATTTTTGCTACGTTGATTAATTTATCATATAAAATAATCAATCTCCATTAGCCATGTAAGACGAACAATTCGTTAATACATATTGGCCATAGTATTGCAAAAATTGCAAAAAATCAATTAAATGCACGAAAACACCTAAGGATTGGCTCTGATACCACTGTTGGGATCCACGTAACACGTAGCGGAAATAAATAACAACCCATACATGTATCTCCAGAGGCGTACTTCGTGCATTTCAATCGAAAAAAATCACAAAGTCTCAAAGGGAGTAAATAGATTACCTCTCGTAGCGTGCTTGAACGGAGGTGTCGGTTCGATGTTCTTCGATCTCAGCCTCCACAAGTGTTAGGCATCTAGTTCGGACGCACCACCAATTGACGAACGGGGAGACGACTAATAACTCCACAACAATTGTGCTAGCAATATGCGGAATCAATATTCCGAACTTAGTATATTTTGCTCACTCAAGATTATGAGAATATAGAGAGTGTTTGTGTTCTTCTCTCTAAGCTCTCAAAAATTTGCACACTCTACAAAATGTCTCTCCCTTCAACCTCAAAACTCTTGCCATCCTTTTATAGCCAAAAATACCTTCCAATAAATTGTATTTAAAAATAGCACTAACAATTATAAATTCTATCTAAAAATAGCACTCACAAATAAATGACATTTAAAAATAGCACTAACAATAGCACTCACAATTTATAATACAAAAATTCTATTTAAAAATAGCACTAACAATAGCACTCACAATTTATAATACAAAAATGCTATTTAAAAATAGCACTAACAATTATAAATTCTATCTAATAATAGCACTCACAATTTATGATAAATAAATGCCATTTAAAAATAGCACTAACAATAGCACTCACAATTTATGATAAATAAATGTCATTTAAAAATAGCACTAACAATAGCACTCACAATTTATAATACAAAAATGCTATTTAAAAATAGCACTAGCAATAGCACTCACAATACAAAAATGCTAAAAAAAAGGCACTAACAAAGGTGTTAAAAATAATAACCATTATTATTATTACAAGAGTTAAAGAGGTTACCAAACAGTACAAATATGCATAACGTATAAATACGTATGATGTATAAATACGTAGAGCATACGTATACATCCGTGAAACCGGGGACTAATTGAAAGAAAAATGTGCAATTAAGCCCTTTTGGTAAAAATTTATTAAATTGGAGGGCAAATTGACCTAATTGCACTTTAAGACTTTAGAATCCAATGTCATAGCTTATAAAAAGTGAGAATTGAAAACTAAAAGACTCGAAAAGGAATTTTTTTTTTTTTTTTTTAGGCTCGGTTCGGGTTTATGTTTGTGAAGGAACATAGTGACCCGAGCCGAATTTTTGAGATTTAAAGTGACACACTTGAAGAGGAAATTAAAACAAAATTATCGAATATTTTTGGGTATTTTTCTGACCACGAATGGTATTTTTCTGATTTTTTGGGTATTTTTATAATTAAATAAACTCGAAAAATATTAAAAATACCGAAAAATATTTTTTGTTCAAAATTGGTTCCTAAGGCTAAACCAAGGCTTCCAAAGTTGATTTTGTGATTTTATGACCTTTTTTGATATTTTTAATTAATTTTAAAGAATAAAAATCACAATAATAAATGGTAAAAAATCAGGTGTCAACAGTACCGAAAGGGCGTCAACTCTGATAGTTGGCGTAACTAAGTCCCTGATCCCACTTCTCTGGTTCTCGCAGAATCGAATAAAAGCTCCTAACTATTCAATAGGGTTTCCAATCGTACCCTCCACAAAACGATTGGTGGCGACTCCTTGGCATGTACACGTATCACATGTCACTAGATCACATTGAAGGTCGACCACGTATACCTCCGTTGCGACTTGCGTAATGGATCTTGAGAGAGGCCCGCGACCAATCAGACCTTGGACGGCCCATTAGCCCTCGATGCTCGGGAGGGTCGCGACAACTGTGAGTTGACTTTTAATCCTTATTTAGCTCATTGATTGCGTTTGGAATTAGTTGCTTAGAACTCTAGGCGTTTAGGTAGACTAATTGAGGTCGGTATATGCTAGCATTCTTGAATAAGTTAAATGGCCTCAATTGGAAAGGTTGGTTAGTTCGACGAATTGTTGCTTGGTCGTTTGGCTTTGAAATGTTGGGACATAGTGGTTGTCTCAGAAATGCTATGGCTAGTTATTGAAATGCTCACTTGTGATCTTGTTTTGATTGCCTTGGCATGTTATCAAAATGACTAATTGTGATATTGCCTGATTGTCATAATTATGCGACCATGATTCTGAATTGACTGGATATCAATTGGATGGTCGATTTGCGGTTATTGGCTTTGTGGCTGCTTCAAATGAATAGTAGCTAGTGTGGTATATACATATCGTGTCGCATGCCTCATATGACACATTGGGCATGAAAATGGCCGAAGGCCAAGTCTTAAACATGAATGCTTGATCATCTGGCTATAAGCAAAGATAAGAACGAAATTATTGCGAATGAACTATATGGTCATTTGATGAAACGATGATATGACACCTAACAAGTTCGATGTGCCTGGAGGTGCCAATGGCACTAGGGACTATAATCACACGACTTGTTAGATGCCTGACTTTCTTGGTGTGGTGCTGTCGCGACCCGTCCGAAGCGGACGCGGCTAATGGATTACCGATCGCGGGCCTTCCCCCGCACAAGGGTGCAGATCGCGGGCTTTGGATCGGCGCGGGCCCTCCCAGGCCCATACCAAATCGCGGCGGGAGTATTTTTCAGAAGGATTCGACGATAAGAGTCGATCGCTTTCGACCTTAGTGTGGTCGTGGTGGCATGTGCAACTTGTGCATGCATTGGGAGTCGCCACCGGTCTTTCTTGGAGGGTAGACCGAAAACCTTACTGATCGATTGGGAGAGATCGATCAGTTCTGCAGAACCAGAGATTTTGGGTTCGGGGACTTGGTTACGTTGATGTCATTACCAACGCCCTTTCGGTACCTAACGCGAGTGATTTTCCCTAACTAGGATTTCATGCATACACAATTTTGGGTGAGGTAGGCTTGATTCAGGGTTCCATGCAGATTGGAAGACTATTCCTATCAATCACAATCCATTTTAATGAAAGCGCAATCAAATGCATAAATAAATCACATCGATGCACATCAATTCAAATCAATGGCTTCCTAGTATAGCCAAAAGGGCTTAGGGAAGGTGTGATTTCGGACCGGGGTAAAATGGGAAGATTTGGAGGCAATTTAGCCCGAAGGGCAAAATCGTCAATTTTTGGAAGATTTGGATACCGAATTACCCAAAATATTCCATGGCCAGTTGATTGTGGCCATTTCCCATTTTTGAGAATTTTTTTGGAATTTCTTGATTTTTCTTCAATTTTTGGGAGAAGATTCGCCCAAAAGGCGAAATCGTCATTTTTAAGAAGGATCGGGTTCAAAACACCCGGGATGAGCCTCGGCCAGTTGATTGTGGCCATTTCCTATTTTTTGGGATTTTTCTAGAATTTTTTAGAATTTTTTGGAAGACGGTTTGCCGGAAGGGCAAAACCGTCATTTCGGAAAGATCGGGGGTCGAAAGACCCGGAACAGGTCATGGCCAGTTGAACGTGGCCATTTCCTATTTTCTGGAATTTTTTATAATTTTTCTAAATTTTCCGAATTTTTTTGAGTTTTTTTATGATTTTCTATTTTTTATTGAATTTTGAATTTTTTATTATTTTATTATTATTATTATTTATTATTTATTATTTATTATTTAAAAATATTTCCCGGGCCGGGTCGGACCCGGCCCACGCCTCCCGGGCACTCGGCCCAAACCCATGGCCGAAACCGGCCTCGCAGAAACGACGCCGTTTCACCATTTTTTATTTTTTTAATCAATTTTTTATTTATTTTCTAATTATTCGAAAATCTAATGATCGGACGGTTTCTAACGCGCCACGTGGCCGCTTTTGGCGCATCCGATCTTGGACTTGATCAGACAATCCGCAGACTGCCACGTGGCACGTTATTAGCGGCCGGATTAAAAAAAAATTTATCCGAAAATCTTTTATTAATTTCCATAAATGATTTTTATTTTTCGAAAAACCCCAGATCGCGACACATGGCGAAGCCACGGCCGTCCGATCTGGGCGCTTGACTTATTCGGACGTGGCCCCCTCCACGCTGACGTGGCTGCCCACGCGGCACGCCACGTCATCTTTGACCGCCGGCACTGACCGTTGACCGCCGGCGACTTCGCCGGAGAAGATGATGAACAGTACAAATTCCGGCGAATTCGCCAGAATTCTCGCCGAAGGGTCCCGAAACCGAACCGAATCTTGATATTTTTCACTGATTTCTTCGACGTTCGACTCCCCAAGACTTCGGCACTCACATACCACTAAAAACGACGCCATGAACACGTGAAATGCCGGCGAACCGGACCTCCGCACCTCCGTCTCCGGCAAACGATTTGCAAAAAAAAAAATTGCGTTCAAGCTTCGATCTATTCTTTCATACAGCATCTAAGAAAGGCTAGGGAGCTTACCTAAGGTTGTTTGAGGTTCGGCGACCGCCGAAGCTCCCTCGTCAAGTTCTCGGTTCGGACCGCGACCGGCGAAGCTCGGACCGTCACTCTCAGCGGTTTCCAATGCAAAACAGCAAACAAGTCGAACGTAGGGAAGGTTAGCATGAAGTTTCATGGCCAAAATTACAGCAAGCAAGAGTCGGGACGAGTCGACCGAGAGCTAGAAAATCAAATGCCCATTGAGACATTTTTTCGAGCAGGCGACGTGCAATCTAAACATGAAGTCTCGGGGAGCATACCGACCTACTATGGCTCTGTCGACGGCGATGAAGGCTAGGGTGAAGCTCCCTTGAAGGTTTTTTTGGACGTCGGTCCGGCCTTGCCATCTTCTATACTCGCCCGAACTCCCACTCTCCCTCTCGGTCCGAGCTCGGCTCAAAACCTCCGACCCCACCTCTCGCTCATGGCCGACCGGCCTTTTATCGTGGCCTCCCCACCGTCCACTCAGTCTCCCACCACCGGTTGTCGTCCGCCTTTCCCCTAAAAAAAGAACGCCGCGGCTCCACCATCCCCCGCTTTCCCCTTTATTTTTGGTGCGGGCGGCAGCGTGGGTCTGCAACAAAGTTGCAGACCCGGTCGGACCGGGTCAGGTCGGGTCTGACCCGACCGGCCCGGTTCGACCCATTTTGCCTAATTGGGTCCCAAATGGTCCCATTTTCATGAAATTGACAGCATAATCGGACTCCTTGGTATGTTTTCTATCAAATAGGGGTATTTTCGTGAATCAATTAATTGAAATTTAGTGAAAACCCCAAATTGCCCTTAGGATCCGAATGTGGGTTTCGCTCAATCGAAGGTCCAAATGATCGAATTAGCTCAAATTGAGGCCATCAATGGATTCAGCAGGATGAAAACTATAGGGTAGAGGTGTTCCATTTCAATGGGTATGCTCGTATGAAATTTAATTTCACAAATTGTGAAACCGGGGACTAAATTGAAAGATTTTTATGCAATTAAGCCCTTTTGTTTAAAATTGATCAAATTGGAGGGAAAATTGACCCAATTGTACTTCAAAAATTTAGAATTCAATGTCATGGCTTATGAAAAGTGAGAATTGAAAATTAAAAGACTCGAAAAGGAATTTTTTTGCTCGGTTCGGGTTTATGTTTGTGAAGAAACATAGTGACCCGAGCCGAAATTTCAAACTTTAAGGTGACACACTTGAAGAGGAAATTAAAACAAAATTATTGAATATTTTTGTGTATTTTTCTGACCACGAATGGTATTTTTCTGATTTTTTGGGTATTTTTATAATTAAATAAATTCGAAAAATATTAAAAAATACCAAAAAATATTTTTGTTCAAAATTGGTTCCTGAGGCTAGGCTAAGGCTTCCAAAGTTGATTTTGTGATTTTATGACTTTTTTTATATTTTTAATTAATTTTAAAGAATAAAAATCACAATGAGAGATGGTCAAAAATCAGGTGTCAACAGCTGCCCCTCTTTGAGAGTGAGCTCGTCAGAGGTTGCTTTCAAAGACAAAATGACACATGAATCTTAACCGACTCGACTGGGGAAAAGAAATGCTATGACATCGGACCCTTAAGTCTTTTGATGAATGCTCAAATTAATCACCGGTTTACTCTTGCAATTCGAACATGGGCCGGAGTGAGAGAGGCTTACCTGAAGCTCACCTGTCAGATGCTGCCGGTTGCGACGACTTTCAAGAAGATACCTAGGACTCGTTCAGAATATCCTAGGGAGATTAAGCTCTGACCTGTATGGTAGGTCATACCATTATGGGATTCCTAACTGGTAGGAACCTGAGGAAGGCGCATCCCATTTGGGATTTACCAAGGATTTTGATCCGTATGGTGGATCGGACCTTTGTGTTGATCCTTACGGTGGTATTTACCAATGAGTTGACCCTTATGGCGGTTTCTACCATATTTGACCCTTCATGCGATATCTACCATTGAGTTTAGTTTGACCCTTATGGCGGTTTATACCAATGAGTTGACCCTTCAGGCGGTTTCTACCTTGAGTTGACCCTTCAGGCGGTATCTACCTTTGGTTGACCCTTCAGGCGGTTTCTACCTTGATTTGACCCTTCAAGCGGTTTCTACCTTTGATTTGACCCTTTAGGCGGTTTCTACCATTGGTTTGACCCTTTAGGCGGTTTCTACCTTGAATGACCCTTCAGGCGGTTTCTACCTTTAGTTGACCCTTCAGGCGGTTTCTACCTTTAGTTGACCCTTCAGGCAGTATCTACCTTGAATTGACCCTTCAGGCGGTTTCTACCTTGTGTTGACCCTTCAGGCGGTATCTACCTTTGATTTTGACCCTTCAGGCGGTATCTACCTTTGATTGGCCCTTCAAGCGGTTTCTACCATGATTTGACCCTTTAGGCGGTTTCTACATTTGTTTGACCTTTTAGGCGGTTTCTACCTTTGTTTTGACCCTTTAGGCGGTTTCTACCTTTGTTTGACCCTTTAGGCGGTTTCTACCTTTGTTTTGACCCTTTAGGCGGTTTCTACCTTGATTTGACCCTTTAGGCGGTTTCTACCTTTGTTTTGATTTGAAAAGGGGTCTCACGACGAGGGTTCTCCACGTCCGATGAGACTGCTTGAATTTTGAAAAGGGGTCTCATGACGAGGGTTCTCCACGTCCGATGAGACTGCTTGATTTTGTTTAAAAGGGGTCCCGAGACGAGGGTTCTCCACGTCCGATAGGGTCTGTTTGATATTTTTGAAAAGGGATCCTAGGACGAGGGTTCTCCACGTCATGCGAGGACCGCTTGATTTTTGAGAATGGGTCTCATGACGAGGGTTTTCCACGTCCGATGAGACTACCTAAATTTTGAAAAAGGTTTTTTTTTTTTTTTTGAAAAGGGGTCTTGAGACGAGGGTTCTCCCCGTCATGCTAGGACTTTTTTTTTTTAAGGGTTTCTCTTCCCCAAGAAAATATTGGTAATCTTTGAGAAGACAGCAATTGTCCAATTGATAAAATTTTATGACTTAAGTTTTAGTCTTGAGATGTGCATTTTGATGCTGGAGGTTATCCAAAACATTCTTGCAACATGCAAATGTGATCATAAATCTCTTGTACGGAAAATCTGGATCCAACAATTTGAAGATTCCAAAAAGAGTTTGCTCAAAACATCAATTGGAATATTTCTCGACAATGAGGTCTTCTCACCTGTTTTGAGATAATTGTTTTTATAGGGGATACACTCAATTCCCTACTAGCATGTGCCTAGGTTTTAGGCTCATTCGCAGCGCATACATTTTGATCGGTCGGGAGGTCTTCCACGGGACCACAATGTTGGGCTTGGATATTGGTTTTCAAAGGGGACCCGCTTTGGAGTCGAGGCCATTGAATGAATGTTCTCACCATCTGCTCCGGGTTTACAAGTCAAGAACCCTGCAAAATGAGAAAGAAATAATCTTGCTCGTACCTCTTCGAGCTAAGCTATATGTTAACCCAAGTATCTTAGTCAGAGAAGACTGTTTCAGGGTTGTAACATTGGTAGGATTGGGGACCGAAAAAGGCTTGTTTTTGGCCCAGAAATTACGAAGGATTTGACATTGGTGATCATTGCAGATTTGCTACCTGTCCTTTCTCTTTTGCGCCTTTATTCCGCGCTTGACACCATTTGGGGAGTAGTCTTTTGATCTGACTCCTTTAGGGATTTCCTCTTTTCCCATCCGGCTTCATTGCGGATCAATCAAACAACTTACACGAGCATCGGCCTTGCTTTTACCAGGCACTTTGCTTTTTCTCGATGCCGTGGATTTTTCTCATTCATTTTTGAAATCCCATTTTTTTCTCATCTTCATGGGATCGTGTTAGACATATGTCTGAAAGTCTAAACATGCCTTAAGTATCAGCCTCGGAATCCTCTTCGTAATCCTTGAGTCTTGAACTCCTCCATTTTTGAGGTTGTGCTGCATCCGTCTTGGAATGATCACCAATGGGTTCATGAAATGAATTCGCAGGCTCAAGTTGGCTGTGCAAAGGATTCAGTGTGTGTGATAGAGAAATGAATGCTTCTCGTCATCCTATGGCACTTGGATTACCATATAAACAATACACAAAGATTGATGTTAGTCCGAGCAAGAAAATTTCTAACCATTTTCTCCTAATGTTGCTGGACTCACCTCCATTTTGCCCCAATGTGGGGTGGTTCTTGACAGGGTTAAGAATGAAAACCGTCGTTCAAAGAGTTTATCAACGGTCACCTGTAGTGTTTGGGGGATATGAAATGAATGCCTCCGTCGTCCCAACCTATGTAATCGCCGCAAATGGTCCCTACTTCCGTAGATCCAGATTTTGTCATCTACCCACTCCATTCATCTCTCAAGTGTGTTGGACATGTTTGGATTAGGCTTCGCCTCTCGTCTGAGAAAACACCCTTTTAAACGGTTTGAACAACTTTTATTGGAAAAATTCTTTTTGTTTTCTCCAAAAATTCTACCCGTTAAGGGGATTTTAGGATGCACCATGCATGTTCTTATTCATGTTCAGACAACCTCATGTTTCAAAACATGAATGCCAATGAAGTTAGAATTATATGTCTTTTCTAGACATCAGATTCTGAAAGCTTTTCTTTTCTTCTCTGTTTTTTATTCAACATCTTCAATGGATTGGGGAGAGGGATACTTACCTGTCCCCTGTGGCTGGAGATCCCTGAAAATGCGGAAGAAACATGTTATTGTACGTTCATGAATTTTTCAAAAAATTAGAACGATACATCTTACCCTTGGTCATGTGTTCCAATGGGTAATACATGGGATGTGAAAACCTGTTTCGCCTTGATGGCGAGCCCCTGTCAAAGACGAGAATTAGGTGTCAGTTTGCGTTCCAAAATTCAAGGCAAATTGGAACGATACAGCCTTGTTCTTGCTTTGTGTTTCCGTTTGAACATAAACGCGCGGCTTGCAGAATCTGGCCATCTATCTTGTGGCCTTGATTCCTCCGTTTGGTTGGCGATGAATCATTCTCAAGGATTTGCCCCAGAGAAGATCCATTTGTGTTTTTGGGCGCACTCCAGCGCCATTCTTCAAGGTTCCTTTTATTCAAGGAAAAAAAGAAGAAGATTTTATCAAAATGCATGTCAAAGCATGTGACGTAGGAGCGATACTTTTTACCATCCACTAGGTCTTATAATCAAAGACCATCTCCTGGAATCCTGACTTCTAAGGCCAATGATTCTATTCGCCTCCCTGTTAGCGCGCTCTTTTCATTTGAGGCTTTCAGCGCCAACAACTTCCTGTAAAATAAGTAAAAACTCATGTTAGGCATGTGGTCTTCGAAGACCAAATTAGAACGATACAAGGTTACCGTTCACCCAAATTCGTATCTTGGGGTTTGATTCTGAGGCGGACGACTCTGTTATTGCGTCCATTGACTTTGTCAGAGGAGAAACGTCCGGCGTACAAATGATTCACTTGCCCCAGTTAGGCATGGTTTTGCTGTTTGTCATCTCTAGATTTGATGACCCTGGTCTGATGCGCTTTCATGGGGGATCATGAGAGTTTGCCCCCGGTTTGGCTCCTCAAAGCAAATGGGGGGAACCTGCTCCCATTGATTTTTGCAGATTCTGATCCTCCATCTTGATTGTCAGAGTCCTTGATCAATTTTATCTGTCTCCAGATAGCTTGATATTCTTAGGATTCGTCATGTGGCGGTTTGGTGATTCTCTCGATCACAGTCGCCATTTGAGGTATTTGATGTTCCCTGTTTGTTATTTGAAAGCATTACATCCTGCGTCCTCTGCTCTTGATCATCATCTGAGAGGAAAAAGAAAGGAAGCATTATTCCCATATCAAGAAAATAATCATTTTGGAACGATACGTCCTTTTACACTTGATTTGCATTCCGTTTTGATGTTGCATATTGATATGAACAACATTTATCAAATTCCTCCATCCGTGCTTGAAGGTATTTGCAACGCCTACGGTTCATTTGCCCCAGCTGGGCGACGTCTGTTTTGTCATTTGAATGTATGAGCTTTTGGGTGCATTGTCTCTTTTATCACCTGAGATAAAAAAAAATGGAGAAAAACTTATCCCCAGATCTGATTAAAAATCAATTAGGAACGATACGTCCTTTCACCAAACGAGTGGCTCTGCGGCCAAATGTATTTTGCACTGAAGGGACGAATTCCCCTATGCTCCATGGGTTTGGGGAATTTGCCCCCATTTTCGTTAGAAATGAGCCTTATCAAGATGTATATAATACAGATAGATCCCTAATACAATCAATCTAAGGGACGAGATAGAGAGGATCTCAGCAAAATTAATCTTATACAAAAGAACTAAGAATGTCAAATCAATCAAAGGAATGTGGTCCGAACACTTGGAGATGCCCCAGTTCCAGTCTTCGAGATGTGACTCCAGGATCACCGATTTTTTTTTTTAGGTGGTTTTAGATATACCAACCATCTAAAGACATGCACATGAGACAAGTGAGGATAAAACTTCTAAAAATCAAAGGATTTGGCACCTAAGGTCAAGGTTCCCACCTCGAGTTCTAGAAAGAGCAGATTCCATTGCACAACTATCGTTGCATTGGGGCTCGATCCATAGTTCGAAATGAGCGGAATTGAAAAGTGGATTACCCCGTGTTTTTCCTCACGGAGATTCCATTTTCAATCCCTTCTATTGTTTTCCTATAGGCGGCGCCCGGGGTTTTAGGCGCGGTTGTGTGTATTTTCGGTGTCGTGCTAAAGCGATAAACATGCATCTTATTTAACAATCATCGCTTCAATATAAAACATACACACAATCATTCATTCCTACGCCAACCTGCATAAGACAATTTTAATCACAGACTACCCCCCTTATCGCTCCAATCTGCAAAAACATATAACACCTATCATAAGCGGACTTACCTCACCTTCAAGAGCGCCTGCAGGGTTAGAAAAATCACTCAGCGTTTTAATTACGGCCTAACTCCACTTGGAGTCTAGAACCATAGGTTCTAGAACACAGTGTCCCCAGTGGAGTCGCCAGCTGTCGCGACCCGTCCGAAGCGGACGCGGCTAATGGATTACCGATTGCGGGCCTTCCCCCGCACAAGGGTGCAGATCGCGGGCTTTGGATCGGCGCGGGCCCTCCCAGGCCCATACCAAATCACGGCGGGAGTATTTTTCAGAAGGATTCGACGATAAGAGTCGATCGCTTTCGACCTTAGTGTGGTCGTGGTGGCATGTGCAACTTGTGCATGCATTGGGAGTCGCCACCCGGTCTTTCTTGGAGGGTAGACCGAAAACCTTACTGATCGATTGGGAGAGATCGATCAGTTCTGCAGAACCAGAGATTTTGGGTTCGGGGACTTGGTTACGTTGATGTCATTACCAACGCCCTTTCGGTACCTAACGCGAGTGATTTTCCCTAACTAGGATTTCATGCATACACAATTTTGGGTGAGGTAGGCTTGATTCAGGGTTCCATGCAGATTGGAAGACTATTCCTATCAATCACAATCCATTTTAATGAAAGCGCAATCAAATGCATAAATAAATCACATCGATGCACATCAATTCAAATCAATGGCTTCCTAGTATAGCCATAAGGGCTTAGGGAATGTGTGATTTCGGACCGGGGTAAAATGGGAAGATTTGGAGGCGATTTAGCCCGAAGGGCAAAATCGTCAATTTTTGGAAGATTTGGATACCGAATTACCCAAAATATTCCATGTCCAGTTGATTGTGGCCATTTCCCATTTTTTAGAATTGTTTTGGAATTTCTTGATTTTTCTTCAATTTTTGGGAGACGATTCGCCCAAAAGGCGAAATCGTCATTTTTAAGAAGGATCGGGTTCAAAACACCCGGGATGAGCCTCGGCCAGTTGATTGTGGCCATTTCCTATTTTTTGGGATTTTTCTAGAATTTTTTAGAATTTTTTGGAAGACGGTTTGCCGGAAGGGCAAAACCGTCATTTCGGAAAAGATCGGGGGTCGAAAGACCCGGAACAGGTCATGGCCAGTTGAATGTGGCCATTTTTTATTTTCTGGAATTTTTTATAATTTTTCTGAATTTTCCGAATTTTTTTGAGTTTTTTATGATTTTCTATTTTTTTATTGAATTTTGAATTTTTTATTATTTTATTATTTTTTTTATTTAAAAATATTTCCCGGGCCGGGTCGGACCCGGCCCACGCCTCCCGGGCACTCGGCCCAAACCCATGGCCGAAACCGGCCACGCAGAAACGACGCCGTTTCACCATTTTTTATTTTTTTAATCAATTTTATATTTATTTTCTAATTATTCGAAAATCTAATGATCGGACGGTTTCTAACGCGCCACGTGGCCGCTTTTGGCGCATCCGATCTTGGACTTGATCAGACAATCCGCAGACTGCCACGTGGCACGTTATTAGCCGCCGGATCAAAAAAAAATTTATCCGAAAATCTTTTAATAATTTCCAAAAATGATTTTTATTTTTCAAAAAACCCCAGATCGCGACACGTGGCGAAGCCACGGCCGTCCGATCTGGGCGCTTGACTTATTCGGACGTGGCCCCCTCCACGCTGACGTGGCTGCCCACGCGACACGCCACGTCATCTTTGACCGCCGGCGACTTCGCCGGAGAAGACGATGAACAGTACAAATTCCGGCGAATTCGCCGGAATTCTCGCCGGAGGGTCCCGAAACCGATCCGAATCTTGATATTTTTCACTGATTTCTTCGACGTTCGACTCCCCAAGACTTCGGCACTCACATACCACTAAAAACGACGCCATGAACACGTGAAATGCCGGCGAACCGGACCTCCGCACCTCCGTCTCCGGCGAACGATTTGCAAAAAAAAAATTTGCGTTCAAGCTTCGATCTATTCTTTCATACAGCATCTAAGAAAGGCTAGGGAGCTTACCTAAGGTTGTTTGAGGTTCGGCGACCGCCGAAGCTCCCTCGTCAAGTTCTCGGTTCGGACCGCGACCGGCGAAGCTCGGACCGTCACTCTCAGCGGTTTCCGATGCAAAACAGCAAACAAGTCGAACGTAGGGAAGGTTAGCATGAAGTTTCATGGCCAAAATTACAGCAAGCAAGAGTCGGGACGAGTCGACCGAGAGCTAGAAAATCAAATGCCCATTGAGACATTTTTTCGAGCAGGCGACGTGCAATCTAAACATGAAGTCTCGGGGAGCATACCGACCTACTATGGCTCTGTCGACGGCGATGAAGGCTAGGTGTTGACACCTGATTTTTGACCACCTTTTATTTTAGTTTTTACTTCTAAAATTAATTAAAAATAGCAAAAAAGGTCAAAAAATTGCAAAATCAACTTTGGAAGCCTTAGCCTAGCCTTAGGAACCAATTTTGAACAAAAAATATTTTTTGAATTTTTTAATATTTTTTGGAATTTATTTAATTATTAAAATAATCCAAAAATCAGGAAAAATACCATTCGTGGTCAGAAAATTACACAAAAATATTCAGAAATTTTATTTTAATTATCTATTTAATATTTTCACTTTTTATTAAGGAAATTTGGCCTGGTTCATGGGGTTCCTTCACAAACCTAATCCCGAACCGGGCCTAAAAAATCCTTTTCGAGTCTTTTAATTTTCAATTCTCGGTTTTTATAAGCTATGACATTGTATTCTAGAGTATTGAAATGCAATTGGGTCAATTTTCCCTCCAATTTGATCAATTTTAACCAAAAGGGCTTAATTGCATAAAAATCTTTCGATTTAGTCCCCGGTTTTACAATTTGTGAAATTAAATTTCACACGGGCACACCCATTAAAATTAAACACCTCTACCCTATAGTTTTCATCATGCTGAATCCATTGGTGGGCTCAATTTTGAATAATTCGATCGTTTGGACCTTCGATTTGGGGAAATTCGTTTTCGGATCCTAGGGACAATTTGGGGTTTTCATAAAATTTCAATCAATTGATCCGTGAAAATACCCTTATTGAATAGAAAATGTGCCAAGGAGTCCGATTATGCCATCAATTTCATGAAAATAGGTCGAATCGGGGCTCAATTTGAGCGAATTGGTCGAACCAGGCCGGTCGGGTCAGACCCGACCCGACCCGGTCCGACCGGGTCTGCAACATTGTTGCAGACCGTGGCCGACAGTGAGGCAGGGGAAGACAGGGGCGAGATGGGGCGGCGATTTTTCAAAGAAAAAGCGGGCGGCCGAGCGTGGGAAGCAGGTTGCCAGACGAATATTCGTTGCTGCAAGCGTGAGGGCATCAAAAAACGGGCCGGTCGGCCACGGCGGAGAGGGAGGCTCGGGTTTAAAGGGGAAACAGGGCCGAGAGTGCCGAGGGGATTTTTTGGAGCGAAAGGCAGCGAGAGGAGAGTTCGGGGACCTTCATCATACCTCACTGATCACCGCCGAAGCATCCACCGTCGCCGACGATCCTCGGACAGGTCGGTACGCCGTCTTTACCCCTGTTTCCATAATGCATATCGGGTGCTCGACGAAATGTCTGCCTGCACGTTTTTCTTTTAACCCGCGGTCGGTGCATTCCCGAGCTCCATTTGTGCGTGTCTAGCCTCAAGCATACATTAAAACCGACTCTAAGCTCGCTGTGCCCTTTTGTTGCATCAAACCGTGTTCGCCGAGGAGGCCCGACCACCACCGGCCTTGGTCTCGGCCGTGAGCTCGTGCCGGCGCGAACCCGAGGATTTCCAGCTCTAAACGAGCTGAGGTAAGTCTCTAAACCTCTTTTAGACGTTTTCTGAACGGTCGGGGTAGGCTTTGAACGTTGAAATTTTTTTGGAAAATCCCTCGCCGGAGCCGAACCTGTGGGGGTTCTTTTTGCCGATTTCCGATGCGTCCCCGGCTGTTGAAATGCTTATATTTTGATGCTGAATGTTTGAGGATTCGAATGATGCAATTTGGGTAAAAAAATTCGAAGATCCGGAGCCGTTTTGCATTTTCCGGCGAGAATTCCGGCGAAGTCGCCGGAATTTTTACTGTTCATCGTCTTCTCCGGCGACTTCGCCGGCGGTCAGCGGTCAACGGCCGACGTGGCGTGCCACGTAGGCAGCCACGTCAGCCGGGTGGGTCCGGTCCGAGTATTTTCAAATAAAATAAAATCAACGGCCCCGATCGTGACACGTGTCGCGATCTCGTTTTTTTGGAAAATTAAATAAATGATTTTTGAATAATCGATCCGGCGGACGAGGATGTGCCACGTGGCTCACTGAGGGACGTCCGATCTTGTACAAGATCGGACGCACCAGAGGAGGCCACGTGGCACGTTCTAGAGCGTCCGATTTGTAGGTTTTCTAAAAAATGAAAATAATTAATTTTTGATCCGACGGCTATTATTGAGCCACGTGGCTCTCTGTGGGTCGCTCGATCTAGTGGAAGATCGGACGCACGAGATGAAGCCACGTGGCACAACGTGGACCGTCCGATCCGGGGAATTTTCGGATAATTAAATAAAATACATAAAAAATCAAAAAAATTGTAAAAAATAGAAAAATGTTTAAAAAAATAAAACGGTGTCGTTTTAGGCCGGTGTCGACCCCTAGGGTCGGGCCGGGCGCCCGAGAGGCGCGGGCCGGGTTTGACCCGGCCCGGAAAATATTTTAAAAAAAATTCAAAAAATAATAAAAAATAATAAAATAATCAAAAAATCAATAAAAAATGAAAAATCATAAAAAATTCAAAAAATTCGGAAAATTCAGAAAAATTCTAAAAAATTCCAGAAAATAGGACATGGCCACATTCAACTGGCCACGACCTGTTTCGGGTCTTTCGACCCCCGATCTATTCAAAAATGACGGTTTTGCCCTTCCGGCAAACCGTCTTCCAAAAAAATTCAGAAAAATTCTAAAAAAATTCCAGAAAATAGGAAATGGCCACATTCAACTGGCCACGACCTGTTTCGGGTCTTTCGACCCCCGATCTATTCAAAAATGACGGTTTTGCCCTTCCGGCAAACCGTCTTCCAAAAAATTCTAAAAATCCAGGAAAATCCCAAAAAATAGGAAATGGCCACAAACAACTGGCCAAGTCTCATCCCGGGTGTTTTGAACCCCGAACCTTCTTAAAAATGACGATTTCGCCCTTTGGGCGAATCGTCTTCCAAAAATTGAAGAAAAATCAAGAAATTCCAAAAAAATTCTTAAAAATGGGAAATGGCCACGAACAACTGGCCATGGAATATTTTGGGTAATTCGGTATCCAAACCTTCCAAAAAATGACAATTTTTCCCTTCGGGCTAATTGTCCCCGATTCTTCCCATTTTACCCATAGCCCTAAATCACATATTCCCTAAGCCCTTATGGCTATACTAGGAGGCCAATGATTGAAATTGATGTGCATTGACATGATTTATTTATGCACTTGACTTGCGCTTTCATTATATTGACTGTGATTTGATAGGACTAGTCTCCCAATCTGCATGAAACCCTGAATCAAACCTATCTCACCCAAAATTACGCCTGCATGAACTCTTAGTTAGGAAAATCACTCGCGTTAGGTACCGAAAGGGCGTTGGTAATGACACCGACGTAACCAAGTCCCCGAACCCAAAATCTCTGGTTCCGCAGAATTGATCGATCTCTCCCAATCGGTCAGTAAGGTTTCCGGTCTACCCTCCAAGAAAGACCGGTGGCGACTCCAAATGCATGCACAAGTTGCACATGCCACCACGACCACACTGAAGGTCGAAAGCGATCGACTCTTATCGTCGAATCCCTCAAAAGACATACTCCCGCCGCGATTTGGTATGGGCCTGGGAGGGCCCGCGCCGATCTAAGGCCCGCGATCCACATTTCAGAGTGGGGGCCGCGATCGGTAATCCATTAGCCGCGCCCGATTTCGGACGGGTCGCGACAGCTGGCGACTCCGCTGGGGACTTTGTTCTAGAACACCTGGTTCTGGACCTCAAGTGGACTTAGGCCGTAATTAAAACGTTGAGTGATATTTCTAACCTTGCAGGCGCTCTTGAAGGTGAGGTAAGTCCGCTCATGATAGGTGTTTTATGTTTTTGCAGATTGGAGTGATAAGGGGTGTAGTCTGTGATTAACATTGTCTTATGCAGGATAGGCGTAGGAATGTATGTCATATGGATGATTTGAAGCGCTGATTGATATATAAATTGTTGCGCATGATTCACTGCATATTTGAGGATCACGACACTTTGCACAAAGCGCCCAAACCCAGGCCGCGAAATCACCTTTTTAGGTAGCCATAGATCAGGGATCGATATGCAACGCTCTAGCGTGGATTGCGCTGGGGTTGACCATATTCGATCCCGCTCACTATCCAAGTCGAGACTTTTATCCATTTGTTGTGGATTGCGCTCATGGACGAATTTATCGACTCGGATAGAGGGAAGCCTCTAGGTTCCTCACCTAAGCCATTTTGATTTCTAGAGTCAAGCCTCACTTGTCTCATGCGCATGTATATGGATGGTTGGTATACCTAAAACCAAAAAAATCATCGGGTACCTCTTATGGTAAGGTCTTTCCATTATTGTTTAAATTACCTGCAGCTTCGTATTTATTGCACAACATGTTGCATTCATTGAGTCCGATGGTTGGGTCTAATTCCATTCTACAGTTTAGATAAAGTGGAGATGGTCTCCCCAAATCTCTCCAAGGTCCTAGAGGTATTTGAGTATGAGCGACGTGTCATCCGTCATCGAGCCACCGAGACGTTCAATGGATTCCACTCCTTCCGATTTATCCAGGGGAGGGCACTTACTGGACGTAATCTTATCCGAGGAACAGACTGCTTCTACACCAAGTCCGCCGAGCAACTCGAACGCGAACATAAATTCGAGTACGAGAGGGAAAGGATGTGGAACATTTATCTGAAGTTAAGGGGCATATTCAGCAGGATACGAGCAAATCCAACATCTCCTCTAGTGGTCATCGAGATCTCATCAGACGAAGAGGATTCTCTCGAGAGCCAGCCGTCCTCTTCCACCCCTATAGACATTTCATCTGATGAAGACGGCGACCCGAGCTAATCGGAGCAATGACGACGGACGACGTTACCCGACGACCTGACTTGGCGCATCTCCTTAGGTTCCTTAGGGTCGCCTTCCGGAGGTGTTTTAGAATTATTCAGTTTTCTGAGCCTTCTGAGTTTGTAAAGGGAATCCGTCTGTGGATCCCCCTCTTATCCCCTGCGCTTTAATTCCCGAGTCATTTATAGGCGTCTTAATACCGGAACGCGACATTGGAATTTCACCCAACCATTCGGACTTTTCTGTTTCAATCATACGTCGCTTCCGTTTGAAATTTTTGTTAGAACTCACACTTGGTTTGTTCGACACAAGTGCGAAGATCTAATCCTCATTTCATGGTGTATGCGACGTATGACTGAAGTGGTCCACGCCATGCATAAGCATATCATCTGCATAACATCATTATTTTCGTCCAATTCATTATGCCTATTGATGGGATTAGTATGGGAACCCTAATTTGGCATTCCCTTTACTCCAAATGTGGGAACTCAACCCTCGTCACATCACGGGTAAATAATGATTTGAACGAATCTAATGCCCGAGTAATCCATGGATAATTAATCGCATTTTCATATTCTAGACTCGATGGGGAGAGGTGATATCCAAATTCTGCCGGTCCCGCATAGAGAATTGCTAGCTTGGTGGGGACGCCTCAACAAGACCAACCAGGCGTATGTTAAGCAAAGGCTGGGGCATCTGGTTAGCCTCATCGAAATCAAATACCAACCGGCACTGATACAAGCAGTAGCACGGTTCTGGGATCGCACCACACTAACATTCAACTTCGAAGGATTGGAGGTCACACCCACAGTGGAAGAATATACAGCCGTCATCGGAGTAGAATTCAAAGGACAATTAGTCCGTCCCCCTTTAGGCCTTGACCCATCCAAGCTGCTCTCCAAGTTCCTTCGGCTCAAGACCACCGAGATTGAAAGGATTCTCAAGTCCAACTCTGGCAGGTTCCCGTTCTCATTCCTGTTCGACAATTACTCGAACCTACCCACTGACACTGGCCACAGGGCCGGAGGGGTCTTCATCCTGGCCTTCTTTGGATTCGTGCTATTCCCTACATCCAGGACCACATTCAACCCTCTCATTGTCCACATAGTCCAGCAGGCATGTGACCAACTGGATTATTCCTATATGATCCTTGCTGAGACTTTGTTATCCCTGAATCGCTATAAGGCCGCACTGGATGATTCCAAATCCACCCGGAAAACCATTTTCCAAGCCTCCAATGGCCTTCTCTTCTTGTGGATCACTTCCCATCTTAAAAAACTCAACCTTCGCGCTGGATGCACTCGAATCGATGAAGACGTCCACCCTATCCAGTCCTTCCTCAAGTGCCAATCACTCATTGCCAACCGCTCTTTCAACGACTGGTACGAACTCCTAGAAAAATTAGAACCCGAACAACTCCGATGGCGGCTAAGGCGACCGAAGATGCATAAAGCACGCATCGCCACCAAGACCGGCGGGCCAATTCCTCTCTTGGGTTTCACAGGAGCCGTGTCATACTACCCGATCAGAGTCGTCAGACAGTTCGGCATGCTGCAGCAGATACCACCCCAAAGTCCTCCAGACGAATTCGCCTTCGACATTCCCCAAGGCCCAATCACCAAGAGGACCAAAGCTCGCCTCCAGATGATGATCAATGACCTAGAACAGGCACTGAAAGACTCCCCGCCTCAGGATGTGGAGTGGCCGGATCAGTTGGACCCTGAGATGAACATCCATCGGGCCTCCGAGGAATATATCCGGGCTTTCAAAAGAGTCCGGCCGACCCTAGTCGAACCATATGTTCCAGAGTACATCGTCCCATATGTACCAGGAGTGGAGCCTTACATACCGGAAGACGTCGGACCGCCAGCCTATCCTGAAGGCGAAGAAGTCCAGAGTTGAAGACTCGGCTCCCAGCAATATCGGAGGATGACAGAGGAGCCAGCCCTCCCATCGAGTTTAGAATAGTCAAGCATTTTCATTTCCCATTGTGATCAAACTCCTCCGGGAGCCTTTTTTTTATGCATTGTCCAAGCATCTTTTCAAAAAGAACTTATCCTAATTATCATGGATTACTCTTTGCAAAACGACATACTTGCCTTGACAAACTGGGGCAAGGCCGCGCCAGCGTGATCAGGCCGCCGTTCACTTTGCGGCACATGATTTATCTCTCGTATCCATAAGCCTAACTTTTAATCTCCCGACCAGGTAACTCTCAATCACGAGGACTCGAGCCCAAGCGCGTTCTCAGGCCCGTATGGAGCACGAACAGGTTGACGCCCGCCTCGGGACTCTGGAAGCACGATTAGACCAAGTGACTCAGATGCTGGCTGAAATGAAGGACATGTTCATCGCGGCTAACGCCAGGCCCACTCTGCCAGTTGATCTTAACCAAGCTGCAAACCCAAGCACGCCTGCTGGTTCCGACGCAGGTGGACCCGCTGGGACGAATGCTGCACCTGGCACTGAGCAGGCTCCAACTGTTGACGTACCGCCAAGAGCCCCGCCTGTCATCATCAACCTAGAAGGGAAACAGAGTGAGAAGTCTGTCAAGGTCGATGAGGGAGTAAGAAGGATTGCCAAAATCGAGGAATGTCTCACCAGCCAGGGATTTGAGTTGTCAAAGTACGATAAAATCATGCCTTTCACCAAGATTGAGGTCCCTGTGGACTACAAGGAGCCGGATTTCTCAAGGAAGTATAATGGGACAGGTTGTCCCAAGACCCACCTGAAGTACTACTTGTACAAGATGGCCAAATACTCAGACTACACGCCATTGCTGATCAATACCTTCCAAGAGAGTCTGGCTGGCGCCGCTCTGTCTTGGTACGTGGAGTTAGACATACAAAGATATGACGACTGGGACGAGTTTGCAGGAGACTTTCTATCCCAGTATAAGTTCAATGCATTGACTGCTCCAACCAGAGAGGACCTACTGCGGACCGCGAAAGGGAGGACTGAAAGCGTTCGTTTATACGCCCAAAGGTGGAGGGCGCTCGCCACTCAGGTGAAGCCGCACATCCCGGAGGAAGAGTTGGTAGACATCTTTCTGAAAGCGCTGCCGTATGACTACTTTGACAAACTAAACACCTCTGGGTGTCAGACCTTCGCGCACTTAATCAAAGTGGCGGAAAGACACGAGTGGGCTATAAGAGAAAGGCGTGTGCCGGAAGTGACTCCGAAGCGACCGTTCCCCGCAAAGAAAGAACGAGAATCTACTGCAGAGGTTGCCTTCGTTTCCAATCCACCAAGAGCCAAAAAGTTCGAAAACTCCACCCCGACCCAGGGGAACACCTCTTGGACGGCCCAGAGGATCTTAGCACCAAGAGGAAGGGGTCCTCCCTCTTTTACCCCGCTCCCAGTCCCGATGTCAAAGTTACTCCCTAAGCTTCTAGACGCAAGGTTGTTAGCCAAGAAGCCGCCGAGGTCAGCACCGCCAAGGTTCATGGGTTTCGACGAGAGTCGAACTTGTGCATATCACATGGGCGAAAAAGGACACAACATAGACAATTGTCGGGCCCTACAATACGACATACAGGCCCTTATCGACAGTGACTTGCTGAAGTTTGATGGAGCAGATCCAAACATCCAACAGAATCCACTACCTGACCATACCGCAAACGCGGTGTTCAATATAGACCTCGGGAGAAACCCGTACGACTCAGAGGAATCATGCCCTGTTGAATCGATCTGCATGGTGGAGGGTATGACCCCGCTGATAATAAACCTCGCTGAGTTCAACCTTACACAAGAAGATCGTAGTGACATCGAGGTAGAGGCGACAGGGGAGGCCAGCAGTTCTCACAAAGACGAGGTCACGCCCTTAGTAATTACGCTCCCCGCAGTAGAGGCTTACAACCCCAAAGCAGTGCATTGGAATTACGGCACCAGTGAAGTAGATGCCATTACTCGCTCCGGGAGGTGCCTAGTCCAAAAGGAGGGAGATGTTGAAAAGAAGGGGATAACGGAGGAAGACGCCAAGCAGGTCCTAGCCATCATTAGAACCAGTGAGTTCGAGGTGGTCGAACAGCTGAGAAAGATGCCCGCGCAAATCTCACTCTTGGACCTCTTCAAGACATCTGAGAAGCATCGAAATGCCCTTTTGAAGGTGCTGGATGAGGCCCACGTGCCTGAAACAATCAATGAGGCCCAGTTGGAGGACTTCGTGGGGGCAATCCTCTTGAAAGATCAAGTCTCATTCTCAGATGAAGACTTCCCACCAGAGGGGCGAGGACATAACAAGGCTCTCTACGTGTCAGCAATGTGCCACGGCAAACGGGTATCTCGAGTCCTCATAGATAATGGGTCCGCGTTCGACATATGCCCTTTAAGCACGCTTAGAGGCCTCGGGGTGAAAGAAGATTTAATCAAAACCTCGAAGTCCACCATTCGAGCTTTC